>VZZY01022803.1:606-22854 GCA_013400335.1 Eurystomus gularis
TATAAGTAGAGCTCATGCTTTTTTACTTTGGCATGCACAAAAATATAAGGCTGTCATAAAATGATTTGCGACTAACAGACTAAAATACGCTAACTATGAAATAATACATGTTTCCTTGAATGAAGTTTATGAAGAAGCAGGATCAACACACATGATAGTTAAGCTATGGTGAGATGGTTTGTATTCTAGCCTGTGGCAAATGCAACACAACTTAAGCTGTCTCACTGCAGAGGTAGTTAAGCTGCAGGAGTTGGTCTCTGGTGCAGACTGATAGATACCATTTACATGTGTGCTGCTTGTTGGCTTTGTCTAGGAACTTTGTTTTGCTGCAGAAATTACAGGAGATTTTTAGGCAACTTGGAATAAATGATGCTGTATCACTACAACTAATGCTTAGGCAAGTCATACACATCAGTTTGATGCTGAGGCAAGCATCCAGCACTCTGCTCTAGACACCTTAGAGAAGATAATGCCCGACTGATTAAAAGCACTGTGTATTAACTTTTAGTATATGGTAGACTTGATTAAAAGGAGAGAGGTGAGGCAATCAGAGTATAGCACTTGTGGTGTTTTCAGAAATTAATATTAAGCACATTTTTATTGTAATTCCAAGGATAACTTTTCAGTGCAGCTGGCTCTTCAAATGTCTAAAATGCCCTTATAATTATGCAGGATGGGTGACTATGAAATACCAAAAATACCCTCTTAATAATCATTCCAGTTACTCAACAGAGGGAACATAGAGACTGATGTCAAGAGTACAGAAAATAAGATTGAAGTAGTAAACTTTGAAGTCAAACTGTTTACCACCCTAACATTTAACTTAACTGAGCAGATATTATCTAGTAATGGTGAACGTGGCACTGCTGTACTGTAGAGGAATCATTTAATTAGCTTATTTTTCTATCTTAGCTATTTACCACTGTACATAACTTGGCAAAAACAGAGTGAACTTTGAAGCTAGCAGACAAAACTGTATAATCACACTACCTTTCAAATTTTAATTAAGCTGTCAAAGAGGATTTATTAAGTTAATGTTTCTGAACAGTCAGGATGCTGGTAGTTGTAAAACTTTTTTTTTAACTGCTAGAGGAAATAACTATTAAGTTGAAATGTGTTCTAGGGTTGGAATGTAAGCTTACAAAAAAGCTTTTGGTCCTAATGTGCATTGTTAAAAAATAAAACTGTATTTTTAATAAATTCTGTTGTGCTCCTAATCTTTGTTAATACTGTTGAAGTGGAATAGTGAAATGTAAGACAAGTAGTTGACGGGCTAAATGGTAGATTAACCAGCTTTTAGTGCCAGGAGATGATACATCTTTATATGGGTAGAGAACTAAAATGGTGTTGGGAGCGAGAGACTTAAATACGGGTTTTAAGGCACAGATACCTTCACTATGTTTTACTTGTTCAGTGATGTAAAATTAAACTTGGTTTGTATAGTTGTCCAGCAAAAGCTAGTCACACTTCTCGTGGAGTTCAGAGGTGATCAAGTGTTGTTGAAGTTCCTGACTTAATCCTACAGCAACAGGTTTTCCAAAAGAAGCTGCCACCTTGATATGTGAAGCACTTCATCTTGTAATACAGATGTACTCTGTTTGTTACACAAGAGAATTGAACTTTTTTTTTGGCTCTTGATCTCTGACCTTCATACTGTTTACTGAGGCTTTCCCTTTGTCCATTTGCAAGAGGGGGTGACCTGTGAGACTTAAATTCAGATGGGAACACACTTGTTTCCTTTGTCATCTTCTCAAACAACTGTCTTTGCAAGAGACTACTTTTTATGAAGAGTAAAGCCAGCCTTCGAGAGCCAGCAATCCTTGCAGTTCTAGGAAGATGTGACTTTAAAAGTACAGAGTCACCTTCTTGTAGAGTGGATATTTTAATGTTTAATATAGCACAGGCTGATTGGTTTTGCTTTTGTTTCTTCATATATAGATCTCTCTTCTGAGAGCATTGTAAATACAAGCACTTGCAATTTCTGAAGTATATATTAGAAGGGATATTGATTAACTGCTTTTTTTTTTCTGCTGTACAGAAAACGGGGTCCCAGGGTATCCTAACTGCTAAGTTTAGCAGGCTGATATAACAAGCTTTGAACTTTCAACATTGCTCCTTGAATATTCCTTGGAAGTTTGAGGTTCTGTAAATTATCATAGCTTTTCTCTTGTGTCTCAAAGAAATGCCAGAATGTTCCACTCTGTGCATGGAAATCTAGCTAGAAACTGCGAAAGTACATTGAACTTGTGAAAGTGTATGATTGAGTCTGAGTCTGAAAGAAATTGTTGGTTGCTTCTGGCTGATATCTATCATGCTGCCAAAATAAGGGGTAACAAACTGAAGATAATCCTAAGGAAAATGTTTTAACTCTAGCGTGGAACACATGTACCCAAGACACTTAGTGGGGAGAGGGTTACACAGTGCCCTTTAGAGTGGGAATAGTTGGAGAAGCAATGATAAATTTCAAAATCATTTAAACTCAGACATTGAGAAAGCTGTCTTTCATAGGAAAGCTACTTTCCTTGCCATTACATGGGAGTTGCAACATAAGCTTTTCAGAAATTGAAGGAAAGGGTTTTTTTTTAATAATACCCAACTACCTAGAGTTATCAAGTACTTTAACTTTTAGATACTTAGTATCTAAGGGAAATTGATCAAAACCAGCAGGTTAAGCAGCGGTAAATAGGTCTCTATGCAAACAGACCTGTAATACCTATACAGGCAGATGCTTTCCACTTCGTAAAATGAGAACCACAGAGAGAGAGATATTGTAATTTGTGCAAAGAAAACTCACTTTTGGACTGTAATTGATAGCAGGTCCTTGTCTTGAAGAAGGCAAAGAAAGGGATGTAGGAGTCAAAGCGTGGATCTTAAATAGTTTGGGGGTTTATGTTTTGGTTTTTTAAAATGGGCAATACTAGACTTTATCTGAGTTTTTGAAACTAGTCAGACTTTCTGTATTAATACGCAACAATTAGCTAAGGCACATTCCCTTCCAAAACTGTTTCTGTAATGCTGAAGTGACAAATTTTTGCCCGAGAAAATGTGTGCCAGTGTTGATTTTCTTCTTCCTTATTCTAGGTCTGGTCACCTGACCCC
Organism: Eurystomus gularis; assembly: GCA_013400335.1. Classification (NCBI taxonomy): domain Eukaryota; kingdom Metazoa; phylum Chordata; class Aves; order Coraciiformes; family Coraciidae; genus Eurystomus; species Eurystomus gularis. Next base: position 3,706 of record VZZY01022803.1, read on the forward strand.
TGAAATACTTCATAGTGGGCTAAGTCCAAAATTATAGTTGAAAAATACTGTGTTCTGTAGTTGACTTTTACAACAGCATGATTGTTGATACCAGGGCAGGACTTGGCCTAAAATTGTGATGCTAACGGCCTTCCTCTAGAAGACGATCTATCCATCTCTTTACCCATTAATCTTTCTGACACTTGGCTTCTTGCTGGCTTTGCATTCCTACAGAAGCAAAGATAAGTCCTGAACATTTGAATGAGGCTGTACAGCAGGGAAATTGAGATGGGAAGATGTAGTGTTTGAGGAGATGAGACATACAGTGTAGCCAGATGTCTCTACTAAACTTCGTTGTAGAAACTCATCTGCCCAAGATAAGTTGTTTGTGTTGCAAGAGCTGGGAAAACTGTATGAAAAACAGTTATTTAAGGGAAAAGTAAAAATATCAGAAGGAAGCTGTTGAAAGTTGGTACTGACTTTCTGGAAAATAAGTAATAGAAAACGAAGCATAATGTGCAAGGACCATGGTGCTTTGAGTAGGTATTAGAGCTTCATTTGAAGTGAAGAGTGAATCTCGCTGCTCCTTATAGACAACTATCAAAGGCTTTGACACAAAGTAGAACTTTGCCTCTTTTTATGTGTGGAGGGAGCTGATAGGTTTACTCTCATACCAGAAAATAGGGTTTTGTTTTCAATTGTCCTCTATCCTATTTTAATGAGGGTGGTAGCTATGTAATAGTAGGAATGTTTTGTGGATCTTCATCTATCCTCATCATTACTACAGAGTATATGTAATAAGAATTTGAACAGGGCCTGGAACATAGTAAGAGACAAAACCAAATCAAGATGCATTTAATTTAAAACCAAAGTTTTTCAGAATTTCTGCCACTTCCAGCTTGGATGCATGGATGCTTCTACATGGTGTTGTGGTTTGTGCAACACAAGCCTGCATCAGTGAAAGACATGAGAGCTGTTAAACATTGTGTCATAAGTAAAACGTTAAAGAATATAGCTTGTAGAAAATTTATGGTTTTGAATAAAGTGCCATTTGAAACACTTAATCAAAATTATGTTCTTAATGTTTTGTTGAAAGTATTAACTCAAAGAAATAGAGATTGGTGATGATGTGAAATGTTATAATTAACCAGCTTGTTGGTATGAAAGACTATATTCTTTCATACCAACAAACAAAAGTGGCATTTTCTTGGTTTGTAGATAGCATTTAATATGTAACTTCCAAGCAAAATGCTGTGATATGGAGTAGAGGTAAGGAATTCTGGTATTCCTGGTCATAATGTTTTTCTGTATTTGGAAAACTTACTTGGTGCATGAAGTAAAAAAAAAAAATTTAAAAAAAAAATCTACTTTTACATTGAGAAAGCTCTGGGTGACATCAGAAGTTAACTATACATGTTCTTAGTTGTAAATATCTTTATAAAAAAGGTGGGATGATTTTAATTTTGTCATTCTTCAATAATAAAAGGTACTGACACAAATAACCATGAATACTTTTTCTGTCTATGTATTCTAGGAATGCATATAAACAACCACTGAATTGAGACTACATGTGCAATGAATTTAAGATTAGTATGTTAATTAGTGCTTGTAGATAATGCAGCTGGACAACCTGACAACTGGTGGATGAAATGGAAGTTTTAAAAGAAAAGCTTTTTGTAAAACACTGTTATTTTAATATTTTCATAAGAGTGTAATTGCCACTGTTTACTTCACATATGTGATGGTTAAACTTGCCAAAATGCAAATACTACATACTTGTGAATGTGTATTTTATATTGTGCATGTGGAGGATGGGACTTAAGACGTCAATATCAGAGGGAAATAGATGAACAATTACAAAGCCAGTTTTTTAAAAAGTGTGTATATATAGCCTGGAAGAAGATAATTGCTGGTACTGTCTGAAATTGTCTTTTAAGCTAACAAATTTTGTGTCTAAAGCCAATACATTCCCAAGAAAGAGGGGGTTCAGTTTACCTTATTGACCTATGGATTTATGGGACATGGGAACCCTGGTAAACTTGGATTCCTCAATCTCTACTTCTTCATTAAATTATTAAACTCACTTTAAATCAGTTTTTACTAAAATCATAATCTGAATTCCTCTTATTCATTTTGGTAGTGCATCTTCCTTGTTCAGTTTCCTGTCTTCTGTCAAATTAATTTCATTTATATATAGCTCCCTAACAAATCACTACTTTTGCATAGTCAATATAATATTGTGCTTTGAAAGCCTGGGTAAAACTTAACTTTAAGCTTAAAATGTCATGTTCAGAAGCATGGTGCAATCCGAAGTATAATTTGCAGTGATCGTGACAAATGTGGCAATTCTGTCTAGTATGAGGGAATTGTATGGCCATCTATGAGTAGTAATATTAAAAATAGTATTTATTGATCTTTAAAGTTACGATTTGTCAAATAACTGGAAGCTTGACAAATCTCCAGTTCTGTTTTACTTTGTGGTGGTAAATTTAGAGTGCCTGTGTAATACAGTAGTTGTAGTTCCATGAATCTTGCTTATGGGCATTTAACTAAATAACATGGCATAATGAGCTACTTGACTGCCCACGTAATATTCTCTCTAAAGATTCAAGCTATAATAACATATTTAGTGGTTATTGCTTTACTGATTTTAAAATTACTTTGCATTGGATGAGACAAAAAGCCAGTTTTATCAGTGAGGCACAGAAATAAACTGGAGTTGCGTGTAGTATTGCTATTGACTGGGATAATCTCAGGAGGCTTTCTCAGTGTTATCAGCCCAGCACTTGCAACCTACCTTCAATACAGATACATACATCTCCAGTAGACCAAAAGAACAAAGGAAAGAGCTGAGTGCTGGAGAAGCTTGGTATCTGGCAATCTCTTGTTTACTTGCACAACCTGACATGAAATCCGTTGATACTTTGAACCGAGGAATGGATATGGAAATTTCTGTGTGTGAGGGATCAAATTGCTTTTAGGAGTAATGCATAAAAATCATTTTTACTTTAAATGTTCCAGGTTTTTAATGTTAAAATCCTGAAAGCTTCTTGCTCTACATAAGTGTTATTTTGAGATTAATACTTGCCATTTAAAACTGTGCTTCCTTCACTAATCCCAAGGTGAAACTGAGTAAGTTGTACTATTAATGCAACAAATGTTTTTGGAGAGAATAGCTTAAAAATCAGTAGTTCCATATGCTGCTGACTGAGCACACTACTCATAGTTTTTCATTCTTGCACTCAGTGCCCTGAACAATTTATGAAGTGGGAATTTAATGTGGAATAATTGACTCTGTGGCATAATCAATTAATCCAGTATTCCTAACTGCTGACTGGAAAGAAAAAGGAGTACTTAAGTTTTTCCTAATAGACAGCATTCTTCCGTGGGGGAGGTAAATAATGAACTATGAAGAGTGAACATCTGAGCAGAAAAGCTGCATCTCCTTAAAGGAGGGCAAGATGTCTACTTGAAGATTATCTTTTATTTTGTTTTCTCCCCATACTTGTTATCTTGCTGCAGCATAACTCAAAAACACATGTAATGAAGCTAGTTCAAAGCCTGTGGAAAGTGTAAGACTTTTTGTAGTGCCATGAACTTGAGAATGAAAAACTATTCTTGTAGAACATACCCATCAACTTTGCTTTCTTATAAACCTTTAACTGATTTAGCTTGCATTGACATTCTTGTGCCTTTTCTGTGTCTTGTCTACTTCTTTGCTCTTTCCATTAGATCCTCCTACTACTACCACTCGACTGCCCACGGTTCCCTGGCTTCGTTCGACTGATGGCATCCCAGGTTTAGCAACAGAACCTGGAATAATAGAATTCCCAACAGCAACCTTGCCAGCAATGCAGGAAGACACTTGGGGTACCGTCATCTGTAGTGCGGTGGGTGGGGCTCTCTTCCTCATACTTGTCAGTGTTCTGGTTGGAGTTATCTGCTATAGGAGAAGACGGACGTTCCGTGGTGACTACTTTGCTAAGAACTACATTCCACCATCAGATATGCAAAAAGAGTCTCAAATAGATGTTCTTCAGTCAGATGATGTGGATTCTTACCCTGACAGTATAAAAAAAGAAATAAAGTATCCAATGAACAGCTTAATATCTAAAGATTATTTAGAAGACCTTGAAAAACCAGAGTGGAACAATATAGACAATATTAACAGGTACCAGGAACGTTATGAAAGACCAGTGGATTACTATGAAGGTGGAACATTGGGAATGAAGTATATGGGTGGTGAATGTTACGATGACAATGAAGAAGACTTTGTTTCTCACATAGATGGCTCGGTAATATCTCGGAGGGAGTGGTATGTGTAGTAACCACTGAAAACTAAATGTGTACCTACAGCTCATTTCATTGGCTGATCACTCTCAGATTGTTTATACTTACACAAGAGGAAGAATAAACTTTTTGAAACTTGATTTTTTGTTTTTGAAGATTTTTATATTGTGACTTGACACAATGGAAATACTGAATCTGGGGAAAATGTATTTGAGCTGCTTTTTTTTCTCCCCCCCTCCATGCTGTACTACTGTAAGATTTGAGTTTTGATGCAGAGTGTTTATATTGGTTTATGTCAGAGGTAAAAAAGGCTAAATTAAACTCGCCCTTCAAAATTTTTTAAGAATAAAAAGTGGCTGTCTTGGTTCTCTGATTTAAAAAGTTTAAGTCAATGATAAAATACAATCTTTGGGGGCTTTAACTTTTGCAGATTAAGTGAATTACTGCAGTCTAGATACTATCCATGGTAAAGTTAATGCTTCTGTATAGCAAAACTTTACCAATTAGCAGAATCAAAGCTTTATTTTTAGGTTTTTCTGCACAAGTATGAATACCTCTTAGCATTTTAATGAGCCTTCTTGTAACTATGTACTTAAAAGAAGTCATTGCACTGAAACTAACTTACAAACAAAATTTTGAGGAGTAACTGTGTAAACAGGTTCAAGGCTTGTCTTTGAGTAAGATGAAAAATTATTTTTGTAGTCATTGATTTGTAAAGCTTGGGCTCTAGTGTCTGTATATATACATACAGTAAGATATTTTGTTAGGCCTGTAATTGGCAGGATGTCAGAACTCATTAACAATTACAAGACTCTTTGCAAGTACACAGGGTATAATTTGAGACCTGTTTCTGAGGCTTTGTGGGGATCTTACTATTGAATTTGAAAGCTGGAGGGGTGAGCACAACTAAGAAAGCTGTAATAGATGTCAAAGCTGGAGGCTAATGGCAATTTACTTATTTTCCTGGGTACCAGTGAACATTAAGCATGCTAACAGGTGTCAAAGCATTTGCTAGCATTTTAGGACCAGAAGTTAAAACAGTGGTTTTACACTGCTGCTGAATAAGTTACAATGCTTGCTTTGAAGAGGGTGACAAGAATCTCAGATTATTAGTAGTGAAGTGGGCACTTGCATTGCCATTTCATCTAGTGAAAACACACTCTCTCATGGTGCAACTACAGAATCTGTGAAACAGGAGTTTAGGTAAATTGTGCAGTCTCTGTACTGCAGTGGATTTGTTTTCCCTGCAAATAGTCAATATCATTTTAACAACATGTTCATGGTTTTGTTCTTTAAAATGACATTGTGTGCATTGTGTGTAGGACATCTCATTTGACATCTGAAGTAGTTCTGCTTTGTCTTGAGCAAGTGCTTAGCTCAATATGAAGCTGATAAGGCTGTTAGTATATGAAAAGGGAAAAATCTCTGCTACCTTTAAAATAGGCTGCATAATTACGGCTGCTTCATGAGCATTTGTGCTGGAAGTTCTTTTCTAACCTCATGATCCTTGATAGCTTACAGCATTTAGAGCTTCACAAAAATAGTTGTATTGAGCGTGGTAGACGGTACACTGTGATTGCATATGACTGCATGTCTTTAAAAAAGATCAAGACAACAGCTTTATTTGAAATTCAAATGGAAAAGCATCCCTAAACCACTTTAAGTTCATGTTCGGATTAATGCAGTACTGATACATGATTGACCAAAGTCTCAAGAACAATAGTGAATGATATTGTGTCTATCTGGTTTTGAGTGCAAACACAAGGAAAGGAGTTCAATTTCTAGCAGAAGGTTCTGATCCAAATGATTTCTGGAATAAAGAGATTGTACATCTCTTCAAATGAAAAATTACTTGATATATCATCTTTAAAAGATGGTGTTACTTGGAAATAAACATAACCATAAAGCACCTGGTTCTCCACATGGGATATCTTGCTTTTGTCTCTGTGGATTTTTGTTTTGATTTTTTAAAAAAATATATATATTTAATGACTATGGGTTAAGAAGTTGGAATGTTTTGGAGTTGAAGCTGATAATAGGGATAGGGCTTATGTGTGTTGCAATGTTTTGTACATTATGGCTGCTGTAAAAAAAATTGATTGTAAGTACAAATGGCTGTTGTGTGAATAAACTTTTTCTTACATTCTGAAACATAGATAGTATTCAAAAATGTTTGACAAATATTCTTAAAATTGGAGACGAAAGCATAATAAAAACAGAGGCTGGGTAGAAGGAACTGAAGTATTGAAGCTGTTTAAGATGGGCTTTTTAGTATTTCCTCTTGGAGACCCTGAGCTCATAAAACAAGTGTCTTTAGAAACTTATTTTTTAAACTATGGACCTTGAGAATCATAAATAGGGGTAGTTACTGTCCAGTTTCACTTTAAGCACAGCTGATACGCTGTCTAGGATTCACATAGTGTAAAAACATTTTCATTTTTTGTTTTCTGTTGCTGTGCCTCTCCTTTAATCATATTTCTTGCAGTGAATCAATTGCCATCTATTTCTGATCAGCTGGTGGTTAAAATGCTGTGTAGCTGAAACCATGCATCTTAGGTGCTCTCTGGCTTGTTTGCCTTGGCCACGGTAGTCTGGGTTTCTGATTCTTCCTCTGGTTAGACTAATGAAAATTTTGTGACTGCTGTTTTGATAGAGCAATTTTAAAAAGCAAATTACATGAACCCTGTAGTAATTGCAGTTCAGTTCTTGTATGTTGCTGCGCTTACTGGGATACCAGCATTTTTCCTGGTGTTCAGAGGTAAATGGGCTATTGTCATCACCTTCAAAGTGGGATTCAGTGGCTGAACTTTTATTAAAAGTATAATACTTTATGATGTTTAAACACTATAGCAGAATTTACAAGGAAAAAAGGCACCGTAAAGTTAGTACAGTATGAAACAATGAAAGAACTCTTGTGGTTTAATCAGAGGACAAAAGCATCTTCATGAATTCTAGACCTAACAGTGTTTATCACACATGCAAAGCATTTTACACTGTCCTACATGACATCCTCATCTCTAAATCGGAGAGACATGGGTTTGATGGATGGACCACTCAGTGGATAAGGAATTGGCTGGATGGGTGCACTCAGAAGTGTGGTCAAGGGCCCAGTGTCCAAGTGGAAACTCATAATAAGTGGTGTTCCTCGGGGGTTGTTACTGGGACCAGCGCTGCTTAACATCTTTGTCAGCAACATGGACAGTGGGATTGAGTGCACCCTCAGCATCTTTGCAGATGACGCCAAGATGTGTGGTGTGGTCAACATGCTGGAGAGAAGGAATGTCATCCAGAGGGACCTTGACAGGCTTGAGAGGTGGTTCCATGCCAACCTTGTGAAATTTAGCCATGCTAAGTGCAAGGTCCTGCACCTGGGTTGAGACAATCCCAAGCACAAATACAGGCTTAGGGTTGAGTAGATAGAGAGCAGCTGTGTGGGGAAGGACTTGGGGGTGTTGGTGGATGAAAAGCTGAATATGAGCCAGCAATGTGCACTTGAAGCCCAGAAAGCCTATCACACCCTGGGCTGCATCAAGAGAGTTGTGACCAGCAGGTTGAAGGAGCTGAATTCTGCAGCTCTGTTCTACTCTATTGAGACCCCACCTGGAGTAATGTGTTCAACTCTGGGGCTCTGAGTGTAAGAAAGGCATAGACCTACTCAAGCAGGTCCAGAGGAGGGCCACAAAGATGATCGGGGGCTGGAACCCCTTTTCTCTGAGGACAGGCTGAGAGAGTTAGGGTTGTTCTGCCTAGGGAGGAGAAGGCTCTGGCATGACCTTATAGCAAACTTTCAGTACTTAAGGAGAGCCTACAGGAAACATTGGGAGTGACTCTGTCAGGAAATATAGGTATAGGGTGAGGGGTAGCACTTTTAAGCTGAAAGTGGGTAGATTTTACTGTGACAGTGGTGAGACACTGGAACAGGTTTCCAAGAGAAGTTGTGGATGTCCCCTCCCTGGAAGTTTTCAAGGTCAGGTTGGATAGGGCTTTGAGCAACCTGGTCTAGTGGAAGGTGTCCCTGCCCATGGCAGGGGGGATGGAACTAAATGATCTTTAAGGTCCCTTCTAACTCAAACCATTCTATGATACTGTATTAGTTGCCTGCAACTTTCTCAGACAAGAGGGCACTCAGTGTAAACTCAAGTGGGCTTTCCACTGATTCATGTGCCCATTCTTCAGGAGAAAATGCGGATTATGGCTCTTACAAATGTAAATTGGTATCTGACAGACAAATAGAGCTTATGCCAAGAAAGCTGTTTTGTAAAATGGAACAATGATCACTGAAGGTGGTGTGTTATGTTAATCATCTGGAGTGAATTGGCTTCCTGCAAGTTGTTAATCTATGACTCCATCCCTTAAGTTCAAGAAAGTCGCAAAAAAGATTTGTCAGTGTTGTTCCAACTACTTAAACATACCTGCATGAGTGATCCCAGGGCAGTATTGCTGTCAAGCCTTTCATGTGTAGTGAGAAGATGGGAATCCCTTTATCAGATTTGGAATTAAGGTGGTTTGGTCTGTTTTGGTTTTTTGTTGTTTTTTTTTTTTCAAAATGACAGATGAGAAAAACATTACTTTGTCTAGTTTTCCAGAGTACAGGCAGAACAGCATTAGAATAATGAGTAACTAATTTTAAAAAATTGCATAGTTTTGGGGTTTTGACCTGTGAATAGAATACATAGCTGAAGAGGCTCGTGAAAATTTTGGTCATAAGAGAGAAATTTTTGGTCATAGAGGGCGGTTGAGTGGTGTTTGGAGAACTGCAGCATATAATTATTTCTCAAGGAAAATAGCTAAAGTTAAACTGTGTTAGAAATACAAGTATCGCACTCTGCTAATTTTAAACTCCTTTGCTGTTACCTTTCTGATCCAGTAAGCAATGTAGATCAGAGCATTAGTTCTACATGCTACCTATATTTTGCAGGTAAAAGTTTCAGTAAAGCTAATGTGAATTATTCCATTTGTGCAACTTTTTGATAAGCCTGTTGGTGCAAGTTTGAAACACTGATGATACTGAATTACAGTATGCCAGAGATTTCACTGTTCTGTGAAATTTAAAACTTACTGAATTCCTAGATGGGTAACCTTTAAAGACTGAGAAGTGTGTTAATTCAGTATGAGGGTTGTTAAACATCAGATTTGACAATGCTGAGGTCAAAAGAGAAATGCTTTAAAAACCCAGTTTCTCCTCCCCCTCCTATTAAAACTTATTTATAAAAATGATTGTTTCTCGTAGCTAGAAGTGTGAAGTACTAGAGATGATAGTCTTAAGGGTTGCTTTGATAAGCATAAGTGAAGTATTAGGTAGTTTTCATGTTCATTGTTCTCAGCAGTATAGCTTTTTCCCCAGATTTTAGTTTCCCTTTTTGCAAACTTTAGTGGCTTCAAGATAAATTGCCAATAAAGCCATAGTTGTCAGGCATTTTTAATTAACACCTCATGCAAAGCATGTGTTCTGTAACTTCATCTTGCACTGAAATTGAAAATAAAAGCATTCATCTAGTATTTCTTAAAAGTAGTCAATGAAACATTTGAGATCGTATTCGTGAGGTCTCTTTAATTCAACCGGTTTTTTATTTGGGTGACCAGAGTCAATACTGTAAGAGTGCTAGAGCAGGACAAGGCTTTTTGTGTGGTCATGAAAGGAAGAAACATTTCTCAACTCTGAAATAACTTATCTGAATATTGAAATGTAAACTCCTTAAAGGTGTAATCTATGCTATCACATTGCAGATGTGCCATTTAAGCAGACATCTTCTGTTGCTGTAGCAGGGGCTGTGATTGGAGCAGTCCTTGCTCTTTTTATCATTACCATCTTTGTGACAGTGCTGCTGACCCCAAGGAAAAAAAGGCCATCCTATCTTGACAAAGTGTGAGTATGCGTTGTTTTTTTCTTTTAATTGAAAGCAATATGTAGAAAGTGTTTATTCTATGCAGGATTTTCAATGTCTGCATTTCCTTAGCAGCTGTTCAGCTGTCATAATTCCAAGGCTGTATTTTCAGAATAGAGAAACGTAAGATCACTTGCATTTCTAAAAAAGGAGGAAATGAAGAATCACTTCAGGGGTAATATAATTCTTGAGAATTTTTTTGGAAAGAAAACCGCCCAGTGATTGAACTGGAGGGCAGGGGAGAGGTCCATCTCTGCAGATGCCACAGACTACTAATTTATTGTAATTGTAGGTCTAACATGGGAGCAAATTGGCAATGTTTTGCGGAAGTGTGAAGGTCCACTAAGATTTATCCTGATGTGTGTGTAAAATGAAGCAAGCGCCCACAGACGTCTGCTTAGAAATGACTGACTAAATGTGCCTTCTGAATGTTGGGTGTTTCTTCAAGTCTCTGGTGCAGACATGCAGTTTACTTTAAGCATCCAATATAGTCAAACAAAAACAAGCAAACAAAGTCTGAAAATATTTTGTCAGTTGAAGTGGATTATGTCTAGACCCAGTTTGGAACATACATAAAAAGTGCTGATAGCTTTTGAATATATGTAAATATAAGTTTTTTCACATGTGCCATGTACAGTTAACACTTAAACTGAATGAGAAATGAAAATGTCTATTATGTATGTATATACTTAAGGAGGAGTAGAATAAAGTAACTTACAGCATTTAGCATAAAATAAGTTTCAGCACTAAAATCTCTTGAGCTAGCAGGATAAGTCAGGTGTTTTCCTACAAATGAGTAATTTCTGACATGGTTAGAAATACTATTTTCTTGTTTGTTTCTCTTAAATTCTGTAGCTGAAGCATATTTATATGAATAGTCTTGAATATTTTAAATATTTTGTAACCGCTTGCTTTCACAGAGAAAGTTACAATAGAAAATTCTTGCATATAATAATTGATTGTAAGGCTTTCTAGAGGGCTTTTCAAAGAAATACTGTAGTAGTAAATGTTGCTGAAGCTGTATCTCATAATCTAGAAATGATGTTGGATAGCAGTGGTCCCTAATGCTGATTAGTTAGAGTGTGTGTGGCAGTTCAGTCTACTTAACACATTATAGGATAAATAACAAATCATAAGCAGTGCATTTCTACAAAGTGTGTGGCTGAATTACTGCCAGTGGTGGATGTGTTAACATTACAGTATTTCATGTATGTGTCACTGCTAACTGAAAGGTATGTGTCCCTGAATGTTGGATGATCTGGCAGCAAACATAAATAATAATCTGACCATTCAACTGAACTTCAGAAACATGGCATGTTGTGCATATTTCATTCTGGTTTTTACTACAGGATTGATCTTCCACCCACTCATAAACCATCCTCATGTGAGGAGAGAGCATTCTCTGTACCACAGAAAGAAGCTATGCTTCAGGTAAGTGGTTATATACATCTTAACTTGAGGTAGGTAAAGCATTAACTTTTCTTATTAGGTCAATTAAGTCTGATTTTGTTTTCCTGGTAATATACACAGTCTTTTCACAACCAAGAGGTTTCCCTGCAGCTGTGGTATGTGATATTCTTGGCATTAAAAGTCATCCTTAAAGGTCAAGAAACTGGTTGATACATCCTTCTTGTAACTCTTAACAATCTTCAGGTAGGGAAACGTGTGCTTGTGAACCTAAGAAGTACTTCAGCATCATTGTCTTCCTTGGTAATAACAATTGTTGTTCTTTTAAGCTGTTAAGGTTTGAATGGTGGGAATATATTGGAATTTGGCCTTTGTGGCTAATTTACCAAGGAACGGTTTTGATTCCCAGTGAGGATCACTGAATCAGTTTTAAATGCTTCCAATTATGTAACTCCTTTTTTTTTTTTTCCCCTGAATTTATCTTCATCAGCAACAAAAGACTCTCTACTAAGTCTGTGATAAGTATTCAGATTTTTACTACACTTTCAGAGCTAGCTTGATGTGATCTAAAGTAATGTCATCCAAATAAGACAGCAATAGATAGTAAAGATCCTCACTGGTATTTAGCATTTATGTAAGTGTAGTCTGATAAACAGGGCCATAGAGATAATATGCTGGAAAGCATTCTAGCAAATGAGACATATAAAATAGGTGGGGAGCAAGGAAGGCTTGGACTACCCTTCTTAGCTACAGCATGGCTCTGCACTGGATTGGACTGCTTGTGAAACTCCAGGTGGATTCAGAAGGCTTCTTTTGCACTATGCAACACAGAAGGGACCTGTTCATGAGAGATGGCTTCATTTAGCAGCATTGATTATTGCACTTCTTATAATAACCAATCTGTTCATGAGAACTGTAGATTCTGACTGTAGCCGCTAAAATGTAATTGGTGTATATTAAATCAGTCAGTCTGGTTTTTAGATTTCTGCTTACACTGAAGAAAACTTCAATCACTTATCAGTATTAATGAGAATTAGAGTGCAATTGTTCTTAATGAGATTTTTGTTCCGTCTTCAATACCTTGTATAAATAATGTGATTATAACCACTGATATGCAGAATTATACAACTGAGGTAATTCAGGCAATCATTTGTTTACAGCAAATACTGTTTTTCCAATATTCTGATGTACCTTTACAGCTTTAAGGACCCACAGAAGCTTTTTTTTTTTTCTGATGGAGAGATGTCCTGGGGGAAAAATCTTCAGCCACCTCCAAGACAGATTTTGATGGAGTTTTAGTACTTGTACATGGAGTGTACAAGTGTATGGACTGTTCTTGTACATTTTCTTAATGTGATTTCTGGTTACAAAAGCTCATCAAATATAAGTTGCCAATAAAAGCTTTCCTCTTTCTCATGAAAGTAATGCATTAAAAGAGTATTGTGTGTTACAAATATTACTTTGACTAATACCTGCTCATGTTGTTGGTGAATGAAGCAGGAAACTTTTCTGAGATCTGTTGCTACTTTTAGTAGCAGCTTGATGATTGTAACATTATGAAGGTCTAAAACATTTAGTTGACAAAAAGCATAATAGATTATGTCTTCTGATCTGGAAGGTGGTATAAGACCGAAGTGACACAAAAGAAATAGTGTTTTTCTGTGCTCAGGTTGGGCATCTTATGCTAACTGTGTAGTAACTCTTCAGTCACTCCAAAATTCAAGAAATGCAATATTGATGAATCATGTTTCTGCTCATACATTCCTATGCTTTATGTGTTATGGTAAAAGATATCTTAAAGAATCAGAAGATACAGACTGTTGTGTTATTTGTGCGTATGTGTTGCTCCTAGATGGCAAAATGACAATAGAAGGAAATTACTTATTCTTTATAGGACTACTCGTTAAGTGTATACCTTTATTGTTCTCCTTCTCAGAACTGCCTTTGAGTTCTTCGTTTTGCTTACTGTGGCTTCTGTTAATGAATATTAAGAAAACTAAGAAAAGCTGAAGCTGTATGTAGTCTTTGTTGAACATATAATAAAATGTCTAAATATATTTTGTTAGAGAAAAGACCCTAAACAGACTGAATTGTATACTCATTTCCTTCAAGCTGAATAAATAGTTTTAAGTTGCTTTGGAAAAGGGAGGAGAGAAATCTAGTTTTTTCAGGCTAGATGTTAACTATGCTTTATTTTAAAATTATGGATGTTGGCGTAACATTGTTAGTATGCCTTTTGCTTTTATTTTTCTCTTCTCAAAACTCAAAAACTGAAAGAACTGGAGCTGGAAGCTGAGTGTTCCAGCTGATACTACCTATAATCAACACATACTCTCTGTTATTCGTGAGGCAGGAGCTTCTGCTTGTATTCTCATAGAAATAAGCATCAAAAGGCTAGCTTTAGCCAAGAAGTGATCGGTTTCATTGTTTGGCAATAAGCCAACACTTAAATACCTGTAAGAGGTAAAAGAAACCAGTTAACAGCTTGTCACTAAAAGTCGGTGCTAGCCACATAACTTGTTCCAAATGCTCTTTGAACTGCCTTGTCTAGTCATAAATGAGAAGCGTACTGGTAAGCCTCTCTCTAGATAGTTGATGTAAGCTTCTGGTTACACTGAGGCAGATCAAGAGGAAGTTGAGCCATGAAACAATTCTAGTGGCTTAGAGGAATTCCTCTGTTGCATAACATTTATAAAAGGTGTGGGAGAGGGGGCAGCAATTCAGGCAATCCTTTGAATCACTGGAGTTAGTTTCACTGTGTTTCAACGAATATATTGCTAAGAAGCAAAACTTCTTTACTTACCTAGAAACACGACTGAGATGGACAGTCTTTGACATTGTGAAAGATCTGAAGTTATGTCTAGCTTGACAGGTGCTTCTGAAGGAAAGAGGAAAAAATGTTGTTCTGTGTAAGGCAGTGCATGAATGTTCAGAGTTCTTGAAATACTCAGAAATTAATAGAGCTTTTGTGTAGCAATGGAAATAAAAGTGGAGAAGTGAAATACAGTCCAGTAGGTAATTCTAGCCATGAGAAGACTGACTTTAGACTTGTACCTTGTAAGATACCTCATGTATTTAGCCAGGCAACTTTGTCAAATGCTAAAGCTCTTTAATAGTCATATTTGTATTACTGTTTAAAACAGGAAAGAAGGTAGTGAAATTGTATTAGCACAATTAAAAGCATATGACACCATTTATTGAATGACAGTATTTTTGGATCAATAGGAAAAGATCACCCACAGCACTCTTAAACCTAGCATAATATTGGTTCATTTGGAGATTATGGCTCTTGCATTCTTCTAGTTCTTTTCCTAGTGGTCTTAATACAGGTGAGACTGTCACTTCCTTGATGGAAAAAGAAGAATTGTTATTATAATTTGCCTTAGACTGAAGAGCTGTTTAGGCAAACAAGATCAAATTGGAGGAAGCAAAAACGTGCATAAACTCATCTGTATTGATAAAAGGGATCTTACAATGGAAAGAAAACATTAACCAGATAAGGACTAGAATGAGGCACAAGATTTTTATTAGTGGATGCTTTTGTAATAGGATTTCTAAATTGGAAAGGATGAGAAAATGTAATATGAAGATGTCAGTGAGATAATTGGGTTTGTGCTTTTAAAGGACTGTTAGAGAAGGAGCACTTTTAGAGTAAAACTCAGTGCTTTTATGAAACTCTGGAAAATGTAAAGTTAAGGCAATGCATGCTATTAAGTATCCAAGCACAAAAATCCCAGATACACTGTGTTCTCCTGCAAAGAAACACTTGCTCAGCTTTGGGTTTCTATGACAGAACCTGATTATTTTGGTTTTATGACTTGCTCCATGGCAGTAAAAGGTACAACTTCTTTCTCTAGCAAAGGTGTTGTGTTTTCATGCCGTGTGGGATTATTTCCTTTGTCTCTAGTTTTAACTGAAAAAAGGAACACGCAGGAATTTCCTGCTCTGGTTTCCAGTGTTTCCACTGTTGGTCAAAATTCTTGAGCAGGCAGATTTTTTTGCTCGCAGAATATTAGCCTTTGATGTGGGGTTCCCCATGTTTTGTCTTCTTGTGTGGTGAATTCATGTTCTTAGTTGAAATATGAAAGAGCAATGTCTCCTTCTACTAAGTGGTGAATTGCATGTTCTCAGAACTAGTCTGTGGATTGCATTCTAGGACTTGAGAAGCAAAAGCAGTATGCCTTTAAGGGCAGAGGGGAAAAAAAACCTTTTAAATGGAATTACAAGACAGAAAACGTGACAGATAGTGGAAAAATGGGCCTATGAAGACTGGAGAAGAGCTGCTGGAGGAGTGGAGCAAGTAGAAAACATTAGATGATTTTTTTTTTTAACTTGTTTCACAATCCATTTTGGGGTCATGTTAAATAACTCAAGTTGCTTCAAAACTTGAACTAAATAGCAAATGTGGAAAAGTAAAAAGTTAAGAGGAAGGAGGAGAAGAGAGTGAAACATTGCTGAGATTGGATTTTTTCCAAAAACACTTTTGAAGGTGAGAATGTAGGTGTCTTAACCACTGCAGATTTTATGTGCTTGTAATGTTGGGTGATTGTTTTGTGTTGATTGTTGGGTGATGGTGGGGGTTTCCTGCTGTGGCAACAGCAACTGAGCTCCTTTGTGTTGTTGCTACCACTGTCAGGCTGTTGAGAAAAGCAGGAATTACAAAACACGCACAAATATGCAATTTTGCAAAAGTTGTTGCTTTAGCCTATTGTGCCTATATACTATTAGCTAAATGTGGCCCAGAGGAAAGAACTTAATTAGGAGTGATGATACCATAGTGTAAGTTGTATCCTAAATCATTGTAGCATTGCTTGGTATGATTAGAATTGGACATTTTTTTAACTCAGGCAGTTGGTGATTAACTGCATGTTTGGAAATAGCCCATTTCGTTAACAAAGTGAAAATCCATCATAATGGTAACCAAAGAAAAAGTTTTTAAAGGAGAAGTTTTGAATCTGTGTTAAGTAACTGACGTTATAATCAATATTATATGGCTTTGTCCAATCTAAAAATTGTGGTGTTATATTAACTTTTTAAAAGTAAACTACTGCTCAAGTAGAATTATTGTTGAAAGTTAAACTGATTTTTAGATAAAGAATTATTATGCAAAATTTATGCCAATACATCTGAAACAGAATATCACCAGTATGGTTCCATAGGTCTGAAAGTCGCTTGAGACGTGAAGGGATAAGTGAGCTGACTGGTGGAACTGGACAAATGATTGATCTCTTACCACACACCTGTTGTTTCATTCTGTGGTGCCTTGGTGAAGGTTTGTTCCTGCTTAGTGTGAATAGGAACTTTTCATTCCATGAATATGATAACACGTATTCATATATTAAATGTCAGTTTTTGAACAGGACAAGATAAGAAACACCTTATTAAACTCAAAGCAAACGAAAGTGTTTTCTGAAATGATTGTGTTGTATTGGCTCTTGATAATTTCTTAAGTATATCAAGTCATCTACTACAGTGATGGTTCGATATGTGCAGACCGGTGTTTACACTGAGGACTTAAGCAATAGGGATTTTCAGACTTGGCATCTAATATTCTGAAAAAGATTTATTTGCTTGTCTTGACTGAGACTTCATTCTATTACTTAATCAAACTTTTGCTACTGAACAGGAATGGGAAAAAATTCCTAGTCTGTAATGTCTTATTTGTATGAAGGTCTAGAATGGACAGCTAGCTATAGTTGTTCTGTTTTTTCCCTGTAGTGCCATAAGGCACTAGTGTAGCTGTACAAATAATTGAGTTTATGCTTTTTTTTGTGAACTGTTACTTCCCAAAAACATTTAAATAAAGCGATTGGGACCAAAACTGGCCCCTCTGACAGTGAGCTGACTCAGGTGTAGGAAGATTTTCTACTCATGAGGATGTTTTAGTTGTGCTACATCTTCCCTGGAAAAATATCTTTATTCACAGAGATGCAAATGTATAGTTGCAGTACAGTTTTTCCTTTTTAAAACTAAGGTTAAAAAGAAGTGCAACATTTAGATACTCTCCACCACTTTGGATAAGAGATCAAAACCATAAGTGTCTAACCAACATGTGCTCAATTCTACTCTCTGTAGTGTACAAGTAAATTCCTTTTCAGTTAAATAGTTTTGTGTAATATCAGACTCAGCATTTATCTATATGCTTGTGAAAACTTTATAACTGATTTTGGACGTTGCTTTGTAGCCTGTGGCTTATCTAAAATCAATGTCACGTTAAAAGGAAGTGTTTTAATCTTTCTCTGACATGTTTATGCTTTTAAAAGTCAAAATGTGTAAACAATACTTCTGAAACTGGCAGCAATATATTTTCTGCCCGAGATTAGCTTGTAAGAAATATTCTAAATAGTAGTCAGTTAAGACACTTCTTAAAGCAGTGTATTGTGATGACTAGCATTTTTGTATAAACCAAACCTGTTCTGCAGTGTTGAATTTTGACTTGTTTCCACTGTAACTTTTCTACTTTCAGAAAGAACATTTTGCTTTGCACAGCCAGTACAGAGAGAAAGATGCTGGAAACTTGCAGCACATGGTAAATAATGCAATGGCTGGAATTTTCCTGATTAAAGCTTTGATTTCATCTTGTTCTGTAAAATAAGCTTATAAGGATGTTTTTCATGAGGGTTTTGCTCATGTTTTGTGTATTTGTACATCCTAGCCAATAACTATTGGATGTGTGGGTTTGTTATCCATGAAGTGGAAGGTGTCAACAGCATTTTATATCCTGTATTTCCTATGTACTTTTGCTGACTAATTTTAAGTACATAAACACTACAGCTTTCAAGTTTTTGCTGAATAACATAACAAAGTACAGGAGTGCTGACATTTTCATAGTTTGTGATTTGCTGTTTAGATTTATTGAGCCTTAAAATCAAAC
Organism: Eurystomus gularis; assembly: GCA_013400335.1. NCBI lineage: Eukaryota > Metazoa > Chordata > Aves > Coraciiformes > Coraciidae > Eurystomus > Eurystomus gularis. The sequence continues at coordinate 22,141 of VZZY01022803.1, forward strand.
TTACTTAGAAACAAAAGTTTGAGGTTAACTCTGAGTTACTCTGAGAGAATGACCAACATTTCTGTCATGTCTGTAAGGGATTGGATTTTTTAAGTTTCTTGATTCATAGCACTGTTTTGGAGATCATACAGCTTCTATTTTGCTTAAAGCTTTAACAAGAATAGGAATTGCAGGTTTTATACATGAGCTGTGAAACTGATTACTTCTTGCGTGTGTTTAGAAAGCTGTGAATGGAAGGCAACTTACTTGCGAGGCTGAAGAGCCACAGGAACAAGAAGATCTTCAGCATATGTACCCTGTCTATCAGCAAACATACTACAAAAATTGGAGCAGCCGATACCCGCAAAACTCAGGACCTGGAGGAGTCTATATCAATCCGAGGGAGCACTACGTATGATTCTGTACCCAGATGTCTTAACTTCTAAGATATGAGGGTTTTAATACCTATTGACTGTATGACCAATATGTCTCGTTGGCTTTTGTCTCTAAAATAATTGGTCTTTTTTCCTGTGGGAAGAAAAATTACGTGGGTAATTTTATATAGGTAAATGCTATGGAATTTGAGACTTAACTTGCTTCTAGTCCTTGGTATGTACTTGGTTTTGTAGTTAATCAACCTGCAAAAAGAGAAGAGCCATTTAGCTTTGTTAACTTTCATAGTTGTAAGATGTATAAATTACATTATTTGGTTGACACATGCTGAAATGCAGACAA
>VZZY01022806.1:0-125362 GCA_013400335.1 Eurystomus gularis
CTCTCAACTATGCCATCACCAACAGAAAGCTCCACGCATGCCAGTCCTTCCACTACACACAATGCCACCCCTGCTGCCTCTCCTGCCCTGTCTATCCCTCCTGAAAAGCCTGTAACCATCCGTCATGGCACACCAGTGACAGAACTCATCCCACGAGGTTTCACTAATGCAAATAATGTCTTCCTCTGGGATTGGACCCAGGCTTCTAGCTCCTCCTGCTTGTTCCTCATGCTGTGTGCACTTGCATAGAAGTACTTCAAGTGTGGTTCATTGTGCCCACCTCCTCATGGAACAGTCCGAAGAATCTCACTAGGACACAGCTCCTTAGACTCTGTTGTGCCTTCCCACTGTTCATCACTGACTGGTCTGCTATTGCCCTTTTCCCCCTTCAAATCTAGTTTAATCTGTTGCTTGTTCTAGTCCTCAAAATCCGCAAACATTTACATGCATCTGTAACTCCTATAAGGAGAAGCGCTGTTAGTTTCATACTAAAGGCATGGAAGGAATATAGATGAGATAGATATTTAGAAATAACAGTATTCCCTCCTTCTTTATTAATTAGTGAATTGAGCCAGCATTATACATATCAAACATAGAAATATGTATAAATATACATATGTTCAATATTGTTAATTAAGGGACTTTTCAGTCGGCTGCCTGCCCTTCAGTCTGATAGCATATGTAGACCTAAATATGATACAGTGATTGTAAAGAAAATGTACTTTTATGAGGCTGCCTTTAGAAAAAGTATGCAAGTAATATGGAAATAATTACAGGATTTTTTCTTCTTTTAAATCTGAAATGATACAGTCACTACATTGAAGACTATCCACCTGTATTAAGAATGAAAACTGCAGTATTTGAGAATTTAAAGATGAACTGTACCATCTTAACGCATCCCTCCAGCAAAATCTTGATACGAGGAAGTGCTCTTTTTGCTTTTATTCTACGTATGTTACTGGCTTTCTTTACTTCACATCTGCATATGATAGTCTGTGTAAAGGGAAAAAAAATGTCAGTGTAGGTTCCGTTGTGAATTTTATGCATATTTAGTACTTATGGTGGCACTACTTGGGCAAGCCTGAAATCAATGATCAGCACAACCCCTTTTTGCTCAAAAAAAGGCTTCTCCAGAGGCAGAAATGCAGTGTATGCAATGATGCAAATTTCAGACGCCAATAACAATCAAGGCTCAGTATGGTTTTTTAACTTTCATGCTATTTTTATCATGCAACAGCACCAGTCATTATCAAAAAGGTTTGGTTTTGTAAGTCATGTAGAAAATGTTAACTTAAGGTTTTCCTAAGTCATGCTTTAAATCGTACTTTCAAGGTATTGCAGCTCTCTTCTGAAAATCTGTGTGTTATTTTCTGGAGTTTTGGCACAATGTTTTATCCCCAGCCACTTTCCCATTTTTAGCTGCGTAACTGTTTCTTAAAGCCCAAGCTGTAGTTACTTGAAGTTTGGGATGACCTATGACAAATGATCAAATTTGAATAAATACAGTAACATTCTGAATGCATAGTTCATTGGGTGCTCATAACTGTCACTGTAGTAAATAATGTTGCAAATATTGAGCTGTCAGATGTTTAGGCATTGTCTAGCCTCCTATGATTTAAAGTACATTGAGGTTTCCTTTGTCCTATAGTACTGCTTAAGCCTTCAAAAGAGTTGAATCAGATATTATTTTATCATAGAGGACTTAGAGGCCTTACCTGATGATTTCAAATCAGCAGTTCAACAACGAATTAGGAAGCAGTAAATTTACTCTGGGCCTAACTTTAAATATGGGGATTTTACTTGTTTTTACTGTAATACAGAAGCTTCATCAAATTTTACCACAAATACATATCCATTTGGCCTGGAAGCTTTAAAAATTTTCCAACTTAAATATATCCAAAAGTGCATTAGTAACTGAGAATACTTTCAAAGGAAGTCCTGTCTCTGTAACTGTTTAGGAGTAGTATTATGCCCATCATCAGAATACCAATGTTTTTAAAAAGAAAAATAATATCTTTTTCTTCTTCCTAGCCAGCACGTGTTCACTAGTCATGAATGAGTCTTGCCGACAAAGAATGAAAAAGAAGAGATTAGCTTTGTCTTTACATCTAAACATGAAGATGCACATGGATAATTTTATCCTATGCAGGACAAAATCTAGGCCAGTTCCTCACCAAACAACGTCTCAAAAAGTTGGCTTCAGTACTCTGGGGACTCCTGCTATCAGGACAGGCAGGTCACAGGTTATTGAAGCGATTTGTACTTGTGCAAGAGGGTACTTGTGCATCAACTCAAAATGACATAATGCTCTTGTTCTTCTTCTCAGAAGAAAAGAAGCACTTTTTTTTACAAAAAGTGCTATCAGAAAATGTGTTTTGTGGAGTCCAAAATGCATTGTCTAAGGCTCTTCTTCTAAACTGAAGGACATCTTGAGAAGCTGCACAGTGCATGCCTGAGCTGATTAGCTCCATGTGTCCATGCTCTCCCACGTGTACAGCAGACCTCCAGGGGATGTGTTTGGCCTGAAGTCTAGAGAATCTAGAATTGATTCTCTAAACTGAATGTGACTGCACCACTTCACACCTGAACTAATAATGCTATTTAGCAGTGTGCTGTGACATGGGCTTACCAGCCTCTGGTAATCTGGTAATCTGGTTACGTTTCAAAAATAAAACTTTCCTTGAGATTTGTTTTCTAATATTGGATAGATTTCTAACTTCCTTAATTCCCCTCTGTCCCAATTGCAATTACAGTTTTTATAAGCTCCATAAGTTAGCCTGTAAACATCAAAGCTGTAGATGACCTAGCATCTAAATTAGGCATTTATGGGATCCTGCGTCTCATTCTTGTAGCACCCTGGGCACCTGGATACAAGTCCTCTATCTATCTAATATTAGTATTGGCTGTATACTGCCAGTGTGAACCCAAACAAAAAGAAGCCTCCCTCTGGCTAAGCCATTCATTGCTGTGCCAAGTGTATCTCAGCTGGAGGTGGCTTTTTCCATATCTTCCCGATCTCATATGAATTGTTTTCTCTTCCAAAGGTTGTGAAATATCTGGGTCAGCAGGTATAATAGAAAAGCAAATGGGAAAAAAAAAAATATCTATTTTTGCAACTCCTGAGTCCCGTTCCCAGCAATTTATTGAAATAAGATGTCATGCATGCACACGTATCATTGATTTCAGATGTATGGTTAAAGCTGCCAAAGATATACTCAGCAGAAATAACTATTTTTTTCAGATCTGCTCTTCTTCCATCAACTTGGCCTCCAGAACAAGAATTCAGCACAGAGTGAAATGTATTTCATACTCCTGGGCACCTGCTGGTGCATCTCCTGTCTCTCAGCTCAGGAAGGACAGAAGGTTTGATGCAATCATTATATCTGCCATGAGCAGGACTTGCTTGCTTTACACCTTACTTTTTTGCAATTCTGATTTCTTTTGTAATCGTTGTTTTAGCTCTGTTCCCTATCTAATATTGAACTCTCATGACACTGATGCAGGAGCAGCAAACAACATGCTATAGTGAGAGAAAAGACTGTTTTTCAGTGCTTTTAGCAATGTGACCTTAGGTATTGATTTATAGCCTGCTGCAGTGCTCTTGTGTAAAAGGGAACTCTGGTAATTAAGTTAGTATCTGCGCTTTCTAAAATAGTGCTGAGCTGCAACAAAAAACCCACCCTTTATTTTCCCTCTCTGCTTCTCACTGAATGCAGATGCAGGCACTGCCCTTTGACCCTGCTCAACTTTCCCCAGCTGCAGATTATTTTTCTCTCTCTGTGCCTTTAGGTGCTGATAGACAGAGTAGGACCCATTAATTCTTGTGTCTGACTTTCTTTTTTTAGTGCAGGCAATGGAGCAAATTTCTACACTTGTACCTGACTTTTAAAATACTGCACATCCTTATGTGGGTGAAAAAAGAAAAGTGGCCAAGGAGCTAAAGGCAGCATTAGAAAATCCAGCTGAGTGGGTGGTCATGAAGTGGCTTAGACTTGAAAGCAAAACCTTTTGCATGAAAATTCCCACTTCTCAGCATGACACCTTATTCTGAAACTCATGTATAAGGTAACAGGGTAAATACAATGAGAAATCTCTTTTGTATTCCCTTACAGTCATTAGAGAAATAGGCCACAAAAGGTAATGGCAATAAAATGGAATACCTTGAAGTAAGCATGTAAATTACATGCTAATGTATGCAAATTAGCCCACCATGTTTACTGTCCATAAAACTACAAAATATAGCTAATTAATGGTAGGTAAGTTGCTTCATTTTATATTCAGAGAGTTACAAAGGAGGTAGTATATTTTTATAATTGTGGAACATTGGCCTTGGGGAATGCATCAAACATTCAGTTTCTCTCGTCTGGCAAATTTGTCCAGTACACTGGAAGTAATTGCCTTTCCACTTCCTCACCCAAGGTCTTACTCTGAGAGTGGGCTCCAAAATTAGAAGTAAAACAAAACAAAAAGGCCCCCCAGTTTTACCATTATTTTCTTGTGGAAGCAGTTTTTATTAACGTTAAAATAGTCTCTGTTCAGCAAAGTACCTAAACGTATTTGACACCATTGGCATATCTAAATGGATTTAACAACAGAATCCCCAAATATATATAGGCTTTGTAAAGCCCAGCTTTTTAGTCAATCTGTTCCCAGAGGAATTCACAGTTCAAGCTCCCAGTACAATGTGGAAATAGAGAATCTGAGAATAGGTTCGGCAAAAGCAATGAACTGAGCACGGAGCAAAGTAACTCATCCAGGAAGAAAGGCAGAGAGAGAGTGTAGGTCAAGCCCTGCTTCTGGCAGAGGCTGACAGCACAAGCAGATGCAAACTGCTTTGCCCACATTCTTGAATCCTGCATGGGAAACAGCTTTGGTTTGAAACTCATATCTACTCCGTGCCTGAAATTAATACTCCCATCTCTTAGACTATCCAGCCAACAAAGTGAAGGGGTCAAGATGGAATGAGACCCTGTTAAAGGCATGTGTGTGAGTGCCCGTGTGCAATCTGAGAGAAAGCTGCAATGTGAGTTGAATGGGAAAATGAGTATTTGAGGGTACACCTAAATTTCACTATGAACAATGAGTAGCAGTGGACGGGAACTCTGTGAAAGGTCTTCTGGGCTCTCTTCTGCTGTAAAGATGCTCGTCCTGGAATTTGAAGGAGCTCTCTGGGTGGCTGTCTTTGTGCTGTGAGGCTGTGGCCATGCCATCCTCCTCTGCAGGTTCCTGGTGAGAAGCTCTGTTGAGCCTATGTGAAGATAAGTCAGATTAGCCACTTTACAGAGCTTCAGTCATCATCCAAGCTGGTGGATGGCTTCTAGGTACACCTGTGCCCCTGTACCAGAGCAACTCCAGGATGTCCTGCTTCCCCCAGCTGTCCTTCTGCAGTGGCTGCTTCTCTCTGCAGAGGTCCAGTGCAGCAGAGGAATGAACAGTTTGGAAAAAAACCCCACTCGTGTCATGTATGAAGAAAGGGTGTATTTTGTGCAGGGTCTTATTTGATAGGCACTGAGATGAGTGATGGTGATGAATATAATACATCTTAGGTACCTGAGACAGAGGTTATAATTTGCCAAATGCTTTTCACGAGCCAGTGGTTCTCCTGGAAAACTATTCAGTTTCAGACAAAAACATTTATCTTATATGCATGTATGCATATATATCTTTATAAAATCTACACTTGTTTGGCAGAACAGTTGAACTTTGATCAACTTGAGGTAAATTCTTACCTTGCACTTCATGTAAAAATTAACCCCAGTGCTAAACATGTCGTTAAGTGTTTTCTGATTTAAGATGGTTTTCAGGATTGAGGCCTTGAAGAGGATATGTGAGTGTAACTGTTTCAGCCACAAGAAAACGGAGGCTGGCAGAAAAGAGGCACTACAAAGAGGAAAATATACATGAAACATTGTAAGGACTTTTGAGTAGAAGAAGGAAAACAATGTATGTTAAGAGTTACAGGTTTACAGAGGGAAGCAATACATGAAAATAAATGCCAGAATAACAGAACAAGGAAAAAAAAAAAGGAAATAGATAGTGGAAACAGGGGCTACTGGAATGTTAATTTAAGACTAAATGCCCCTTGTTATGTTAACAATCATCTAAATCACAATGTACTTGACTTATACAAATTTTAGTTCTACTATTATTTATATCCATACAGCTTCATATTTTGTCATGCTTCCCTATGCTAGGGGGTTTTGAGAAAATGTGTTTGGAAGCCTCATATTTCAGGGATTTCCAGTTACAGGAGGGATGCAGAAACTGCAGAGCTTTATTTTCAAAGGAATAAAGGAATAATTGGGGGCNATACATTTCCTTAAGACAAAAAAAATCACTTCATGTAAGGCTACTGAGGAGCTAAAACTGCCTTGCCGCCACTGGGCATCTGTGCCTGTCACGGACAGCACTGTTTGGAGGGCTGCTGACTCAGCATGTGATGTGCAGAGGGCTTGAGCTGATGTAACCTAGGGACAACGATAAAAGGTCTTTAATGATACATATACTGTGGTTTGACAGAAGAAAGAAGAGTGAGAGAAGGGAGTAGAAGGATCTGACTGTAACATCCTCCAACAAAATATTCCAGTACTAAAGCTTATTTTAATGCCTTCAGAGAGCTTCAGGCTAATCAGATACACTGAGTTATTTGCATCAGTTATTTACATCAGATGCAATCTGGAATGAAAACTTTTCTCTTAATCCCTGTCACCTTTTAACCCCAAACTAAAACTATTAGAAAAGTCAAAGGTCCTTACCCTGGTTGTGACCATTAACATGGTCCTTTTCTCCCCTCTGCCTACTTTCCCCTGCTGCCCCGTGCTATATATTTTGGATAGACCACAGCAAATTTAAAACTGATGGCCTTTCTTTTGCTTTTTTGGCCCAGCATAAACTCAATACCTGCACAAGAGGGGAGCAGGATCAGCTTGGGAAAGAAAACAAAAAGGCCTCTGCCAAAATAATAATCATAATATTAGCACACAGCTGTAGGGAGACATTTTTGGCATCCAGAGCAAATGCTACCCGCTCTCTCCCCTCCCTCTGTGACCCCACTCCTGCTTGTTAGCTTTCCCCTGGCTACCAAATTCTCTGCTTCCCTCAGTCACCTCTCTAAAACTCTAACTACCTTCAGAGTCTTGTGGTTGCTCCTTGATGGTGGCCGTGGCAGAAGCATCCTAAGGGACTTGGGGGGGGTGTGTGTTTTTACTCATGTGAGTGCGATACTCCTGCAAACTTGAAAAGTGCTTCAAGGACCCGATACAATTTTCTTGATCTCATTCACTTGGAGGGAGGAGGAGGGAAAACGTGAGGGGGAGAGAGAGAGGGAATGCTGCTCTTGGCAGAAGATACAGGCAATTGGCTGCTTTATGGCTTTGCCTTGATGTCTGTTTAAAAAACAGACCAAAATTTGGCACAGAGAGATTTTTCCCACTTGTTTTACTTCTAAATATTCTTCAAAAGCTTCCACGGGATATAGAATATTGCTTTGATCAGATGAATATACTTCATGCTGAAGTTTCTAGTTAATACTGACTTCAATTCATATTCTGCCAATTTTTTAATTCCAGATTTTATTTCAAATTTTCTCTAGCCTGTAGACAATGGAAAAATATGACCATTTCCCCTGTGGATGATGTTATCTTACTGATGTGGGTTGAAGTTTCGGAAGATGAGGAAAGAGTGAGTGAAGAAAATATTATCAAACTTGCTTCTTCAGCAAAAAGTAAGTTTGACCAAAAGGCTGAATGTACACAAGGACTGTATCCCCTTCTGGAAAAGGTTCACAGCTTGAATGTCTTTCAGATGAAGCTCCCATATTTGCATGCTTACCTAATCCTCATCTGACCTATTTGAACCACTCACATTTGTGAAATTTTCTGGAAATGTCCAGGTATGGCCTGACACATGTGAGTCACCATGCTCCCTGTTTCTGCTCAGTCATAAAGCATCTCCTGACAGCAGCCTTTGTCACCCTGCTTAGGACATTCACGATCTCATTTGGAGCCTAGAATGTAAACACATGGGTTTTTTCCCCTTCATTAATGCTGGTTTTTTGAGTATTTCCATGATCCAATGTCCATTAAACGTCAGTAACAAAAAAATCTACCCAACACTTAAACAATCTTTAATTGTGATGGAGTGAGTCTGAGACATGAACACATAGCTCATATTGGGACAGTATTTAATGCATATCTCCTTGCCCTCCAGGTTATGTTAGTGTCATGTTTCTCACTTTAGATGCTCTGGGAGTCTGTGAGGAAGATTTACCCTTGTAGAGTGGTTCTGCTCACTTTTTTGACATCAGCATTGCAGTTTACGTGTCACCTGTTTTTTTCAGTCCACCATCAATTTAACATAGCAGTCACATACTTTTCATAGGCTGCAACAGTTGACAAGGTGCTGTTCCTTCTTTCTGCAGTCCCAGGGGCTTGTGGAATAGAAAGACAGCATTTTTAGTGAAAGATTTTAGATTCTGGACCTCATGTCACTACCCAGAGTGGATAATCCTCAGAGAAAGAGGAAAGAAGGACTGAGGCAGTCATTTGTAGGATGGCTTATTTAATTGTGACATCATTGGTAGTTCATGTAAAGCCATAGTATTGTTCTAACCTGAGAAACATACTTCTGCTTTGAGCTTCTCCAGTGTTAAAGCTCCAAGAAGGAAGAATGGAGGTATGAGAGCACCAATAATAAAAGTGAATCAGCTCCAGAAATATTCACACTCTCTTCTTAAGGAAGAAAACCAGAGTTTAAATGTGTAAGCCTGTGTCTTGAAATCAATGGAAGGTAAATCACTGGCCTCACCTGAAGAAGGATCAAGCTCAGATGGAAAATCTCTGGCCATGTCTGCTAACTCTGCTAGGCCAATGTTGAGGAGCTTCCTTACAGAGCAATGTAGGGTATGTGCCATCTACCCTGTAAGCTTTTCATGAGCCTCCAAGCAAGCTTGTTCACATTACAAGGGGCTGCTTCAAGCATCTGTGTCCCACAAGCCCTCTGGCATAGCCCTTCTAGACACAAGACCTAGACCAATAGGCCATGCTGATCCCCTTGTCCAGAGTGCAATCCACAAATTTGGGAGAGCAATAGAGGGAACAGTGGGTTGCCGGATGTTCTGGCTGGTGGAAAGATGAAGCTACTGCCACGACAGCTAGGGATAAGATGGTTCCCATAGGTCGTGTTAATGCAGGGGCTGTGATTCAAGACTAATGACCTCAGAAAACACCCTGTGACAGAAAACAGTTTTACCTTATGGTGTGTGTTACAGTTTCTCACAGGGGGAAGCATGTTGTCCTCCAAACATGGAAAAACAGAGAGCAAGAAGCTAATCCCAGACATAAAAGGCCACTTCCAAGGGCCCTTACAGCAGCTTGTACACAAGGCAGGAGAGGAAAGTGCATCCACTCTTTGGTTGCCACCCTGATCTCCTCTAGAGCTGTGCCACAGCAGTTCAGCATTGACAAGTACATCATTATTTTTATCCTGGAGGTCTGCAATGTCATGTGCTTGTGATCTGTCCTCAGCTGCTAGACTGAGACAAGTTGAATTGTCCAGGCAGCACTGCAGCAGTGGAGAAGCCCAGCTGTGCCAGGGTCATAAGCAGTGTTTTCTGTTTGGTGCCCACTAGAAGGGAATTCGTGTTATTTACTAATATTTCACCATACCTCAGGACTTCACTGGTCAGTTCATGAGCACCACCTTGTGCTTTCCATTGTAGATGAGTGCTCCTAGCTGAGCCCATCCTATTAAGGCCAATGATTTCTGCCTGGGAATGTGAGTGATGAGGGGCATTCTGTGCAGGCTGGTGGGGAACATACTGGCAGGTGGAGGATGCTCGAGGCAGTAGTGCCTGATAAGGTGGTTCAGTCAGATGGTGTATGGGAGACACTTTGGTGGGTACTGTGAGAGATGGATGCTCCCAATGTTTCCCAAGTGCAGCTGCAGCCAGGGAAACTCAGGCAAGGTGGGAATATAAAGTAAGGGTCAAAACAGCATGGATGCTCAGATCCCAAAACTGCTGCCTGAGGTGCTTTAATAGGATGGTGGTAGACACAGGCAGCTGTTTGTCCCCAGAAGGCATTACATATTGCTTTTAACTCTACTAGCACTTGGGGTTTCTGCTGTGGGAGCATAAGACATATTTGAAAGCCAAATATATGTCACAGAAAGGTCCTAGTTCCTCCCCCCCTCACCCCAGTTTTAAGCCATGGTGACCTCAGAGAGCATGAGACTGTGTTTTTTATTTTTTTTTAATCTTTGTGAAAGGAGTCTTGTTTGCTTGTTGGCCCTTACACACCAAGGCACTGTTGTGTTACTTAAAATTGTAAATTATGTCTGTTTAAGAAAATGTCAGTGTTTTTTAAAACAGAATAACAGAACTGGAAAAGACTTGGCTGTGCTGTTTGTTACACAAGTTGCAGGCAGGCAGAATGATGCATTCATCATTATGAGCAGATTCAAGGAGACTAATGACTGCTATACAATATAGCTTCAGTTCTTTCAAGTAACATGATAGTTGCTTCTTTGCTTGCCAGCAAGATTATCTGAGCAACGCTAATGCTCATGCACTGACGTATAGAGGAACCATCAATATGGGGTGTGCCTACCAACAATAAGTACCTGCCCCCACTTGCTAATGAAAATGACCTTTCTATAAAAAGAAAAAAAAAAAAGGATTGTGAGATAGATACAGCTTTGATAGAGCTACATGACTTCTCTAGCACCTATAATTTTGCATATGGATATTTCTCGTACATTCCCCAGGATTTATGTAAAACAGTTATTCAGTTTTAGGAAAGGAATAAATTATAATGAGTATTCTTTGTTGCCAGCCTTTACGAGCATGCTAGGAGGCTCTCTCATACCAGGTAATACTGGTAAATGCACGATGATCATGTCGCTTGCAGCATGGACACTCACTACAAACCCCAGATCCTTTGAGAAAGAATGTGAATTAAGAGTGGGGGTGGGGATTTAAAAAAAAGAAAAAAAAGTAAGATTTTTTCTGCCTCACCACCATCACCTGTCCTCAAAAAAATCCCTCTTCTCCCATCCCAAATGGAGACTCACCAGTCCTCAAAATAGCAATAGCAAACCAAAAAGCAGCTGGCTCTTTGCTGTCAGTGTCTATTTTATCTGGAACAATATACAAACCCTGTGGAGCTTAAGAGCAAGAACTGTTGGCGTTTCACAGTTTTTCATCATGAAATGCCACAGGAAAATGGCCTAAACATCTGGACTGTTTCCCTGGAGTTGCATGAGCCTCTGGCTTGGCTTTGATTCACCTTAAATATCCAGAAGAAATAAGAAGAGGGGAACTGACTTTTTAGTGGCTGCTTCGTATATTTTTGTTTGTCCACTTGTTTGGAAATACTGCTCACTGCTTCTACTCTGTTCCTCAGGGGAGGTGCTGCCTTTCCTCTGTTTTTTTAGCAAACACTGAGGTTAGGCTCTTCTCTTCAGTGGTGTCATTTTGGAAGCCCATAAGTGAGGCTTCAGCCACAAGAAAATGAAAAAAGATTACATTTATATATATGTTTTCTTACTAAGTAAGGAGAAAAACTAACAGAGGGCTGCAAACTGGATTTGTCTGTGTGGGCGGACTGTGCTCAATGGGAAACATGTTTACCAAATTTTTTTCCCATGAGAATCAAAATTTTCCCCATCTGACATCCAGGTTTCTCATCAGAGCAACTGTGCAAATATGCTATTTCAGCCACCGTTTTGATGAGTCAGAGCTCTGGCCCTGGAAGGTAACAGGTCTGAACTCTGATTGCCCTTTCACCTTTCACGCTTGGCCACAGAGACTTGCCTGGGCACCAAGGACTAAATTTCTGGGCTCTCTTTCTGTAGGTATAGCTTTTGAAAAATGTAAGGTTTTCAGAAGAGACTGAGCTCTTGGAAATCCAATATGAATGTGGAAAGGGGCCTGATTTTTGTAGAGTGGCTAGTAATTATTCTTGAAATTCAGATCACCTTTGAAACCTGAGATTCAGACTAGTTGTCCCTAAATACAGCTGAAAAGTGTCCATATATTTGTCTTAAGCTGATATTGATGGGGACAATGATATGATACTTGTTTCCTAAATAGTCTTCCAAGCCAGAACTTATCAACTCTGTGACTGAGTTGTCAACTTTTGGTTCTTAGGTGAATGGGCAGATGTGTATGTTTTTTCTCGAACGTCTGACAGATTCATAGAAATCACAGTCAACAGTACCAAAGCTCCCTGAAAGCACGGCCTTTGGATATATTGCCAAACAGGGAAAAAATGTCTTTTTTCTCTGGCTAGCAGCCACCATCTAATTTTAGCTGCAATCTTCAGAGTCTATGGCGTGGGGATCACCTCTTCCCAAAAATATGATTTCCCCAGCCCTGACCCAGACTAGACCAAGTTGCTATTCACTGCTATATTTGCTTGCGTGCAGCTAAAGCCTGATAATCTTAGGTCTCAACTAAGCCAAAGCTCTTTAACTTGTTTTACTCTGCTAGGCCATATTAGAAAAAAAAAAAAAAAGCAAACCTCAAACAAAAAAACCAACAAATAAGCTCATTACACCTTACTATTTAAGCAGAATTGGGTGGGTTTAGTAACAGTTCAGATGCTGAAAAAAAAGTCTGATAGTGCTTCAGAAGAAGATGGTGCTTCTGGATCCCTACTGAACCAATATTTAAGCATGTAGTTCATGTTGAAAAAGAGAAAAATAAGGTTCTATTTGTCTTTATTCACATTCTACGGTAAATTTCACATTTGGGGGGGATCTAGTTTCAGATGTAATTGTATCTAGTTCTTTGAGTTCACTTTATTGCACTATTTGGATACATGCTAAGTGCTTGTGATATGTAAGGTGCTCATATTACTAACCTGACACTACTAAATAGCTGCTACTTTCTGTCCCAGAGAGGACTGTATTGACAAGGGGAAGAAAGTCCTGATACTGCTCCATTATTGTGTCTGAATATTATCCTCACCTCTGCACACACATATGTGTGCGTATACATACATATATAGCTTTCAGTAGGATTCCTGACAGATTAAAGATTATGTTTATTTTACAAGCATATTTATACTCCTTCTTGCATGTAATTTTCCTTGAATTTGTTTGCAATTCTTTAAATAAAACTGAAGACTTATAGTCTACAGTCTTAGACTGTAGATTTATTATATATATAGAATTCTTTTTTAGACATGACTGCATTTTTTTCCGCATCTTACTTACTTTTTCACCTTGTAGCTTCTCTCTTCCAACTATGCTGAACAAACCAATCCATAAGAGCTAAAACATATTTCTCAGAACTGGATAGAAACATCTTCTAAAATGTGCAAAAAAAGGGAAGAAAAAAAAAAAAAGAACAGAGTAGTGCCCTCCTTTTTTTTGCATGGCTCTACTTCCCATAATTTTCATTCTACTTCCACTTCTCACTGAGATCCAGGAGGACATACGGGTCTTTCATTTTAAATGTGGGAAGGAAATTGCTCGTATTCCAGCAGCTGGCTTTTAGCTTCCCATCTCTGCTCTGACCTCACTTTCTTGCCTTTATTATTGAGCACAATCATTTTGTTTAACAGAGTGAGAAAGTTCCATAGTTAGTGTTTCTGCTGTTCAGTCCTCATGTTCTTTAAGTCTGTCCTGTAATAACAAAACCTGGGATCAGACAGCCATGTGAATGCTAACTTCATTCCTCAGCTAAAATGCTGTGCTTTATCTGGCTGAGGGTGGGATTTCCAAGGGAGCCTAAGAGTGTTAGGTGGCTGAGTCTCACCAAGATTCAGCAGGCAGCTCCTGTAAAGCAAAAAAAGAAAATTAAAAGAAAAATCGCATTTTAAACCTCAAATCATGTGGAAATCTTTTGCTCTCAGGGAAAAAGAAGGTACCTGTGAGACTAAGTCTGATTTAAGTTCTTGACTAAAGCCATGGACCACTGGAGGCCCTATTCAAAGTGTTATTTTGAATACAGACAGCCCAAGACAACGCAAAGCCAGTAAAAGGAATAGATAGGACACAAGAGCTGGAGAAATGGTTCACACTTGTTTTTCTAACCATTGCATTAAAAGCCATGAAAGTCTGTTTCTTTTCTCTTTCCCTCCAGTAACGACTGCCCTTCAAGTAGCTTTTGAAGGCTTTCAGAAATGTTCCCCAGGAAGGGGGAGCAGGAGCAGCTTTTCGCCCCCTCCTTCTGTCTGTCTATCTGTCTGGTACACATTCCTATCAAGAGATCAGAGAGATCACCTGTGGCAGTCAACACTTTTGAAAAACAAGGCTCGGATAAATAAATACCAATTGATTGAAGTCAGGTGATCAGATGCTTGCAGTGTGCACATGTGTTTGTGGTTTGCTTTTATTTTTTAAGATGCATTGGCCTCAGCTCTAAGGGTGGAAAGTACATAAAGAATTTTAATTGCCACTCCTTCTCAAAATCACATTCTTGAGCAAACCTGACTTACTGGAGAGATTAATTTAATGTATAGACATAAAAAACAAAACATGGTTTTCCAAAGTTCGTCTTTGGAATATGCTTGGCAAGCATATTTTACCATTTTCATTCTTTTAAGGTCAGCATCCCACTGCTACCCCAGCAATCCCACCACAGCTAAGGAAAACTAAAGCTTAGAAAACAGGCATAAGGCCAAAGTGTGATATTTAGCCACTAGCTTGAACAGAAGTCAATGCAAAGTCACGCTGTCTGGTGCGAGTCTTGGAGAAGGCTTCCAGTTTAGGCAGGACATGCCCTTCAGTGAAAAAACAGTAACTGATGGGATGAGGGTCAGCATAGCTGGTTCTTCCCTGTCCTCTTTGGCACAGCTTTTTCTCCCAGGGAAATGGGGCACCAGGATGGAGATGGCTCCTGGATGTTGTGAGGCAGCTGGACACAGGGATGGAGAAGGAGAGACTGGGCTTGTGCTCCTGGCACTCAGGACACTTTGCTGGACTCAGGAGCATTTAAAACAGCTTTCTCCTGCTGCTTATTCTGATAACCATACTTCCTCCAATCAGAGGAAGTCTCACCTCTATGCCTGTATGGTCTATTTTCACAATGACCTGAATGAATAATATTTTTATATCATGAGCCTGTTCTAAAAGGGAAACAAATGGGCACTGGCTCCTAATAGTGTACATTTTAAGATTAATGCCAGCCAACAGCAACAGGGGAAGCTTGTAGACCTCGTGAAGGTGGAAAGAAATCCTGCCCAGAAAGAAATTGCATTGGTTTCACTTGTTAGAAATCTCTCAAAAAGTTGAGCTGGCTAAAGAGGAGTTTTATTAATCCTGGCATCTGAGTGAGCAGCAGCAGCTAACCTCTGTCTGTCCCTTCCTGGAGCGGTGACAGCTGTATGCTAGCTAGATAAGGAGCAATCCGCAAAGCCCTCAGCCTGGAGAACAGGATCAACTCAGACCAAGAACACATAAAAGCATTGGCCAGTGCTGCCGTTTCACTGGGCTTCAGCTCCATGACCATTGTGTGGGGTTAAGAGGCTGGAGGGAGAGAGAGAAGTGTGAGCAGGGATGGGGAAAGGCCATCCGGTGATGGGAGGAAGAGAATCTCACAGACCCCTGTGTTCCTATGGTGAGCCAATCTGTCTATCCAGCTTTACCTGCCATCAAACACCTGGCATGCACCAGAGAGGAGTCACTGCCCCTGCACATAATGGCAAGGCTGTGTGTGCAGGACACGCAGGTGTTTCAGTTTAAAGCTGCTCCCAGGCCACAGTCGGGAGTTTTTGAAGGGATTATGAACAGTTGTTTCACAGAAAGAAAACACTGTGCAGAGGCATAGAGACTGCTCTTGATGCTCTCATTACCTTGCTGGCCCACTGCATCCTCTGATGTAAATCACCCAGGCAGATGTGCACAACACTGACTTCTTTGTCCTGCCACCAGCACCTGACACAAAGCTGCCAGAGGAGTATCTCTACACTGTCTGGGCATTGATGCTGGTGGCCAGACTGCCTGCACATTAGGATGTGTCTAGGGGTTTCTGTGGTTTGGTGGAAGACACAACTCTCTTCCTCTTGCATCTTCTCTTGGTCTTCTAGCCTTCTCAGCACATGGACAGGTCTGTCTTTTCCCTGCATGCTCCACCATCCTGCAAACCTGAGTCTTATCCTTTCTTCAAGATTGGAAAAGACTCCTAAGCTCCTTGTAAGCTCTTCTCCAGCCTGCATTTACCTGTGTTGCCTCGTTTCCTGGTAGTGTGTGTCATCCACACTCCACCCGTCTGTGTGCACAGCTGAGAAACAGCTGCAGAGGTGGAAACACTATAGCCAGATGCTGCTGACAGAGCAAGAAGAGAGGGAGAGCTGCTGAGCATCTGCCAGGACAGAAGCAGTGCAGAGAAGCTTTATTGTAATGCCACAGTGAGAACTATGTGAAAAATTGTCATTTGAACCCTTTGGATATGAACTCTATTACTATGGATGTTTTATAAGCTCTGCTCTCTATAATTTATTATTTCATCTGGAATTATCTTTCCATTCATACCCAGGCAACTGTATTTTTGGGCAAACTTGAAGTTCCTGAAGAACCCGCTGATCTTTAACCACAACACAGTCTTGAGATGTTGACCTCACTCCTGTTCCCTGGGACGAGACTCTGGAAAAGGTGAGGCCTTCTTTCCAGACCCAGAGTTTTCATCAGTGGTCATGAAATTATCCCATTGGTCTCTCTGACTGTTTATTAACTAGGCAATACGAGCAAATACAAGTCTTGTGTGCACTGTGTCAATTTACACAGCTGGGAGGTCATCCGGCATTTATTGCAGTCGGGAAGGCAAGCACAGAGATTTGTCATCCTTCCTTTTACCATGTAATTATGGTGGGATTTCTGCCATCCAGGTAGACTGGTGAGTCAGATGAATGCCACCACAAAACTGTTTTAGCATGGGGGTAGGAGATGGCACACGTAGGTTTTACACCCAGCTTTGCCACTCACTGGGCCTATAAAACCAATCCTATTTTCTCACTTCTTGAGAGTATAGCATCTTCAAAATGAAGACAATTTTTAATTATAGGAAATATGATAATATTACCAGTGAGGTCAGCTGAGAAACTCTAGGAATTAAATCAACAGAAATCAATGTTAATGTGAGGACCAGGAGATAAGATAAGGAAAAGATAGGCTGGAAGCCTGGTTGTTTTTTGGGCAAATTCTTAGTGTATCTCTTGGTTTTGGAAAACTTATAGCTAACTGTGGTCTTTATTCACCTATAGTTGCTGCTGTCACTATTTCCATAGTCCATTTTATTTCCTGGGAGTTCAAGGACTGTCCTTATCAAACAGTGTTTGCAACAATGTCAGACAGAGATGATAAAGTTGGAAGCATACATGGGAGACTTTCTTTTTCCCCCTTTTTCTTTTTCAGAGTCTTAATTCTTGTAAACTGAAGAAGAGAAAAAAGATGAGAGGAATAATAAATTTCATCTGTACTAAGAGTTCTGCATATGAATTTTTTCTTCCTCCAGTGAGATGGATTTCTCTTACTGTAACAAATTAATTATGCTTTAGGAACACAGATCAGAAAATATTTCCATAATGTCCTTGTTCTGGAGGTTAATTCAACAGATAGGGGTCTGTAAAATGGTTTAAAATACTTGTTCTGATATTTCTACAACGGGTTTCTTAGCATGTGGATCCTGTAGTGGTAGTAATTTTGATTTTCTACTCTTTCTTCTTTACTATATGTTGTAGAATATGATCTGTGTTTTATAGTCTTTAGTGAGTGTTTACATACACACACGCACACATGCATGTACACATTCATACAGGTGTGTATATATATATGTGTATACATAAATACATAGACACAGATATATATTTCCTGTGTTTGAACAGGGAATTACCATATACTTTTGTGTTATATTTATTTGGTCTATAATTCCTAGGACAAAAAAATTTGATCGAGCTTTTTTCTAGCCTGGTGAACTCCTAGTGGTGGTTTGTGGAGAGGCACAGATAAGGGTCGTGGCTGGACACTGAGGTAGGTATCTAGGTTGCAACGGTGGGCTCAGCATCACACAAGAAGGCTGTGTGACTGACAGCAGGTTCTTGGCTCATGTTGCCACAGTTGACCCTTAATTCCTGTTGATTTTATTCCTCAGTCATCCAGCATGCCACACTCTTCTTCTCTAGAGCTGTAGAAATAGAAGGAGCTGAGATCCAGCATAACACATTTGTCTGGCTGGATATATATGTAAAACCTTTACAAAAAATGAAGCTCAACCATTTGCGATTCAGAGTTAAATTCTTGTTCGGTACAGGGAGATCTATTGTCGTTGCTATTGTTATTTGCATTTTAGGTGACACTACCCAGTAACTCCATTTATCTGGCCAGACATTTACAAATATCTTGCGCTTGATACTGTACAAATACATAAAAGTCAGCTCTTTCTCCAAATAGCCTACATAAATTTCACAGACTTATTCAAAAACATTCTGATACCTTTCTGAAGGAAAGTGCTGGTTCTGGTGTGTGATCAATAATTTTCTAGCTGTTGATGCTCAGTATGGAAGTAGTGTATTTTTAAAAGATAAGGAAGATAATGCACATTTTTCATAATTTTTTCTTGTCTTTCCATTGTTTTCTGATGGTCCATTTCCATTAAACCTGTGCCCCCTTCTCCATAGCCATAGCCCTTTGACCTTGACCTACAATTTCTGTTATACTTTGAGTGAAGACAAGGTGTTTATGATAGGTGTAAAATGACGTGCAACCTGACAATGTATGAAGTACTTCCCTCAAAGCAGTGAAAAACTGGGAAACTGGGGAGAACAATATGTGAGAGGCAATCTGTATGAGTCCCTTCAGTTAATAACCCCCATGAAAAGGCTATCTAGGCCCAAATTAAAAATTTGGTCCTGAAAAAAACCAAGTCTGAGTAACACAATGATTATATAGCCTCTGTTCAAGCCAGGACTACTATAGTCCTATCCAAGGAAAGAACACTGAACACTATTCAGACTAGATCAAACAGAAGAAAATATTTCACAGAAATGTGTATTTTAAGTAGGCAAGGTGTTATCTCTCCATACAGGAAAGCACTACCCTGGTAATTAAAGCTAATTAATTTTGTGGGGGAGAAGAGTCCTTCTTTCACCTTCAGCTACCTTTCCACTGTCCTTCCATCCAAAAACACAACACTAAGTAAGATCATTTAGGAAAAAGTGTATAGGTTTTTGTACACTTTCATATCCTTTTGTGGTGCTAATGCAGCTTTATATTATGTATCCTCATGAATAGTAATAGAAATACTTACATATCATATAGATCATGTATATAGATTGCATGAATAGTTGCTACACAGGCTCAAAATCTGCAGATGACTTTGAAGAAAACATGAAGAAGGCTGTGTCAGCAAAGAAAAAAGAAAGTGGAGATATGCAAAACAACCTCAAAATCAGAATGAAACAGGTTTTAAAGGATGCCAGAAATTTAGACAGGAAGGATTTTTCTACTGGACAGTTCTGCAAAATACCCCTTGAAACCCCATGCCTCCTTTTAAATTACATCAATTAATCACTTAACTTATCCAGTAGCCTAAGGCAAAACATGTTAAACTGAATACTTCAATATCTAGGATTTTATAAAAAAATGGCGAATCTTACACACATTTCCCTACTGGCAATCAGTTCAGCTCCTGGACTGCTGGGTGAATCTGTTTAGGATTCAAGCTGCCAGGTAGGAAGGGAGTTTTCAAGATTAAGTTTGTTTGCACAAGGCACTGTCAAGCTATGCCTAATGAAAATTACTGATGGATTTCAAAACATGAGTAAGGACAGCAAGTTGGGAAACTCAAGAGAAGACATGTTTAAGTTAAGATTTACATCCTTAAATTGAAATGGCTTTTCCTCCAGCATTCGAGTGATCTACAGATCCTACAGGTCCATTTCTTTCTTCCCTCTCTTCCATCTCATCAGCTTTTTGTGCCTCAGTCTTACCAATTTTTATAGCTTAAAGGTAATATATATCTACAACTAATCTACCCACTTATGGTTGTCAGCTTTAAGAAGCTTGTAGTGTTTTTTCTTGAGTGTCAGCTGACAGTACTTATAGTAAATAATGACTTTGTAATACCAGCCAATATTATGTATCCATCACAATATAAAAGACCTGACCTTCTGAATAGCTCAGTCAGTATAGGCCAGATCCATCTAAATGACATAAAATTCATGAATAAAAAACAATGTATGATATTTGGCTATTCTGAATAAAATTGCTAACCGTTACATGTTGACATTATCAATTGGCTTAGATTTACTTTGAAACCTGAAACAATGAAAATGGCAAATGCTGTAGTGGGCCAACATTAGTTTTATTGTTACAAATACAATGCCAGGTTATGTCCACAAAAGCAAATACCAAATCACATTCTTTAAAACCAGTTGAAATTAATTGTTCTCAAAGTATGCAGGAAATTTGGGAAAAATTGCTGCTTTATGAAAGAGAACATCTAGTGATTTCTGACCTCTAGTGCTAAGCCTTTTCACCTGAAGAGCCTTGTTGAAGGAGAGAAAATTGCATGTTGCTTTTAAGTGCACGAGCAGGGAATTACAATACATTAGTATATCAGGGCTTTGTGTACCTGTAAGCTCAGAAAAATGTTCACCCCATCCCGAATGAAGTACTCACTGGCTTTTTTTCTGTTTTGAGACTTGGCTATTTCAGAGGAGAAATTTTTTAATTGTTCATTTCTCTTTGCAGGCTTTAATAGAGTCTATCATGTCTCATCTCTTCCTTTCTTCCCTTGCACAATACCATATATACACAATATATGTTTTTTAGGCAGTCCTGCAGTAAGAAATAGTCAAACAGAAACTAATGTGACATATGTGATTTTTACTCCAGGAGATTTTTCCGGAGGGAAAAAAAAAAAAGGCAAATCCTGTAGCAGACTGTGCTTCTGAAACAACTCGCATTTGTAGACCAACAGTAATCTTCAGATCTCAACAGTGCAGACTTAAATCTCTGAGGTTTGTTTGCACTAGAGGCACTGAACAGGAAAAGGGTAGGTTAAAAGAAAAAAAAAAGATAGAAATTAAAAGTATCTATCTCAGAACAATGAGATGAAATGCAAGAACACCGCTGTTGTTTAATATTAAATTTATAGAGAAAATATTTCTCTTGCTTCTTTTGTCATGCTACCAAGAAGAATGTATTCTTCATATCTGATGGGATTTGTGGAGCTGTTTGCCTTTTGCAAACAACTGGTTTCCTATTGAATATATGACTTTAATGTTGCTGGACTAGGACATTAGGTTTAAGATCAGGACCACCTAGGAATCCAGAAGATGATACATACAGATATCTCAATGACATCCAACTTGATTTCTTTGTGGCTGTAGTTATGGCTAACCCAGCCATTTCAAATCAGAAAAATGGTAAGATCAAGCCTGCTTCATCTTCTGGTTTTCTTTCATTCCCACCAACTTTTTCTTTCTCTGCCCCGTATCAAAAGTGCTATTCAGCCTGTGGCCATATGTGAGCAATCACAGCTTGACACAGGGTACTAATAACACCTACTCCAGCCATCTTCTTTTAAATTGGAGCATTGCTATTGATGTGTGCTAGTGATTGCTCTGGCTTATGTAAGTTGTACATGAGCAGCAGTGGGCACCACAGGAGAATTAGTGGCGAACCCCTGCGCTGCGCCAGGCTTCCAGCAAATGGAGCAGGGCCATCTGAAAACAGAGCGAGGTCAGAGATCACCATTCAGTCTGATTTCGTAAGTGGCCCTAATATGCACCATAAGTATAGATCAGCAAAAAGAGTCCAAGTCAGACCCCAGATTAACATTTGTTTTCATTTTTCAGTGGCTTCAGAACACACAGGGGTCATTGAACCATTCGTGCTGATGCTATTTAGCATTCATGGTCTGGAGGAAAATAAAGTCCTAACCTCTGACCTTTCATTAGAGTAGAGCACACAGGGGGTTAGAGGTGAGGGGGAAGAAAAAGGGAACAACAACAAAAAAGTGTTATTCTCCTTCAGAAAATAAGTGGCTCCTGTTCATGGTGCAGGTCTGGCTTGTCATTAGCACAGAACTGTATTTGCTAATAAGGAAAGTTAGAATGTGCTGTGATACAGTGATGTACCAGAGAAGATTAATTTTCCTTGAGCATAGCTGCAGTAGCCCCTTCCTCCGAGTTCAACACTGATTGGGAAGAATAACAGCATGACCTATCATGGTGAGGGTCTGTGTTGAGGAGGTGCTCAAGTCCAAGACATCTAAGCTGTTAGCTCCAGTGACCCTCAACATCTTATTCTTAAATGATTTTCATTTTATTTACATTGACTCTTTCCCTAGTGGTTTTTTTTTCAAGAAAAATAGTTTGTTTTTATTTTTCACTCAGATGTATATGCTCCTTCTGAAAAAACAGGGATTGGCCTTACCCAGCATTATTAAAATAAATACCATCCATAAATCTCAGTCAATGCTACATGAAGTTCACTGCTGAGTACTGGAAGGAGGGAGTAGGCTTGTGTGTCCTTCCTGCAAAACAGCAGACAGAAGCGGTTTCAAAACACTTCACGTGCGTTACCCGTACCACCTAACTATTTCAACAAAAAGGCCTGATTTTGCACTGCTTTCCCCAGTCTGGTAATTGATATCGATGTAAATTTTCAGTAAACCACAGCTTTTGGCTGAAGCCTCATGATGTACTTGCTCTTTCCATGGTCTAAACAGCTGTACACCGTGCAAGGCAATGCGAGGATTGGGAACAGATTGGTGGGCCAGCAAAACAGCTGTGTATCTTCTACCTCTCCTATGAACAAACAGAAAAATTAAACCTATATCCCAAAAATATTTCAGTGCCTGAGCCTGGCAGGGCTATCCCTGGAAGGGACTGTGCTTCTGAAACTTCTCCTGGGTTTTGCTGGCTCCCTGCTGCTCCCCTCCCCAGTGTGAGCATCCTGGGCCAGAGAAAGCAAATTCACTCTTCTCTGTACCTGGATATAGTTAGATATTTAGGAACAACTCCAAGAAGAGCAGGGCAGATATCCAGGGGAATTTAAACCTGCAGCATGCTGCTAGAAATCTTTTGCCAAAATGAATCTTGCCTAAAGCCCATCAGGATGCCGTTCCTGATGGATCATGTAGTATTTCAGAGCTGTTTTGCATAGAGCAGAAGTGTGTTTCTGAGGTTGGTTTAGTTTACTGGGAGCTCAAAATTAGGTAGAAATACATCAGCTGTGTTTGACAAAAGGATATTTGGATGCGGGTAGGGCTGTAGCTTGCTGCCAAGCTCTTTAGAGAGAGAGGGATCTGTGCGTGTTTCCCTGGCCTCACTTTTATTTATCTCCTTCAACTGATGCAGTTATAATACAATGAATAATCAAGTAAAACCTGCCTATGGTATGTATTTCAAAATATCCACTCAGAACAGCTTAAAGAAACAGTGTATTTGTTGTATAACTCATCACCTGTCACATTTAGGATATTTGAATTCTAAAAATTTAATTTTTCAGCTAAATTTGCACACTGTGTTTTTTAATTGTATCATATTGTTTCCTTCCCTCTTTTGTGGCCAAAGTAATAAGCCAACAGAGAAGAAATTTTGAAATCCATAGCTGGGTGTAACATGAAAATTTCACTCTGGTATGGTCACACTGCTATATTGTGCAATCAGGAACAAAACAGTGTGATTTATGTAACTATTTCCACTGAGAACTGTGAGTTATAAACACAGAAATGAAATTCTCAGTTTGAATTGTTAATGTCTGCAGTCAGGTTACAGCTCAGCTGAAATTTGCTTAGGGTGAATGGGTTAGAAAGGATTTTATTCTGTGGATTTTCATGCCAAGGAACTTGAGTTTGGAAGGATTTTGTAGAAACCTTCACCAAGAAATTCACTTTGTATTAGTACAAATATTTGAGGCAGACTTTCCTCTCCCTGCTATTCTCCCAACTCTTCCTGAGTTGTAACGGAAAGCAGAGGAGACCTGGTGAAGGCTGAGATGTGTTTGCATGGGTGTTATAAGTGGATAATTCACAGCATCGTTGCGGTACCTACACAAATAATGATGAAATCTGTGAGCATTGTAAGCTGGGTGTGTACCAGGGAGTTATTCTTAGCCTTGACCCTGAGTTAGTTGAGGGTGTAACTGAGATACTGCTCAACTTGATGTCAAGGTGTGGCTCCCCAGAGTGATTTTCTGAGGATGCATGTGTGCCAACAGAGTTTAACTTACTGCTGTCAAATCTTTCTGACTGCTATGGGGTCACAGACCTGTAGGTATGAGGAGGTATGAGAAGTCAATATTCATGAAAAATGCATGCTGCAAAGTAAAGAGAGACTTGTACAGCACTGTAAGGAGGAATGCTGTATAACTTTGCCTCTGGAGGAAGAAATGTGAGTGAAACTACAGATAAATACCTCTGCAGTGAGCACTGCTACTGATTAATTCCTACCCTCCATACATTTATTCTGTATCAGCCTTTCCTGTCTGCTTCCAACTGTGGTTATCATTTATAAGAACCTAACAAGCAATGCCAATATGTTACACTATATAAATAATTTAGAGGTGATGTAAAATAGCCTGAATTTAGATATAATTTTTCCCAAGTTCTAGCCTCACTATTATAACAGGTGAGACATTCTCTTAATTGAGTTTCCAAAAACACTTTCTTGAAGTCAGATGGGTCCTTAGAGGGAGTTACACTAGGAAAGGCTTTTCTGAATCACACCTGGTTGTGAACCTCTCATTATGAGAGGTAATTAGCCTCTCATTATTTAGGGAAGGGGAGGAAAATAGGCCCCTGACAAATCTGGCTTCACGGCTAAAAGAAGCTGGATGTGGCATCTGATCCTGGTTTAAAGTAGCTTGTGCTTTGAGACTATGGTGAGTACAAGTTACATCATATTTACTGTAAGCACATCAACAGATATCACAGGTCAATTGAAGCTATGGAAATGTGACTGTGAGAAAAAGCAGAACACCCACAGGTCTTTTTGAGGAAAAGAGAGATGTCAGAGGATTATTTTTTTTCTTTTTTTTTTTTTTTAAGAGGAAAGGAAAACCTATAAATTTGGAAAATTGAAAATATTTGTCTTTATTATGTGCTTATGAAAATGAAACTTAAGAACAAATACTCTGCTGATTTAGATAGCTAAATATACTTAATTTAGAAAGTATTCATATATAAAATAAATGTGTACAGCTAGTTTGAATAATAATGACTGTACAAAATGTTGAAGATGGTTCTTCCCTATACACCACTGTTCCTGAGTGTACTTGCTACCTGTTGACATGCCTACAAGATTGGAAGTAGAAACTAAACCTTGAAAACAGAAAGCAAGAGTGGTGGTGACTTACTTATATGCAAAGCACAAACTCAGGTGTATGTAGCTTTCAAAGAGAAACCCAGTGAATGGAGTTGTAGCTTTATAATACACATAGCAAAACTCATTTCCAGAAACAGATTAACATGGGCATCCTTTCCCAAGAAAGGACTGCTGTCTCCCTGAGTCCAGGCACTGCGTCTGCTGGTTCTTGGCTGGGTCCAGCAACCTTCTGACACACACTGGCTTATTTTTAAAACTGCAGCTTATTTTACCCCTTTGCTCTGAATACTAGGAACCATTAGACCTGATATGTTTGTTACAGAAAGATGCTTGCGAGCTTCAGGATTAAACCAAGTAGGGCCATCCACACTTGCAAAGGCTGTCAGCCTCATGATGGGTTTCCAGGAAGAAACACTGTTCTTTAAACCTGGTCAGGGTCCCACGTCTGTATCAGCCAGAAACCTAGCCTCAAGTTTTAAATAATCCTTGTTTTACATCATGTCTGCTATACTTTATCCTAACTTACTGGCCCAGATCTTTGCCCCAGTCCTATCCCCAGCCCTAACCTTGTTACAAATGTAAAACTTTTGGAAATATTGCAAGCTTTGAAAGGAAATATTTTCCTTGGAAAGTATGGTGGGGGAGGGGTGGAAAGAGCTGTTTGGAAAAGCCATCCATGTAGGGAAAAATTCCAGTATCATTGTAAACATTACTTTAAACATTCTTTCACTGTTCATTCTGAGACAGAATATTTCGTGTGAAAGCCTCCTTTCCCCTCTTCAATTTTTCCCTACCAGTCCCAAGGAAAAAAAGCCTTCCAACGTTAACTTTTTCTGTGTTTCCAGGATTTTTTTTTTTCCTAGGCCCTGAAGTTTCTAAATATTCTTTAAGCCCTGAACTTGCAAATGTGTAGGTTGTATGACATGTGAAAGTCTGAGTCACCTGAGGGAGTGGTTGTACCCACGATGTGCTAAACCTGCGGGAAGCAAATCCTTCCTTCATGTGAGAACATGGGACGAGCTCTCCCAGATTGCTTCAGACTTGGAAAAAGACTGCTGTGGCAAAAAGCCTTCTTGGATTTCCCCACCCAGTTCTGTTGGTTCTTCTGTTGATAGATATTGCTCCATCCTACCTATTTTCCTGCACTTATCCTTAGACCATCTCAGCTGCAGGGTCTGAGCAAGGCTTTGGAGCAGATGAGATGAAGAGAGCAAGAGGTATTTAGCTGGCCTTTCTATAGCAAGCCACTGCAGTACGGAGCTGGATTGCACTGTTTTGTGTTGCTCTTCAACTCCCTAGTCTTACTTATAGTTTGAAAAGAAAAACAAACAAAACAACAAAACCAACCAAACAAAAAGCCACACCAAACCTCTAGAGATTTGGTAGGACTGGTAGGTATTTGGGCAATGTGGAGGTGCACATTGGTAGGTACCTATGCATGTGTTCATTATTGTACCTAGCTGAATGTAGCCAGGGAACACAGCTCATCCAGCAGAAAATTGTGTTAGATTTTTCTTTACTTAGTATTTGAGGCCGCCTGTATTTTCCTCAGTGTCTCTCAAAGTTGCCAGTATAATCCTTTACCTGATGACTGATAGCCGTGATTCATGCAGCTGAGATGCGGACTCATGCAGCTCCTCCTGCTGACTGAACATTTCACCGTGTGGTCAGGAGTTCTTGATAATGAAGAGATAGCGGACAGGAACCTGTCAGCCTGCAGGCATGATCTGTGCTGCAAGCCAAAATACATATGGCATGCTGGAAGCTTCCACACTAACAGAGTGAACGCTGCTCTCCCCCACTCTGACACACATACACGCAAATATACACACAGATACTTAGATAAAGTGGTCGTTACCTCTAGAGATAGGGGAGAAGAGATATGGATAAGAATAAATATTTTGTATGTGGCAGAATACAGCTTGAACTACCCTGGACTTAAATAGTTCAGGCTTTCTAATAACATCTCCTGCAAAAAAGCAAAGTGTAGAACCTGAAAATGGTTTCTACATGCAACTTTATTTTACGTATTTTCCGGCACTTTTGCTAAGTCAATGTTTCTACTCTTCCAAAGAAAACCTGATTTATTGATTCAAGATTTTTGAAAGCCCAGTACTTCAACAACTGCATTAGAGAGGGGGGAGGGGGGGAAGACTTCAAGACATTTTATGATGTTTTGAACGATTACAGATCTAGCTTTCATGCCTGCATTCCTTTTTCTGCAGGGTTTATGTGTTTCCCTGAAAGACACACGGGCCAATAAGTCTGAACAATCAAGCCTTTGATGTGGAGCCTGGCCAGCCGGCCGGCAAAGTGCACCAGTGCCATGTTCAGAGAGGTGATGGGTCAGCTCAGAGCTTCGGGCTGGCTCTCGGGGACTCGCAAACTCCTGTAGCCAGAGGATAGTATAATTGGCTACAGTATTTCATTAGGGTGCAAATCAAATCATTTGACCAGCAGCAAAGCTCTTTGTTGCCCTCTGCAGGGACAAGAATAAGGAACCTTTGTCAGATACTGAAAAGAAAAAAGGGAAAATGGAAAGAGGAAGAAAAAAAAGGGGTTGGAGGAATCTTGAAAGAATATACATCCATGGCAGTAAATCTTGCTGTGTTTCTGGTTCTTTAAGAGCCCTTCCATTGTTCAGTGATTTATGCAGCAGGCTGTATTTTAAAGAACTGATGTGTTTAATGCCTTAGAAAGGTAAATGGTTTCTGCTCAAGAAAAAGATTTCTGCTCTGTATTTTAAAGAACTGATGTGTTTAATGCTTTAGAAAGGTAAATGATTTCTGCTCAAGAAAAAGAGGTGGTGTCCCTTTTTTCATAAGTTTTTCTATTTTTCTGGAGGAGATATTGTGGTGGTTGCTAGAAAGATATTACTTTAGTTATGTGTGTGTCTAAAATGTAAGTTGTCCATCATGAAGTCCTTCATAATTGCTTAATTCCTGCTGCACAAAGATACTTGACTCTGAAACCAGAGCAGGGGGATGAGGAGCAGGGAAAATAGCATTTTAAAAAAGGCAATACTGTCTAATAGGGAGTCTATAAGGAATGTTCTAATCCAGTTTTCTTCTGCTGTGTTACAGTTAGTTTTAAATTGCAAAGTAGCTGAAATAAGTAAAAGGCAGAAGGAAAATCATTAGATAGAAAGCAAAAATAGAACCAGAGCTCCATTAGCAAAGTACCTTTCTCTGCTGTCTCAGCTTTTCAAAGCTGATGAGATGACAGCTTCTTGTTTAAGTTTTCACAGATTTCTTTACAGGCGCATAACCCGTGAACTCATGACTGAGAGATATACATTATACATGCATTCATAAATGAACATTGATCAGTTGTTGGAATACTTGATGATGAACTCGTGCTTCTTATGTTCCTTGAATATTAACCCTATCTTACAAAATCATGTATGGTCAGATGTACCTTGTGTTTTATGTGGTATTTCTGGCTTTTGCCATTCAAAGAGCTCAGAATCATATAATCTATGATGAATAAGGAGATCAGGTGGCTACTTCCAGGAGCTGAAGTAGAGATTTTATTGAGATTAATCCAATAAGGTTAGGTATTTGCCGTGTAATTCTGCCCTGGAACATAAGGATGAAAAAAATACAATAAATCGGAGAGAAAAAAAAACAAACCCTCAATACCAACATGTTTGCATTTTTTGGCTGATCCTATGCCCCAGCAGCTACCAGCAGAGCTCCCATTGCCTCTAGTGGATGCATACTAGGAGAACAGAAAAGAGATGCAGAAGATCTTAAGTCTATGTTTTGTTTTATGACATGTTTCAGCAGACAGGTGAGGCTGAAAATGCTCAAGTGTTCACCATAGCTAAGCCCAGGCTGTAGACGTACATGTCCTCCATGCTGCCAGCATCACCCTCTCTCACAGGGTAACTGCTCAAACTATTCTGGCCGCAGTCTCTCTTCCTACACACAGTGAAAATTCCTCCTGGTCCTGTCTTGAACAAATCCCTTGAGGTACTCCCTGCTCCCCTTGAGGAGCTGGGGATGGGAGCCTGTCATCCTGATGGCCCCTTCAGCGAGGGGGTGGGGAGCTGTGGCTCTGCCTGGTAGAAGCTGCACCCCCAGCAGCTGCCTTCCGTCCATCTCTGTGCTGGGTTACAAGTGAGTGTAGCTGAGCCATCTGGGTGGCATTTGCTTCTTAAACAGCTGTATCTGGACACCTCTGGGAAAAGAGAACAGGCCAGGCAGGCGTGCTTTATTGGCCAGATCTGGCACATCGGCAGCCGGTTAATATAGAAGTGTTAAGAATGGCTTTCTTGCTCAGAGCAAAGGGCCCTGGCGCAGTATCCTGCCTCTGGCAGTAGCTGAGGAGAGATGTAACAGGAAGGCTACAAGAATAGACAAGGGTATAGCAATGCTTCCCCACCATCTATGCCTCAGGGATGTCCTGCAACAACCATGATGTCTTTGTGTGCAGTAGCCTTTGTTTAACTTTTCTCACCTTATCTTGTCTAATCGCTTCTTGGAGCTGTGCAAGTTTTTGGCATCCACAACATCCTGTGGTAATGAATTTCCATAGTGTAATGGGTTAAAAGAAGGTGCTTCCTTTTGTTTGTTTTAAACTTGCCACCTGTTAATTTCATTTGAGTTCCCCAAGCTCTCATATAATGACAGGCAGTGAACGCTCAATCCCTGTGCACCTCCTCTGTGGTGTTCTCAATTACCCAGATTTCTGTTTGGGTCCCTTCTGATTATTAACTCTTTCTTTTGGGAAAGCTGTCCCTTATGAGGTGGCATGGGCCTTCAAATGGTCTTAGCCTTACTGATGCACGCTTTAAAAATCCAACACGTGTTGCACCGTCTCCTAAATACTGTCTTTTTCCTTAGCAATTTAATCTCGTCCTATTCCAGGTAGCATCCATTGCAAGTCTTCTGTCCTGAATTTACTGCTGGCTGATTACAAACACATAACAACATATTACACACATATTTTACAGAGCCAAGAAAATATGAACATACACCTGATCTATCACTACTGTAGCCAATTTCTCTTACATTCAGGTCATCCTCTGTCACAGTAACTCTTTATTATAATGAAAAAAATAATCTTGTTTCCTATTTTTAATATGTGGAATGTTTTCAAATATGAACATGAAGAAAGTTGCCATTGCATGCAGCATCTGCTGCAAGGGAGCACTCAAGTTTAATATGTCTGCTGTATTTTAAATCAACATGATATGCAGGCCTGCAAGCGACAGGGAGAGGCGAACTTGATAAATTACTGGTTATACAAGGTGAACAAAAATATCAGGACCTACAAAATTATCATGGAAATTTGCTGGGAGGGGCAAGGGAGCTGGGTAGTTGGCTGGCTTCTTCTCTTCTGCTTAAAACTGCTGCTCAGTCGCTAAAGTTGCCAGCTTGTCTGTTTGATGGCTTGGCAGGGTTCTGTCGGGAAATGTGCAAATTGCAGCTTGTGGGAACAGGGGAAAAAATACAGAAACTAGACTAATGTGGAAGAAGAGCATCTAACCTCACAAAATCAGTTTTTAACCTGGAACTGCCAGGCCTGGTTAAGGAGAAGGATTGGTTTCTTGTAACTTTAATCACATTTGAAGTAGTTAGCCTATTAAGCCTCGTTTATTCCATGATTCTATTAGCAGCTTTGATCCGTGTCTGCAGCTCTTCCCCACATTAAGGGATGTATAACATGTGTGGCTGCGCAAAAAGAAGTGGGAGGAAACCCTCTGCATAGTGCTGCAATAAAATAGCCACCTTGCACATGGCTCGGGGAGGGTGATGAAGCAATGCCCTACTCTGAG
Organism: Eurystomus gularis; assembly: GCA_013400335.1. Lineage (NCBI taxonomy): Eukaryota > Metazoa > Chordata > Aves > Coraciiformes > Coraciidae > Eurystomus > Eurystomus gularis. The sequence continues at coordinate 31,060 of VZZY01022806.1, forward strand.
CATGCGTGCCCCTGGGAAAACGACAGCAATCTCTGGGAAAGAGGATCGGTGGAGGAAGTAAACACTGCTTGGCTGGGTCTGACAGTCACACCTCTTAAATAACTGTCCTGGAAGAATAGACTTCAGTCAGCCAGTGGTCAGAGGAAGCAGAAGTATCCTGGTTTTGGTTGGGCCAGAAGTATTGCAAGAACAGGAATATATGAGATGTTTTGATCCTTCTGCTGTCCCTTTCAGTCAAAGCCTGGCAGGGCAGAGGTATGGGGAATCTGCCAAAGAAACCAGACTGAACTTTTGATCTAAAAAAAAAATAATAGTCGTGTCACTTTGTTAAGCCAAACCCACAGGCTTCAACTTTATAAGGACACTTGTGTTTTTCCTTTTTTCTGTGGTTAGACTGCCATGGTAGAATTGAAGGTTTCTGCTTACACTATACAGGCTAATTTAATTTAACTAAATATTCTGTGAAATATTATTGAAAAAGTACTCTGGATTCAAATTGTCTTGTTTCATGGTGAATATATTTATTTTCATTCTTCATTCAGTCACTCAACAGTCTTAAGCCTGCTGACCATTCCTCCTGTGTAATGCAAGTACAGATTTATAAGCACAGGTCGGTAGCAGATACAGTTACTTTACCAGATTATGCTCAAATTTGCAAACTGGATTCTGTCCTGCCAATCTGGGAATATCCTGACACTAGAGCTCAAGAAACAGGTTTTGTGGGGCAAGGACTATGACAGAACTTCATAGTTAATGATGAAACATTTTTCTACTGGGCTTCAAAGTGAGCAGGAGCTGGTCCTCACACCTGAGAGCCTACAGTTCTGTTTTTCAGTTATCCCATCTGTAATGTGAGTGAATGATACTTATCACCCAAAGGTGCAAAGTCTTTGCTAATAAAAGCGTTTTCAGCCCAAGGCTGTTACTATTCCTCTTCGGGTCTGTCCTATCCACAGCTCTTCTGTGAAGTCGTGAATCTGCTGGCAACAGGAATCAAGTCTTATGGCTTGGGAAGCATTTATGATACGCCATAGTACTGTCTACCGCTTTTCCCAGCAAATTGAAGAATGACCTTACCCATCTCTTGGCATTCATTTCTCTCTGCTGTCCTTCAGGTTTTGTCTTCCTTCCGAAATTTACTTTTGTTCTTGCACCACTCTCATGCTTTTTTCTATTCTTTATCTCCAGCAGACAGTTATCTTTTGGGTTTTTTCTAAGTTACTCCTGAATTGTAGATTCACATGTGACATTAAAAGACAGGAAACTAACCCTTTAAGGTGGCAAAGAAAATCTGGATCCATGAGACCAGAGTGGATATCATAAAACCGGAATATGCACAGAAATCTAACTTCATCTAACTCTTGCCTTGAAGCAGAAGTATCCCAAGATATACCTTTCACCTCCAACAGATGGTAACCTGTTCTTAAAAAGTTATACTGAGCCTATTCTACTCTGAGAGTCCCCAGGTGGTCCACCTCTCACTGCCCTTATAACTGGAATTCTTTGCTAGTATCTTTAATGTGAAGAAAACCAATGCCTCCTTTTAGGTGACTTGAACCACTGATCACCATCTGTTTCACAACATTTCTTTTTTACATGTATGAAGATTTTCCATCTGCTGTACTCCTACCTAGTTCATGCCTGTTTTCAAAAGATGCTGTAGAGGATATCGATGAATTCTTCCTTGTAAAAACAGCATTAAAAAAATTGTAACATGGAGCTGCCACTGTGGGGGTGGTTGGTCGCTGTGGGATGGGATGCTGGTGGCCAGATAAGTGTCAAATATCTGGAGAGTTTCTATGCGCTTATTGACCTTTGAGGACCTACACAGAAGATAATTCTTTGAATTAGAATTTTACATACTGCTAGTAGATTTGGTCTATTTTTGGTAAATGTTTAACCTCTTGAAGGATTGTGTTCTGATATTCTGTCAGAATTGATCCATTTTGCTATGGCTGTACCACTTTACAAGTAACACTCTACCTTCAGAAAATAAGCCTACTTGTCAAGCTGATACCATGCTTATACTAAATCTGATTGTAAAAGTTCCCATCATATTAGTTTTGGAAATATACCTGCTGCCTTCCTCAGCAGCACTGAAGAAGATGGAGCCAGGCTCCTAACAGCAGTGTGCAGTGGGAAGACAAAGCAATGGGTATGTGTTTAAACTGTGCATAAGGAGAAACTGCATTCCCATGAAGACAGGCAAGCAGTAGAGCAGAATCCCAGGAAAACTGTGCAGTCTCCCTCGTTAGAGGTTTTCAATACCCACCTGGATAAAGCCCTGAGCAACCTGGTCTGAACCTGCAGCTAACTTTGCTTTGGGCTGAGAGCTGGGTTAGAGACACCTGAGGTCCCTTCTAGCCTGAAGAGGTTTGTGATCTTGTGGCTCTCAAGCAGGAAACTAGGACATAGACAAATAAGATAGAGAAGCAAACAAAAGTTTCTTTTAAGTTTAGTAAACCTCTCCTGAGTGATAGCTCTTCACCCATAAGACTCACTTTTTTCTGGGGAATTAGGCAGTCAGAAAAACAATCCAGTACAGTTGTTTCCTCAAACACAAATACTAATCACGCTCATAATATTTTTCAAAAAGAAACAGTTAATTTGAGTCCAGTCCCTAGAATAGGTCCCTGTGTCTGCTTGGGTGTTCTTGTTCTCTAGTGGACTTGGGCTTCCTCAGGAGCAAAACCTGTCTCCCTGCCTGAATTTCTGGCACCTTCAGAGTTTTTATTTCCTGCTGTTCTGTTGATAAAAAGTTATAAGAATTCAGTACAACCATTAGATATACCCTAACAGATGCAACTCTGTGTTTATTGACACAGAGATGGGGGTCTGGAGGAGCTCAGAGAACCCTTCGCTGTGTTCTGTCTCATAGAATCATAGAATGTTTCAGGCTGGAAGGGACCTCCAGAGGTCATCTAGTCCAACCTCCCTACACAAGCAGGGACATCTACCTAGGTCAGGTTACTCAGAGCCTCATCAAGCCTGACCTTGAATGACTCCAGGGATGGGGCCTCCACCACCTCTCTGGGCAGCCCGTTCCAGCGATCTATTACCCTTGTGTTAAAGAACTTTTTCCTAATATCCAGCCTAAATCTATCCTTTCCTAGCTTAAAACCATTACTCCTTGTCCTATCGCTACAAACCCTTGTGAATAGACCTTCCCCTGCCTTCCTGTAGGCTCCCTTCAGGTACTGGAAGGTCACTATAAGGTCTCCCCAGAGCCTTCTCTTCTCCAGGCTGAACAGCCCCAACTCTCTCAGCCTGTCTTTGTAGGAGAGATGCTCCATTCCCCTGATCATTCTGGTGGCTCTCCTCTGGACACGCTCCAATACGTCCCCATCTTTCTTGTGCTGGGGGCTCCAGAACTGGACGCAATACTCCAGGTGAGGTCTCACCAGGGCAGAGTAGAGGAGCAGAATCACCTCTCTTGATCTGCTGGTCACAGTTCTCTTGATGCAGCCCAGGATGTGATTGGCCTTCTGGGCTGCCTTTGCACACTGGTGGCTCATATCCAGTTTTTCATCCACTAGCACTTCCAAGTCTCTCATCATAACAATTTGCTGCATGTGCCATTGATTTCAGGGGAGGCATCTGGTAGCAAATGAAGCTGGAGAGTGCATTTGCAGGGCAAATACCAGAGATGAGTCAACAAGGAAATGCTTTCACTTTTTGCGGATTCTGGATCACTTTTTTCCTTTAACTACCCAATCGCTCAAAAGGCTGGTTGCTCCTGAACACTTTTCTCATTGGCTTGCCGGTTCCCTCACCGGTGACCTAATTACTAGAGCAGCTGAATGCTTTCTCACTCCCAAAGGAATCACACAGCCATGCTTACAGTTAGGATATGCTGTTTTGTAGAGAGCACTGAGCAGAACCATGTTATCCAAGCGTTTGTTTCAGCTCAATGGTAAAAGCTTCTGAACTGTCTTTTGCTTAAGTTGGTTCTACTTCAGCAAGCTGAAGTGTGTGTACGTACATGCTGCATAGAAAGTATATTCTGTAACCACTACGTGCTGGATGCAAACATCTCTAGTTCGGTTTTGAGTATGCATGGGCCTGTTGGCAAAGACTGGCATAGCAATTTAACAATCAAAAGTGGCAATGCCTAAACACTGTTCTGTTTTCAAAAGTACTTTTATAATTAATGATGCTTCCAGGGCTGGGTGCTGTCACCCCTATGGAATACTCAAGTAGTACTGCACTCCTCGTGCAAGTCTGTTTCAGTCAATGATCACAGAATTGTCTAGATTGGAAAAGACCTCTAAGATCATTGAGTCCAATCATTAACCTAATACTGACATGTCCTCAACTAAATCATATCCCTAAGCACTACATCTATATGTCTTTCAAATACCTCTATGGGTGGGGACTCCACCACTGTCCTGGGCAATCCATTCCAATGCCTGATAACCCTTTCAGTAAAGAAATTATCCTTAATATCCAATCTAAACTTCCATTGGTGCAACTTGTGGCCATTTCCTCTCATCCTATCACTTGTTACTTGGTTGAACAGACTGATCCCCACCTCTCTACAACCTCATGTCTGATAGTTGTAGAGAGTGATAAGGTCTTCTCTGAGCCTCCTTTTCCTTTTGATAGAGTTGCTTAAAGATTAAGAGTAGATCCGTTGTGAGTAAAGGCATCAGCATCTGGCCTCAAGCTAGCAATAAATAGAGGCAAAAGATAATGTATCAGCTAATATGCTCCCCACATATATATGGTTATTTATATCTTTTTGTAAGAGCAAAATTTTGTGTTCTAGCTACAGCTTTTATTTTTAATTGTTAGCTTTTATTTTTCCCCAGCAATTAAAATAAGCTTTGTCTACAGTAAACAGGCAAAATGCCTCAGCTTTATTAGATTTGAAATTTGAAAGACTGGTTTTCATTCTTGCAGTAGATAACTGGCTTCTGCAACACAGAATTTGAGGCTTGAGTTGGATTTTCCCAAAAGCCTAACCAAAATCTCCTACTGTAACTTAGGTTCATTACTTCTGCAACTGCATCCTTTCTTCCTCCTCCTCAGCGAGTTCATGGTGCAAGCCATGGGTTGTTGTGGATGATGACAAAGTGGAATATAGAGGTAGGTTTGCCAACTGGATTTCCCCCCAATTCACAGACTAAGCTTTATGGAGAGTAGGAGAACTCTGAAGCCCCTCAGCCTGCTCCTGTGACTTAGAAAGTTGTACTTAGTACATGCTTGGGATTCTGATGGTAACTTTCTGTCTTGTTATTAACGCTTAGTAAAACTTATTTTCTTATCCTTACATAGTCTGAAATGTCATCCTTTAAATGTACAAAGCATTTTTTTTCCTTCTCTCTTGCTTTACAAATGTAGCTTTCCTTATAAATCCCATCCACCATTACAGTTAAGTGGTCTCTATCCACAGCATACATGCAAGACAAAAGATTTTTATTTTTTTTTTAATGGAGTATGGAAAATCTTCACAGAAAACATCTCTCTGGTTTACAAAAGAATGTAATGTGCAGGACCAAACCTGTCAGCTTTTGCTTATTTCAGCTGAGACTTGTTCATTTTCAAACAGCTTTTTACAGCACACAATCTCACTCCAACATGAAGAAAATTTTTCAGCGTGATTCAGTGAAACTTCTCACTTATTTAACTGTCATTGCATGAGAATTCCCATCTCAGGAGCAGAGGTAATGAGAAGATGCTGTTTGGGAGACCTCTCAGCTTTGTGAGGTATTCTACCTCCAATGAGGGATCAGAGAAAGTTCTGCTCTAAAAGAAAGAGTCTCTGTTCCAAGCCAGCAGGAGCTTCTCTATTTCCGGCAGAAGGGAGAAATGCTATATTCCAGCTGTAAAATAAGTACACTTGTAGGAAAACATCCCCACAGTAGTGAAGGTCTGTAGCAGGCTGAAGTCAGAGGAAAGATGGATGATTTTGCCTTCTGTATTCTCCGCTGTCAATGAATGATGTCTTTTGAGCAGAACGTGCTCAACTCTTTAACTCTGCTGGTAAGGATTTAACAGGAAAAGAAACACTTCTCTATATATCCCAATTCTATCTGGAAGAATTGGAGTTGTGTCCAAATCACCACCCAAAAATCCAACTAATGAAATATATGCATTTAGTTTAGGATAATAACATATGTGCAATGATATAAATTATTACAAAAGTCTGTTCATGGAAAAAAAATCATAAGTAAGAAGGCAAAAGCAAATTAATTTTACACAGCAATGCATTCAGAGGCCAGGAAGCCTTTTATAGCTGCTACTATCTCTGGCAAACAACCTTAACCTTACTGGGATCTCAGAAATGTGGCCCATGTTACCCAAATGGCAATTTATCCCACTGCAGCTGTGACCTGTGGAAGCCAGTTTCACAACAGAGCTGTTACCCAACAAAGTCAAGCTCAGGAGTGTGTGAAGACACCAACTTTGTCACTAGCCATCTCAGGACCATGGGCAATCTAAATTGTGGAAGTGGGAGCAAAAGTCCAAGCAATTTGGGGAAGTATATGTCCTAATTTGTGGCATCATGGCAATGATTCTGTCTCTGTGGAATGGAGATCTTTCTGTTGTCTGCCCTCTCTGAACCTCACAAGGATCCCTATATGCTAAAACTGAATTGACAGAGAAGTTTGGGAAAAATATGTGAGCATATTTTGCTTCAGAAATGACCAACATTACTCACCTGCTTAAAGGCTGGACCTCATTTCCATCTCCACGTGACAAGTGGAATTTGCACTAACTCTTGGTTCTGCCCTTGCTATTTTTCTCCCCATTCTTCTATATGCAAAGGAATACAAGTATGTCCCTGCACTCTACACTGATCTGAAAGAGAAGCAAGTCTACATGCTTTCTTCTCTCATCCTACTGCTTCCACGCTGGACTAGTCAGAATTTAACAAGACCTGTCAAGCAGTGGCTGGATCCTTTCACCAGTTACTGGTTGTCTGTGCTTGCCATTTCAGTGGAAGTCTAATTACATTGGTTGTTTTAAACTGATAACTGGAAGCTTTCTTCAGGAGAATATAGAATCATAGAATGTCCTAGGCTGGAAGGGACCTCTAAAGGTCTTCTGATCCGGCCTCTCTACCTGAGTAGGGACATCTCTACCTAGGTCATGTTGCTCAGAGCCCCATCAAGCCTGACCTTGAATGACTTCAGGGATGGGGCCTCCACCACCTCTCTGGGCAGCCCGTTCCAGTGATCTATCACCCTTGTGTTAAAGAACTTTTTCCTAATATCCAGCCTAAATCTATCCTTTCCTAGCTTAAAACCATTAGTCCTTGTCCTATCACTACAAACCATGTGAATAGACCTTCCCCTGCCTTCCTGTAGGCTCCCTTCAGGTACTGGAAGGTCACTATAAGGTCTCCCCAGAGCCTTCTCTTCTCCAGGCTGAACAGCCCCAACTCTCTTGGCCTGTCTTCACACAAGAGATGCTAGTCTGAAAGCATTTAGAAAGAAGAAGAACAGTATGTATGGTCACAAAAATGACAGACCTGTAAGCAAGTCAGATAGCGAGGCGTGCTGTCTTCTTCCCAGTGAGAAGGATCCTCACACCCTGATGTGGCAGCTGAGAATTTATTTCATCATATGGAGAAATTCCCCTAACCAAAACTTCAGCCATCTGTGCTACCAGAAACATAATCAACCCTAGCCAGTAAATCATAGCACCCCATTTTGGGCCACAAAAACTCTTCAGTATGTTAAAACACTATTGAATATCGACAGCAGGATAGGATTTTTGAGGCCTGTTATGATCAACCTATTTCTGTTTAACTAGCTGATAAATTACAGTCTGTCAAGTAATGACATTCTGGTTGGTGAAGAGCAGTTATGTTTTTAACAGATTCCTACACTTTTTGCAATCGAAGCTTTGAAATCTGAGCTTTTCTTTCACAGATCAGATACAATGGATATCTCTGTTCATGTTGTATATTTGCTTTCCCTTATTTCTGATCATATTGCAGACCACAAATTTGGGTGGTTTTTCTGAGTTACAACTAGGTACTTTTTTCCACAGCAGAGTGTTGTCACATTTATCCTTTTGTTTGTTTGTTTTTCACTTGTCAAATAAGAACTTCTTAGGTGAATAAACTTTTTCCTTTTTTTCTAGCTTGCTTGCTATTCTCTGTGAGGTAACAGTAACAAGCAGCTGTTAAGCAAACCAGGCACTGGTAGCCATACAGTGTCTCAGACCCAAAATCATGCATTCTTCTGGCTGGCTGAAAAAAACAAGTATAAAGCCCTGTCCTTTCAATTGCTCTGACTTCTAAATCCCAGATGAATAGAAATGTATAGCTTAGCCTGTTCCAGAGCTGCTCACTCTAGCATCAGCTTTCTGTGGCACTGCAAAGGCAGGGCATACACTCTTCCTCCATGCAAGACTGCCAGACATCGAAGAGTATATTCTATAAATCCCTCAGCTGTCTATCTTCACCTGAAGTCATGGCATCTTGTTACTGTTGCCTGTCAGAAGAAGTTAGAGCAATGCTCATTTTACCACAGAATCATAGAATGGTTTGGGTTGGAAGGGACCTCAGAGATCATCTAGTTCTAACCTCTCTGCCACGGCAGGGACACCTCCCACTAGACTGGGTTCACTTAAGGCACCATCCACCCTGGCCTTGAACACTTCCAGGAATGGAGAAGCCACAACACCCTTGGGCAACTTGTTGCAGTGTCTCACCACCCATGCTTTAGAGGAAAATTCTCAAGGAACCTTTCAATAAAACCATTTCAGGGAAGGTGGTGTAAAACTTCTATTGGAAGAATTGAATTGTACTCCTGGTTGCAGAAGTGTGCTCCTGAACCCATGCTTGGCTTACCAGTGATAATTTACTAATTTGACTTTTAGTGGACAAAAGGCGGCATCATTGTAGGACCATCTTGTGTTGGAAAAGGCTCAGAGGGTTTACAGGCCTGGCAATGAAAGATCTGAGATGTGCGCATGCCAAGCTGGCACACAGCACTCTTGATAAACTCAGTGACTGGTCAGCAGCTCTCAGTGGGTGTGTTGGTGAACTTTATCCAGCCTATTGTGTCAAATATGCATTGCATTGTAACGATCTCCTTCAACAGGTGAGTGACTGAAGAGGCAGCAAATTAAAGTGTGCTTCAGCCCTGTATGTAGGGTTCCCTGCTGTGCAGTCACTGAAGTATGTGCTGACAAACGTGTCTTAGACAATATGTAGGATTCACCTCCAGAGTGAAATTTTAAATTCCTTCTCCAGCACTGCGCAGAGCTGTCTCCCACAGGTGAACCAGGCTGACAAAAAGGTTTTAAACCTTGATAAGACAAATCTTTGAATGAGGAAGAGAAGAGCAAAAGCAAAGCTATACTCTGGGGACCAAGGGGTTGAAGAAGGCAGAATTGTAAAAGGCTTTTTGGGAGGACAGTTAAATTCTGGGTAGGAAAGACAAACATGTTGAATTTTTGGTGTCTGTTCACTTCGGTATTGTGGCTTAAATTTAAACTGAAATAGTACTGCACGATAAGAAGGCTGTCTGGCTTTGTTGTGCTTCTTGACAATCACAAGCTGCTTGAAGCAGTTTTGGGCAGAGAGTGAGGGATGTGCACGGTCCCTCAGCTAAGTCCTCTGCTGTTGCAGGAAGGTACACTCTGTGTTCCTCAGGAATACGTCTGGTTCTATCTCAAAGACACTGAAAAATATGCTACTTATTCCACATGCAGGGATTTGCATCTCCAGACAGTTAGAAACCTTCTGCTTCCCAGCTTGGCTTCCTTCTACCCATTTGTTTTCCTGCCAGGGGTGTCTGATAACTTCAGTAGTTCTCCTCCAGCTTTGCATTTATCTTCAGCAATAGCATTTCCTTAAAGCTTTCATTTACCTAAGCTAAGCAAGCCTAGGTCTTTTAAACTTTCTTGCATGGTAGTCCTTCCATTCTCGTGACGGGTTACACAGGTCTCCTCCATTCCCAATTTTATTCCTTCTAAGTGTGGATTGTCAGAATGCAGTGTGCAGCATTCACGTCGGGACGCTATCAACATCTTCTTATAAGGGCATGAATGCTTTCTTTCCTCTGCCGGAGATAGTTGCCAGGTATCTCCAAGGGTCATACATATATTTTTCATAACTGTATTATAATGTTAGTTCCAACCATCTTGTACATGACTAATCTGGACACATCTGTGCTCTCTGATTTTTCAACTAATTTAATCTCATAGGAGATATTGTTAGCTCTTAAAATGCATGACTTTATACTTGTATTTCTATCTCTTCAATCTGAAAGGGTAATAAGATCTTCCTTCCACCTTCCACACTGATAGTGTTTTCTGTCCTTGCTAGTGGCTAATTGTCATTCACTCATTCACACTCCTACTTGTGTATGGGTAAATAATAAAAAGATCAGTCCCAGACTTGTTCCTTGGGGAACTCTCCTTGATGAACTAGTTCTCCTGAAGGGGAATTGTGTTTATCCCAGCTGTACTACCCAAAATAACCAAACTCAGTTTGCAAGATGACTGGGGAGCTGGAGCAAGTGTAGGAGCCAGTAGGGCAAGAATGATGTGAGTCTGTCCAGGGAGGCTTGCAAGTGAGGAGATTGAGGTGGGGAGAGTTGCCAAGAGCTGCACTCAGAGTAGCCAGAGAAGGGCACAGATGAAGAACCAGCATCTCAATGGTGAGCTCCTCCTGTCAGGTAAAAGCAGATTCAGCATTTTTGAAATCAGTTGATGTTGAGGACACTGACTGTCTTGTAGTAGGGACTGCGCTCCTTGTGCTGGCGTCTGTGGAAACACCAGGAGCTCTGTCGGAGGACATACACCTCACAGTGCGAGAATGTCTGGCAGTTTTAAAAGTTTCCATGGAGGTAGGTTTTCAGAACAGATGTTGCTTTCTGCTCTTCTAGACCCAAACATTGCTGCATTGTGCTCTCACACAAGAACCAGAACACAACAGGGAGCAGGGGTATGTTTGTTTTCCTTATTCTCATTTTCTGAGAACAGAATTGTGCCAAAATAAACAAATCGCAAGCAGCTAGCAAGATTTTTTTTTTTTTTTTTTTACAGTCTACATATTTTAAAGTGTCAGTGATAAACATTTCATGTGCATATAGGCACACACTGCCTTTCCTTCTATTTTGCTCTTTTCTGGTTTTTATAAGAGTTTTCCTTGAAGGAAACCATTACCATTAAAAGTGTATGAATAATTTTTTGCTCTGCTTGAAGAATTTTAATTTTTGTTAAAAAACAAAAGAAAAACATATCTTATATAAAAATGCAAACTCTTTGATTCTCATTTTGTTTAATCCCACTTTTAATACCTGAGACCTATTAAGAGTTTACTGTTAACCAAAGTTATTCCAATTACACTCCAGGACAACTTTGTTTGAAATACAGTCCTGAATGTCATCCCAGACTGCAGGAAAACATTCATCCACATCTGAAGAGGATTAAATGCAAGCTCTCCAAAGCCCTGCCTATCTATCAGCAACCCTAAAAAGCCTATCACTATAGTGTCTAGACACTGAGATAACCCTCCTGATGGAAGCAGATGGTAAAGACCTCTCCACATCATGGATTTCCATGAAAGCTATAATGACACAAGGTTAGATTAACAGTCTCTTGGCAAAGCTTTTCCCAGGAAAAAGGCACTATCATATTTAGATACACATAATGGGTGGAAGCTAATAGTGGGGTTTTTTTTTAAATTCGCCCAGGCTGAAAATTGATGAACCTAAGCCCGGACTACAGCAATAAATGAAGAATAGAAAAAGGAAAAAAGAAAGACAGAAAGAAAGCAAGCTGTAGGAGGGAATCCAGAGCAGGTTGACATCTCAGGAAATGAAAACAAGGAAACTGAACCAAAAATGGATGCATTTCTTTGCAATAAACACATATGGGAATGCTTTTATTCCAGTAAAGAACTTTTCCGGAACACTGGAGGCAAGAGGAGTCAGAGTCACATTTAATACTTATTAGAATAAAATTTAAGACCCTCATGCACCTAGATATGTACAGAGTGGAATGATTAATAGGCCTAGATCTTAAATACTTTGAAACTCTCTGTTACCTCAAGCAAGATCCCATTGATCCAAACAGTTTGACCGAGTGCAGCACTTGGGACTTTGCCCTCCAAGTCTCCAGATGAGCACAGTCCTCCAATCAGAATTCTCTACATATAAAGGAAAAGAACCATGAAAAAAAAAATAAAATCTTTATTTTACTTTTTCATGCTCTCAAATCTCCATTCACCCCACTGAGTCTGGCTTCATGCTCAGTAATTTGGTTGCACCATCGCTCAATGGGACATTGATGTGCCATCGACCGTGGTGATTTTAACCCTTTCTCGTGAAGTGGAAGATAGGTAGACAGGTTTCTGGGGCTCTGTAACACATTCAAATAGTATAGGAAATATCTGGGAATCAAGAGGCAATCTTGACAAGTTTACAGCTGCTTCTCAGTATATAGTGAGTAAATGTGGTGAGAAAGTGGTACTTCCCACATGGCAAAATGGGAAAATCTGGAAAATGCTAACAACTCCTAAACTTGATTCTTGTAAAAAATATAATAATAATGTGTATATGTTTTTTGGGGAAATGAGGGCTGGGACTGTGAAGAAAAAAAAAAAAGGAGACTTCATTATGTAATAATCGTAAAAGGACCCTTAAGACAGATGAAATGACACTCAGGCAGCTTATTTCCCCAGGTTGCTTCTATATGAAGAATATCTGTGCTGTTGTACTGTAAGCACTCCATCGGAACTCCGTCCGATGCTCTGCATCTTCATTTTTAAGAGGGAGCAATCCAGGTTGGAAAGGGTGTGGAGAAGGGCTCCTAGAGAATGCGCTGCACTGACAGTGATATTTTAGCCTGGCAAAATAAAGGCAAAAGGGGTGATGTGACTGCTGAAATATATTAGGAGGAGAGGCAAAGATTAATTTTTAAAGTTAGGGACACGATTGACAGGATAACACGTAGAACATAATTGTGGATGCATATAGCCTCAAGAAGGCTACAGCATCAGAAAAATGCTGCTAGCTATCAGAGGGGGTGCGTGTGTTGGAACAGACTTCTACAAGGAGTAAAATGACCTAAAAGACCCAGACTGGATTTATTTATTGATGAGGCACTTGCTGCCATTGTGCCAACATTGATATAGCTGGCATGTCACACTGAAATATTTATTATAATTTATTTTAAATTCCTCTAAAAGTTGATCATGGGATGCAATATATAATTTAAATAAAATAAATTTCCCTGGAGACGTTCCCTTCCAACAGCAAGGTATATAAAAACTGAATATCAGGAATTATTCATTTAATGTAATATACTTTCAAGATATTTTGTTACATAACTGAAAAGAGATGTTTTTGCTCCAGGTGGCACCTTTAAGGGTAAAAGAGTCTCCTTGTCTAATGGGAGAGCATCAGCCTGTTGTCAGAGTAACTTCAGAGGCACAGACTTGCAAAACAATTGTTCTCACACATTTTTCCTGTCTAGACTGACCTTCCCTACCCCTTCCCCACAGCCAGCAGCTGTTTTGATTTTTTCTTACCAGCTACGTAGCCAGCTACGTTTTGATTTTTTCTTACCAATGCAAGCACACGGCCGGGTCCTCCAAGATTAAAGACAGGGCAAGTCTCACAACTGTTACTGACCAGCCAGGAAGTCTTTGTGGGACAAAACTTGATGGCTCAAATTCTTCCTTTTGGTGGTATTAGACATTAGTTAAAGGCTTTATTTGAGCTCAGAGCCATAGTGCACTAAGCACTGTATGAACACGAACGACTTCACTACAGAGCATGAACAAGATAAGAAACTCCAGATAGACAAGATAGGTACAATAAAATAAAAGGATGAAATTATTTACTCAAGCCATGGATTAATAAAAAAGTCTAGGAAAGAAATGAAGGAAAAGAACTCCCATATCTCAGCCTTACACTTTATGAAATGAATGATATTGCTTTGAATGTGCAATGGCCAATCACAATGACTGTGATTAGGCAGAATCTATAGCTACATTCATAGATTCCTTACCAGGCTATATATACAGAGACTGCAATGTTTTATTTTCCCTTCTATCCAAGCAAATACCAAAAATTGACTAATTTGTTTTAATTTTCATATGTGACTGGTAGAAGGCTCAAGAATTTCAACAAATTAAGCCCATCAATACAGAAGAGTAGCTTAAAACCCTCTCTTAAATGATGCTGTCCCAGCATGCTCTTAGTTTACAAACTGTATCACCAGGACCTCTTTATAAAAAGGTAAATAGGCAACAAAAGGCTTTTTTTCCATTATAATACGGAGTGTAGAAGAAGAAAAGAGAGTCAGTGTTTTGGGAAGTTTTAAGATAAAATTACAGAATAAAGCAAATATACCAGATGCTTCATAAAAGAGAATGCAGCGGTACAAGTGTCCCTGTCCCATATTCCAGAAACTAAGGTGTCTATAACTGGCACCAAAGTAGCATGTAAGGAGAGTGTGCTTAGGCAAAGTGAGATAGCATAAGAAAGAGGAAATTCACATTTAATCTATTAGATTCAGAAAAGTCCAAACCAAAATAAGACCAAAAATATCCCCACGTGATAGTAGGGGAAGGACTAAAAGTGTTTGCTGGACTCTCAGGTGCCTCACAGTTTTGGGGTCACTCTATCAGTTCCAGCCATGTAAAACAGGAGTTGCTCTGTGGTGGGAATCTGGGTAGTTGCATTTTCTGCTGCCTTACTGATACACATTTACTCCTTTTGTTGCAACAGAAATCACAAATTTTTGCTTTTGTATAGTCCTGGAAGAAGATATTTTCTGATCTTGCATCAAGAAATAAGGTGGGTAGAAAGAAAACCAATGACAGGAATGCAAGTTTGTGTGTGCTAACATGACAGTTCCCTGAAAAGGAAGACAACAGCACAGTACAATTTTTTCTCTTGGGGGTAGAAAAGACTGTTACAATGCTCTGGGAATAGGAGAAGAAAGGGCAAGATAATCAAGGGAACATCCCTTCAAAGCATGCCAATAGATATGTGCTATTTCAAAACAGACATGTGGAAGGGAGAAGAGGAAGCCGCTGCAAGTTGGGTAACAAGTCAACAAAGGACAGACTTCTGAAATTTACTGCTTTCCCTTGTGGCAGACACTCACCAGTCATGAACCAGAAATGGCAGTAACTCATGTCAGGAAACCATCTCTTCATCTGCACGCTTAACACTAATATACAGATGCAGGTATATGGCAGGACCTTAATGGGTAGAAGCATCATCAGCTGGGGCTTGGAACAAAGACATTAGCGTCTCTGGGAGTACTGAGACCACTTTTTTGTGATTGTTGCAGAAATAGTCAAGTTCTTTATGTTCCTCGCAGATGACTGTGCCAGACACACGGGGAGAAAGGATGTACAAACACATGGTTGTCTGTTAGGGCAGGGATGAGACACCAGTGGTGAGGAATACCATATGTAAGAGGGCATGTCGTGATGATACTCATCATTTCACTTTTCAAGGAGACTGAAGAGACCCTCCAAAAACTGGGCTACAGCTTTTCTCAATTTCTTTCCCTCTGGTTAACCTCCATTTCTTTTCAGTACTATGTACCTGTGATGTTTTCTTTAAGCAGTCTTAAGTTGGCCCTGGTAGATGCAAAAAAGCTTGCTTGCTCACGCTTTCCTTCACAGGATGTGGCCTTGTAATGTTCCATAGTGACATTTGGCTTCGGAACAGGTACTGCAAGGTCAATATTAGGGACAATGTTGGGTGAAAGTTGTGGGAAGGAGAGGAAGCTAACCACTCTGCCTTGCAGTGGTAGTTGACAAGTGGTTTGATATGAAGGAAAAAAAGTGTCTATATCCTCAGCACAACAAATTTTACTTTGAGTGGGTGGGAGGAGGAGGGGAGACTTTGGGACCTTGAAAGAGCTGTGCTGATTGCTTTAGCACATGGTGTTAGCTCTGCTACCATCTTTAGAAACATTTTCCATGGAAGATATAATGAAATTCACATCACTACTTCACTGCTTGTGGTGTTCTAAGAAGGCGGTGGTTTCAGAGAGGGCTGAGACAGAACTGTGTTTTCCTAACATATTGTTGGAAAGAAGGGTGTGTGTGAAAGGTGGTGGGTGGGTGGTGGAGAAATGGAAGAGAAATCTTGTAAATGCTTTCTCACAACTGTAAAAATTGTGTGTAATTTGATCCTTTCTGAAGATTTTTCTAATATCTAAAAAGGGGGATAATCTTCAGCTCAACATAAAATGTTTGAGAGGATTAGCTAGCCTTCCCAGTCAGACAGATAGCGATAATTCACACTTCACAAGTCTCCCAGTAGCTAGTCTCTAATAACTTCAGTAAGGTTAATAATTATCCTGTAAAATTACCTGGCACTTGAACTGGCAACCGGTTTTACTGCCTGGGGGTGACTGTTAAACAATCTGTGTCTATTGGCAAGCGGCACTGCATAGATACCCTTGGAAACCCCTTCCCCCATGAGGGGTATGTGAAATTGCATGGCACATTCAGCAGGCTGATTACTTATTTTTTGCATTCTGCCTGTGTTCAACACCTCAGGTACCAGAGGATATATGAAGTGTATCCTCTGAGGCAACATCCACTCCAGCTTGCCACCATAAACAGACATAGGTCATTGGTACTTGTGACTTTGTCAAAGACAGATGAGGTCAAACACTGTAAACCTGGGCTTTAAATTATAGCCATAAGGAAGATATTTATCACTGCTGCTTGAGGCATGTCTGTGCTATGGCCTGGTTCAAAACCTGCTTTTGACATGTCCCAGTTGTGAGAATATGCTGTGTGTTGTTCAGTATTGGTCACTTTGTCTCAGAAGCCAATTTGGTGAGAATGGGGATGGGATTTGCAGGAGGCAGATAGGATATTATCAGATATTGTCTGAACAATTATTTTATTTGAGAAGTTTGGACATATTATGAAAAAGGCCTTTATTATTAGTGATGGTGTGACTGACACCAGTTTGCTTATATTAGCTAGGAAGACCATTATTCGATTTTGAAGAAACAGGCCAGTGCTGCTCAAGCAGGTGGCAAATCCCCCACAACATCGGTGGCAAAACCATGAATGAAGATAGGTCACATATTCAACTTATTTTCCATAGGCTGAGATCTGAGTGTCTTGATTTCTGATCTCCATTCTGGTATGGAGATTTCTGCTCACCACAAGCTCTTTCCACATTCGGCATATCTCTGTAAGACAAGATCTCTCAGCATTAGGGAATGCTTGGGGCTCACCTTGGAAAGCAGGAATCAAGCTGATAAGCCATCTCAGTTTTGGTGATTGTGGCTTCCTCACCACACTCAGTTGCCAGATTTAGGGCCTTCATTCCAATGGACTCAAAAGAGCAGAAAAGAAGAGAGAACAGCTTCAGTGAACCTCATCATTTCTGAGCACCCAGTGGGAAAAAAATCTGCCCGCACAGAATATTAGCCAAGAGAAGCACAGAGTTGTAGACAGTGACAAGTGGAAAGGATGAGCCAGCTCTCAGAATATTTGCTATATTTTGTCATTGCTGCACATCTATGAAGGGCCTGTTTACTAATGAGGTTCTCAAACCTGCAGGCAAATATACATTGACATATGGCGATAGGAAGTGGTCACATCCCTGGGCTCATGTAAATCCAGGTCCAGGACCAGGATTACAGACAAGGGATGAGCTATACCCTTTAACATGTTGGCTGACTGGTGTTAAGAGATTCCTCTGAGAAGGGTTAGTTACAAACAAGACTCAAATACATTTAATCTCCATGTCAAAAGACAGTTTGGTGGAATTTTTTATTCAGGCATTTTATTTGGATTTAGCCCTGATTTTTAATGCCATGCCATAAAAAGGACCACTTTCTCTTGCCCATTTCCAGGATAAAAACAATCCAGTGCTGTTTGCCTCTGAAACACAGCTTGCAAAGGGGACTGCAAAAGAAACAGAGGCTAAATTAAACACAATCATTTGTCCTAGGTGGATTCTTTGCCTGCTGCTAGAATGCAATTCACATCTTTGTGCCATGAATACTTTTAGCACTAACTAGAGCTAAAATGTCAGTAGCAATTAAACAATATTAGTCTACAAAATTAGAGTCAAAGGGTTTGAGTGCTCAAGGCTCCTAAAGTAGCATGAGTACAACCAAACATTTATGTATTTCCCTTATAATTCTTCATGTATATGAAGACAGGCTCCTAGGATGAAGTTGGCTGATCCTGAATCAGCAAAATATTGTATACTTGCCTCTGTGTGTAGAGACAGTCATGTTTTAAAAATTTACATCTGATATGAGTTTCCTGGCTTACATTCATTTAACATAGAGGTTTTTTTGTGTCAGCTCAAGAAGCCTTTTAGTGCTTCTCCTGACTACAACATTCTTGATAGAAGCTTTTTTCCTTGCACAAAAGGTTTACATTATGCAAAAGTGCTTGAAGGAGAGGTTCAGTGGTAAATTTTCAGTATGAATGTCCAGGGATGTTAGCTGCCTTGCAAGGGATCTCTTTCTGTAGTCTATAGGATGATGGAGACAGGTTGGCTGCTATTCCTAGGTTTCTAGGTAGTCTGACGTGTGATTGCAGGAAAGCCCCTTTAAACTCTCTGTTCCTCAGTTTATTTGTAACAAAGGAAGAAGCATTGTCTCCCTTTGAGGCTGTGCAAGCACCCAGGAAATTAATTATAAGACTTTCAGCTTGAGAAGTGTCTTGGCTGGATTTTGCTGTATTGTCATCAGAAACCTCAGAACTTAACATTTCTGAGCCCTCTGAGATCTGAATATTACTACAGTCTACCAGAATGAAGAAGAGAGCAAGCCAAGCCCTAACTAAGAGTATTGCAATTTGGTGTTGTATTGTCATAGAGGTCAAGGCAGAACTTGTAAGCACTGATATTTCTTTCTGAGGGAGCAACCCAACTGAGGATTTGTCCCCGGGGCTGAAAACACACCCAATGCATTCAGCAATCTTTAAAAAAGGTATTGCTAGTGTCCTCTCACTACTTAATTAAAAGTAATGTCAAGCATTTCTGAAAAGACAGTGGGTGAGTTGTCAAATGTAACAAAGAGAGAAAACAATTTCAGAAGGAAAGAAAGTCTATGTAAATTATGATACTCATCCTTTTCTACACTAAACCACAGCTACGATCATTTTAAGTGATTTTTGTATGGCATTTTAAAATGAAGTGTGATTGTCTTGTTCATTCTCTGGCAATATGCCCTGAAATATTCTACTAAGTGTTTTCAATTACATGCCAGTCCCAATAGGATATCAGCAAAAGGTTTTAAAAAGGTATCTTATCTAGTACATTATCTAATGCAGTTTGAATGCTATCAATATTGCAATAAATAAAGATAAATTCAGTAATATAACAAAAGTGTTGTAGCTTTGAATCAACAGACTGGGTAGCAGGTGAGCAGATGCACATACATACTCTTCTCCTTAAAGAAAGGTTTGAGGACTTGGCACCGGAGCAAGATTTTTATTTAATATCTCATTTTCACCGCCTTTTATCAAAGTCTGTTTCTGGAATAGAAACAAAATGAACCTAAACTACATTATTATTTCTGAAAGCTTAGATGAGTGTATTTTTGAAACATATGAAGGTACATTATCTGTATTACAACACAAATTACTGCTCAAAGGCTGAGTGGAAGAGGCTGCTGAGAGATGCAACTAACAGCCCACTTGAGTGCTTGGCTTTGCTATGCTGCACTGGAGTAGAAGGGTATGCACACACGTGCATGCCTCAGTGTGTACACATGCTAATGTGCTGACCATCTGTATTGTACCAGTGGAGCTGATCATGTTGTTCACTCTAGAGAATTCATTGGACAAGTTTATCCTATTCCTTTAAACACCTGAACACATACATCATTTTACTCACCTGAAGTCTCATATTTCAGCAAAGGAAACCTCTTTATCAGTGTAAATTGTCCACAAGATCAGGGTTTTGAACCTGTTTTTATTTCTTACTCCAAATTGCTCATGATAACCATGGTGTTTATCTTAACGACATGTTTGGTTCTACTGATGGCTAGAACAGAGGTGTGAGGGAGCTCGTGTACTACCACATGGCATTACTTCTGTTCTCTGACTTGATGGTATGAACATTAAACATCAGAAGGAACTGCCCTTAGAATGGTTATTTTCAAATCCCCATAATAATCTTGAGTAGGAATGGTGGGAACAAACAAGCAAACTCATTTTCAGATGGGACTTAATCGCTTGTGAATATGATTGCATGATATGGTGGTACTAGGTATGTTGCCTCTACAGCTCCTTCCTGGGCCCATAATTTGTGTCTCTAACAGGATCCTATGATGCAGTTGCTCTCTTCTGCCTTTCTTACAGCCTGGCTGTGATCCTTCAAAGGATCAAAACTCAAACCCTCTGTCCTGGGAGCCCCTTACCCTTCACAGTGAGATGCTGTGAAAAACCGTCATTGTTTTCATATTTGATGACGGACTGGCTGTTGGGAAATGAAGGTAACGAAAGGAGAGCTCCATCACTGTCCAATTTGCTTTGTTGCAAGCTTCTTAGCTTTGTGTCGTATTTTAACAAAGATTTATAACATGCTGACTGGCTAAGGCCCCAGGGTTGCTAGAAGTAAAGGCTGGGGGGAGGGAACAAAGGCTGGTAATAGAAATGTAACATTACATTATGGTAATTAGCATGAAATGTGAAGATTTTTATAAATTGCTTATCTGTTTTAATTATTCTTGAGACATTTGTAATATTAATGCATGGATAAAGAACAGTTTAATTGGAAAATAAATGAGAGATCCAAATGTATTCCCCCCCCCACCCCCGTGTATATCAAGGGAAGCCTGGATATTAAATCTTGAACTTCCAAATTCTTGTTATATTGTAGAAATGTGTGAATTAATCAAACATTTATTATATAAACCAAGCCTTGTCAAATCACAATTCTGATGGTTTAACTAGTGAAGGAGTCCTAATGCTGGCAAACTGGTGCAGTTTGTTTCATTTTTTTAAGCAATTCCTTTGCCATCACCATCACCAGCAAAATCTGGCTGTAAGTAAGTTTTCTCTAAATGACATTTCCATTCTTTTCCTCTACCTCTGCATGTTTCAGAAACGTGAATCTCCCATACAGGCGAAAGCATGTTTCAAGCACGAACAAAATGACTATAGGATGACAGAATTTTTACATTAAGTCTTCTTGGGAGCCACTACAAAGCAAAATTGTATGTATGTCCCCACTGTCTGCACATATTAATGTGTTACATATATTAATGCATGCTTCATCGTTGAAGAAGAAAAGTAAAAAATAATTGAGCGTATGGGTAGCCAGAGAGATAATATTGAAAAGACAGGAGGAGAATAAAACCCAGGAAATGTAGCAGATACAGAGGTAAACATCTTTAAATCAAAAGTAGGACTTAGGAGTTTCTGGTCTGCTGCAGTTTCATGTTTATTAAAAGGATTTATCCTGGAATCATCAAGACTGAGGCCACTAGCTGTTCAGTTCTCCTCCATTTATCTTATTGATTTCCAACTTATGAGGATTACAAAATCCACTCATGCAAACCCCCCTCCAAAGTGTTTTGCAGACTCCGTGAAAAATACATTCTGCAAACAACACGGAGTTCACTCTCCTGCTTCCAACCCTCCTCTCCCCTCTAATTTTTCTTGCACTATAATGAGTGCACAGCTAATGCTAATCGGGCAATGCGTCTCTTACATAAATGCTATCATTTCTTCTGTGAATGACTTTTTTTTTATGTCAGGGTGGGGAGGAAAATATAGAGAAAAATCCTCAGAAAAGCAGAGAGATTAACATACAGATTAATGTATACGCTAGCATATGTGAGCCTATTAACTGCAGGATGCATAATTGCTAATCACTCAAGTGCAAATTCTGCTTTCATGCTGACATATTCCTGGGCTTTGCTTTAGAAATAGTCTTCCTTTGCGGGTCATTTTAAAGAAGCTACTCAGTCACCATGAAGATAACTGGTCTTAATAAAAGAAAGGAGTACATACCATATTTTGGAATAGTGAGGTAACACTGGTTAATGTTGAAATGTCAGTTGCTCCTGTATTTCCCTATTTATGTCCCAGCTGTAACATAAGAAATTGCCTTCAGTGAGACCAATGTAGTTTGCCTGCTGTATGCCTTGCTGATTTGAGGCCCAGTGTTCCAATATAGATGTTTCACTGTTGACATCAGTGGAGGGCTCCATGAGGTTACAACAGTATCACCCCCGCTGAAGGAACCAGCGAAATCAGTAGAGCAGTTTCAGACCTCACTAGGAGGAGACACATGGGAGTACCTGCCAGGAACAGAGTGAACTGGATGAGACAGCAGTGGGGTCATGTCTGGCTTTTGCAGAGACAGAAGACCTTGCTTGGCCTTGCGGGGCTAAACAAGGACATGCAGAGAAGTCTGAGCTTGGGCAGAGACTCACTCCTTTACTGCAAAACCAGGAGACGCCAGGTCACAAGCATGCTCTCTGGTGCTTAGACTTAGAATTTTAGGGCAATGTTGTAGCAAGTATTTGGGATTTCATTGCTCAAGCACCAAATTCTGGTTATTTTATTATTTTTCCCTCTTTTGCTTGATACAGTCACTTACGTTGTAAACTAATACCAGGGGTGGTTTGAATAAGGGGTGCTGGCCACGCATTTAATTTCAGAATAGTGAGAGATTTATTATGGGAAATGAGATAGAATAATAAATTAATATTTAGAGATATTATAGAGTGGGCATTCCTATCTCTAGCACATCTATTAAACCCTAACGGACGTGTTTTATGTATGCTATTTGCGTAGGAATTTTTTTAATGTAACAAATGGCAAATATCTTAAAGGAATGATTCCCCAAACTGAATTCTGGTAAAAAAGTTACTAAGCTCATTTCCTTGTTTTAACCCATGGATGGAATCATCACTCAGAGACAATCTGGCTTCTCCCAAGCTGCTTTGCACTAGGGCTTGGAAATTGGGCCATGATCAAGGCAGTAGGGTAGAAGGAGAATTCCTCATCTGTGGTATTTTTGTATGCTGAATGCATCCATAGACACCTTTTTTTCTGACAGATGAGGGTGGCTTAATAGGCGGTACAAACCAGAAGGTACTATATGTACAGACCTAATGCAGTAGGGGAGACATATTTTGAATATTGTTATTAATTATACAAAAAGCATCTGAGCAAGAAAGCAAAGTTCAGTTGCCATTTAATGGAATAGTGAAAGATGCATTACCCAGACAGATATTTGAAAATACATGCAAATAAGTGGGTGATTTGAGCAGTGGCTTGTGAAACTGTATTCTTCCTTTTTCCGTGTGGCTACTTTTGGTTTGCCTGCCTGCCTCTTTTCAGGGCTAGCCTAATTATTTTTATTCCCATGGGTAAGATATTGTAAATCCACACAGATGATGTAGCACAGACCATGTGTGTATGTTTGCTTGTGCATAGAAATGTCCATGAATTCACTCATGTGTATATATGTATGACCTCTTTATGTTTGTGTTTATGTGCATACACATACACATGCACTTAGTATTTCCAATATTTTAAGCCACTAGAGATTTGGTTTAAGCACATATATTTCCAGAATGATTCCTTCAGCTATCAGCCGTAGTAGTAAGCCCTCCTCTCCCTGCTCTGTTCTGATAAAGCTGCCCTGCCATCACTGACCTGAAATCTCAGCAAGCTGATGGGTAGATCTTGTTTCTGATATGCATTTTGATGAGCCTTCAGTACAAATCCTATCTGGGTTGCAAGCTAGCTGATGCATGGCTGGCCTTCTGTTCCTTATTTAACACAACCTTATTTTTCTCATTCCACATACCATATTCTGTTTAAGGGTCTCTGTTCAGCCTAAAATTGAAAACAAAATATCCTTCAGCTGATATGAGGAATCTGTACGCAAGAACAAGTGAAAAGAAAGAGCTGCACACATTTTCGGCCATAATTTAGCACACAGATGGTAACGATAGGAGGTGTTGGTTGCAAGAAATGAGTTGTTCAGGAAGATTTGCTCAGCTGAATTTTGATTTTGTTTCCAGCAGACCTCCTCACATGGTATTGTTTATGCAAATATACCCTCTTTTCAAAAAGCGTCTGGCTTCAGAAAACCCCTGGCAGTAGAGCACAAAAGCTAAGTTGTACAGCAGCTAGCAGACCTGAAAAGACAGGCTGAATGGAGCAATGGATGCAATATGCAGGCAGCCAGACAAACAGAAGAACCATTCTTTTCTGGGTACCAGTGGTGTGTGGAGAAGGCAGCCTACCCCAGAGGGAGGAAGAAAGGGCCCTGAGAGGGGGGTAACTGCCCTGCTCCTATAGAAAAAATAAAAGGCTAAAGGGACTACAGCCAAGCATTATAGACACCACTATGGTTAAGACATAAAACTGCTTTAACCCACTTTTAGGACCTCTTGTGGTGTTGCTAACTTTGCCAAGGAAAATTAATTGGAAAGCAAAATTGAAGTTGCTTGTAGGTAGGAAAGATGAAAATGAGGAAAGTAAAACAATTTTTGCAGTAACTTTCTAACCTCTAGGAAAGAATGAAGAGGGTGATTTTTTTGCTGTTAGCACAAAAGGACACTGGCAAATATTTTTCCAGCAGCAAACATTTAGCTGGGATGCAGTCTTTGTCCACAAATATAATTGCATGCAGTCACATATGGCTAGAGAAAGCAAGCAAGCACTAGTACAAGGATGTTACATTGTGCAATATGCGCATAATAGGAAATACTGATGTTTCCTAATGCAATTTAATTTTATATGTATGTACTGTTCACCCAGAAAGTGTTTTATTTCTGCTTGTAATCTAAGAGCTTAGTAGAACCCAACCATTACGCAGCACTCTTTTATGACTTCAGCATGACCATATTATTTGACAAAACCACTGGTGTTGGTGTCCAATATCTTTGTATGCCTTCTTAAATATTTGAGATAATACTTCATCCTCCCCCCGCCAGTTTTTAAATAAAAAGCTGTTAGTGTTATTTTTCTAATAGATCCACATTTTGCATATATTTTCCCAAGTGCTGCATATAAGTACAACAGGTGTGATTAGCACAAAAAACACATACAACCTCAGAAAATTCCAATATCATGTTGTATGCGTAGCTGCAATTCAACTGTAGATGCATTTAATCTATTTTGGTTTGTGTTTTCAAAGGGTTTCATGTGTTAGAAAGAAACCATCAGCTCTGTTAAGTGAATTTTTTGTCAGGTCGTTCCTATGTTGAATATATGAATAATGCATTTTTAATTTCAGTATTTCTGGATGCTCATCTTTTAAATGAAAGAACAAGTCTAGAATGGTTGTTTTAAAGGGTAGTCAGAGATAGCATGAACAGCACAAGAGAACGCATCTTGAATTGCAGTTGTGCAAAATCTGGTCATTAATTCAACCTTATATCTTATTCTTTTTATGCCAGAAAATCTGAAAACTAACTACAAGGGAGGATGGCATCATCTGCATTTCAGTGGCCTGCCTTCAATATGAAAGCTATCTTCTTATCTCTCTTTTTTTGTCCCCCTACAAGAACAGTAGCAGAAATGAAGCTTTTTTTTGGAGGGTTTGGTGGGAGAGTGAGGGGTTATTTGCCATCTGCCATCAGCTTGTAGTTTGCATATCAATAAAAAAAATTAATAAACTAATTTCAGACATATATGACACAGTTAATGCAGAGGGCCCATTGTTGGGGGAGAAATAGTATATTCTTATCAGTGGCTTTAACCAGCTATTCATCATTTGTAAAGGGCAATTATTTGGAATCTATTAAACTAGAATTCATAATACCCCTGCATACTGAATTTTAAATAGAAATCTGTATTTAGATGAAGGAATACATTAGTATAAGTCATTAAAGCATTGAAAAACCATGACTTGTTCATTTTTCACTCACTCTTTTTTTTTTGCAGAGGACATGAAGTACTGAGGATCCGAGCATTTAAAGAAAACTTTCCAAAGTCTGCCCTTTTTGGGGAGAGTTTGGATTACAGCATATTCAACTCATTGTTCGCTTTGTTTCAGATTTTGCAAATTTCTGCTGGGAAAATAAACTACCGAGCAAATGGTTTCAGTAAGCAAACAGACACTACAAAGCTAGGTAGCCAGATAGACAGATGGGTGCATCTGTATCTAGCTGTTGGGCAGTCTAGAGATAAAGGACTTGATTCCGAAATATATACTGAGGATAGTAAGAAAATTCATCAAAGGACAGGGGACAGCTATTTCTTGTCAAATGTTTTCTAATAGGTGTTTCATTTTAATGTTGCTGGTTATTCAAAGTTGGTTTTACAGGCTGGATATCAATGAATAAAAATAATTGATTCAAAAAGTATAGTTGAAAGTGATAACAGAACTGGAGAATAGAAACTCTTTATCAACTCAGTAAATGCTAATGAGCTTTCTACCAGGAGGCTCACAAACAAGTAAAGCGGGGAAAAAATCCAAGACCCAGTAGAGATAAATAGATAGGCTAAAATCACCATCACATACTGCACATATTTTCACCATAAATCTGTTTTTAAAGATGAAAAAGCACAGCATATGGGTATTTTGAATCTGCTTTGGAACTGAGTGAACATCATGGTTAAAACATCACTTCTCACAGTGAGCTGTTACACACGTGCACATATGCGCACACACATATGTGTGTGGACACACACACACCTTTGTACCAAGAAATTCCACAGCAGGAGGTGTTGTCTACTGAATTTGATATATAGTAAACAATTAACCAATAACATGAGAATATGAGCTCCATATCTGCTGCTCTTTAGAATCCTGCTACTTATTAATATATAGACACGATAAAACGACTGTATGGAAGTAAAGGTCATGCTTCTGCCTGATGCTTTCTTATCTATGCAAGGATGATGTTGTCATTGTGCTTCTGTAGAAACAGAAAGAAATTACACAGAAACAGGGAGGTATTAAATAAGCCTTCTGGGGTACTTGTTGCAGCACTCTGGATGGGTGGAGAGGGCAGAAGTTGCATATTTCATGCCATGGGTGGGCACCGTCTTCACTAGACTTCCCACAGGGAGAGCAGGACCCCCCCCGACGGGACCAAGCAACTGTGTTTTAGTGTGGAGGGTGGAACAACTGAAACAGAGGAAAAATTGTTATGTTCCCTGAGAAAACCAAGCAGTTAATTTATGGCATGCTTTTTTATTGCTGTGTTAATGTAGCTCTTCATTATGGCTTTAGAGAGGAGGACTTATTTGTCACTCTGCCTCTGTGGTTTTGGGTTGGGCAGAGGATGCTAGATGCTCTTAAGCGAGAACGCATTTTCTGTTGCAATGGGCTTTCCTGAACTGATTTTCCACACTGTGGTCTATGCGCCTCTTTTCTATAGGAAGCAGAAGGCCACTGATGTATTTCTAGGTACAGAACTATATCAGCAGTCTTGCAAGAGCATTCATAAACTAGATAAACCAGATTTTACTAGGTCAGGCTCCCTGCAGCTGAGCTTGTGCTGTTTGGTCACCTGTTAGCCTGTTTGTGATGCTGTTAGTGATGCATGATATATAATTACATGATGCATTAATCTAAACTGAGACTTGAGTAAACAAAAAAACTTGCATGGACTTGGCATAAATGGGCCTCAGAAGTATTTTACGAGCTACATAATCTAGCAGCTAGAGTCTGAAAACATCTGAGCTTTTTCAGTTTGATCATGATAAGGGGCAGATATACATTAAGAAACATGGCAAACTCAAAACAATCAGACTACGCTTAAACTGCAGTAAAATAAATTTAGGTTTACATTTATTTTGTAACATATGCCACATACTTTAAGAGAAAATACACAGACACAGCGGGCCTGCGATTCCTTTCTCCTTGTGCTATCCCACATCAGGACAGCCACTGTTCAAGTGATGTACAATAATTAGGAAAGTCGAGAAGAATGTTTGGATATATGTGCTTAACTTAAACCTGATGCAAAATCCCTACTTAATTTTCAGCACAGCTTCTTTAGGTTTCTCCTAACTTGCTGAAAAGAAGTCAATTTTAAATAATGTCAAGCTAATCCAAAACACATTGTTCAGCATAGCAGCAGTTGCAACAGTTTAAAAAATGAAACTTCATTTAAACAGACAGAAAGGGAAGATTCAGAGAGGAGTCTTTGGTCCAAATGACTTACCTGGAAGCTTAGTAACAAGATATCGGATAAGATAATTAAATTGTTGTGGGTGAAAAAGTACTGGAAGGGTTGCATGCTCCTGCCCTGCTACAGCAAAGCAGCTGAGTACATTTGCAACCTGAGAGCACAAAAATGATCTTTGTGTTAAATGGAACTACTCACGTCGCTTAAAGTTAGGCATGTGCATAAGAAGTACTTGCAGAATTGAGTACAGAGTGCTCATCCCTTTACAAAATCAATCCTGGCACGAGTGGCTTGAGATCAGGTCAATATCATTAGTAGCTTTCAATCTCAGTTAGGATATTTAAATAGAGAACAGTTTAGATTGCAAAAGAATTTGTGTTCATATTTTAAATGTATGCTTGAAACACATCCAGAGAGCCATGTTCTCCATTAATTGTCATCTTGTTAGGTTTAATACATTAATGACTTCTTCTCTGTCTTGTGCATTGTTCAGCACATCAGAGAGAATATCACCACAGAACTGTCTATCCTGTCAGCAGTACAAGTTACAGAATGAATTGCTACTGAATCTAAATTTAGGTATCAGGAGAGGATACGCTGCTGAGCAAGTGAAAACACAGAAGCAAAGCAACATGCCATGGCTTTGTGGATAGAAGCGATCACAACTTAACACACACAGGTATGCTGGTGAATAGACAAGGGTCATGCACTTGATCACGATTTGCCCAAAGACCAAGGATCTAGATATACATAAAACAATGAGCAATCCAATTGTCAAAAGAACTCAAACTCCAGAAGAAATTCAAGAAATCTCTCTGTAGCAAAAAAAGGGGCTTCAGAAGATAAACGGCATGTCCACTTGTAGCTAAGTGCTAAAGAGTGAAAGGAATGGCTTTACAGTAGTGAAGATCATAAGAAAGGAATATACCTTCTTCCTTCTCATGCATTTTTATTCCAGCTCCAGATAAATTTATGTGTGTATATATGCAGTTTTTTTCTCCCCCAAGAAATAAGTCATCCTAGTTATGGCATAGTTGAGAGGTATTGGTTTCCTCTGCACTTTACACAGCTTCACACATGAATCCCTGCCTGCAGATCACACAACACAGAGGACTGGTGAGTGACAGAGGCCATTCTCTACCAATAGCAGCATCAGGAGTGGCTGCACTGTGCAGAAAAGGTACTCCCTCCCTCCCTGATTTTGGGGCCTTATTTGTAAAAAAGTTCATTGAAAGGCTTATATGAGTAGCAGAGATGTAAAACTCTACACAAATTCAAGGAGATGGTGTGTTTTACTAAGCAAAGTAAGGAAGTGAGGATAAAGCATTAAAAAAACACTATTGGTTTAGGTAATAGAATCTGTAGCATGGAATTAAGAATATTCCCCATCTACCTTCATTGCACTGGCGAAAAAACCAAAATTATCAAGCCCTTTTAACTCCAAGGGTGCTTGCAATCTCCAAAGACACTTTTTTATTAATAGTTTTCAAACTCAGACAAAGATTGCAACTTCCCTTTGGTGTCCTTCAGTAAACTATACATTATTTTTATTCTCAGAAGGTTCAGAATATTTTTATACTTGTTCAAAGTATATTATATCCACATGAAATTCTATGGCCGTTAAAGATGGTCAAAGAATGTAAACACATTTGTAAACAAATCCCGTGTAATCCCTATTGATAGGGGACAGCACAGTCCATTTTTAAAATCTCAATTTACCTCTTGTACCCTGTGCACAGCATGTGAGACCCCTTGGACACAGCCACAAATGAAATATTTGTATTATGCTGATTTCTTATGCAAAATTGATGAAAACAACAAGCTGTATATCCCTTTCCATTGATGTACATGTTATGTATTTTAGGATTTTTTTACTGAAGGCTTATTAGTCTTGTCTATAAACCTTGCTGGATACTGAGCAACACTCAAGTGTACTTTGCCAAAATGTGGTACAGCCTTCATAATAATGCCTATTATTATTACTGTTCAGAAAAGCTGGTATTGTGTTTGGGTAGCAAACAATTTTTCTGCAGTCTGCCTTTTAATTGAAATATTAACAAAGAACAAATAATAACTATCCCAATGAGGCCAAGTAAACCTAACACAAGTGAAAGGATGTAAACAGCTGCAGCCTTTCTTCTTGCTTTTCAGTGAGTCTATAATGGCCCTCAGGCATACAGTGCTTCTGTTTAACGGGTTGGCTGCGAAAGCAACTGGACATCTACGTGGTTTTTGAGGTATGATGGTGTCTAATGTAAAAGCAAGGCCATACCAAAAGAAATCTCCCATTGCATGGGAAATTTGAAAGCAACAGATGCTGTTGCAGGATAGTCACACAATTTACTGTGAAAATCATTAATGCTACATTTTTTTCACCTTATGGCATTCCTGTAAATATTTTTAGTAATAACCTGTGTGACATGCCCAATTTAGGCAATACTGCTATTAGCTTCTCTCAATGAAGAATATATGGCTCCCCAGACTGAATGTTTGACTGCACTAGGTCTATCCTTGAGGCAAAAATATCCGGGCCCACTCAGAGGAACTGTGCCCTTAGTGCAGTCATAGAGGATATAATTCCATGTTTGCCTATGACTAACGGTCACAGACTCCTGATAAATGCTGCGTATCAGTCCCACAAACTGAACATCAGTAGCCTGAGAATAATCATCTCCCCTGCTGTCAGTATGGCCCATTTGCTTGTGGTCTGACAAGCATGAAGCCAAGACATTCTTCAACTTTATGGTCAGCTCCTGGTGAGTTTAGGAATTTGTTCACACTAACTTCAAGATTGCTTTCAAAATAGATAATATCCACACGCAAACAGTTAGGTTCTACATAACAAGCAATGCCTGTGAGGACAATGGTAAAACATCCATTATGAATACATCTAGGAAAGCAGTCACTCTGGAAGCCTGTCCTGCAGATCAGCTCTGAAACTGTGTGTGCTGTTAACTAGCACGTTTCCATGTGCATATGTATTTGTAAATACAGCTTCCTCTATTCATATATAGAGACTGCAATTCCATTTGCCTTTGCCCTGCCTTCAATAACATAAAAAAATCACTGGTTCCCCATGACTTATTACAGAATGGCTGTCAGATTCACCTGCATAAAACACTAAGCATCTCACGTTCTCTTAAAATTCCTAACTGATGGCTGGATTTTTATTTTTTTTTTTTCATAGCAACAAAGTAACTGAGTACATATGAGAAGGAGGCAGAAGCTAATGTCAATCTGCCATTTCACTCATTAGTTGTCATAGTGTCTAGACATGAGAACTGAGACCCCAGAGACTCCTTGTGCCTACTGCAGCAAACACTACAGAATGAGGAAGAAAGAAAGGAAGCTAAGATGAAATGATAAATTAGACTAGGGGAAAAAACAAAGGGGAAGACAGATAAGAGAGGGAAAGGAGCAGAGATGGCAAATGACAATGGGAGGTCAGGTTGCTACAATACAAAACAAAACAAACTACAGACTTGTGGTGTAAAGCATATGCATAAAGGATCTGAATCAAGTTTACCAGATTTATTTAATTTTTTTATTGTTTTAAATGTTGGAACTTTGAAACCCTGGTGCTTGGTGTTTAACCTTAGTCTTCCTTTAAAGCAATCTTTGTAACAAGTATAGTGTATAAATTCAATGTTAGCCAGCAAAAGTCTTGGCCAGATTCTGAACTGAATATTTCTGCAGTTCCAAATGATCCCCTGGTTCAGATGGTTCAAGATGTTGATCTATATGACTGATGTTTGGGTAATGATAAAAGATTATACAATAATTATATAAAAGAGATGGAACATGTTGATTATAGAGATATCTGGGGAGCTGAAATACAGACTAAGTCCTTATTGCCTTGCTCTGTCTTTTGGCTAACAAGAATGTAGGTTTTTAATCAAATACAATGAAGTACAAAAGCAAATCTCTTGTCTTGAGGAGAAGAAAATAATGTACTGCATTGCACAAACAATAGCATCTCAGTTGGTATAATAGTAATACCTGTAATGGAACCAAACTTCATCATTAAAAAAATAGGTCTTTTCTCTGAAAATATATCTTTTTTCTTCAGCATTTATCTTTCAGCAGCTGTCTATTATCCAGTCACAATGTTCAGTTTCATTGACATTATCTCCTAAATTGAATCATAAATGTGTTACATAATTTTAACATAACAGACAAATTGAGTGTTACTCTGAATGAAGTGGCATTTCAGTTCCTGTCTTTGCTGACCATTTTGTTTGTTAAAAAGAAAACATAGTTCATGTATAAATGCACTCTTCTTATGAAAGGTTCTGAGCACCAGGTGTTCCCATGGTCACCCCAATACTTTCTTTCAGGACAACTCAGACCCACCTCACAGTGTACTGGGGTGTTTATCCTTGGTTTATACTTAGTACAGTGCTTTGGCAGAAGAGTACTCCAGAAGTTTGAGTTATCTTTTGTGACTCCAACATTGTCAAGAAAGATGATAGGTATCTCTTTTGTGAGGCTTAGATAAATCAAGGAACACTATTACCCATGAACTCTTGAACATGTTACAGAATGATTTACAGCTCCTCATGATTTTCCTAAAATCTGTGCAAATCTCTCAGTATTAGAACCTTTTCCAAACCTGAAGTTTTTCATCGTAATTGCCAAATTTAATCCAACAAGCACAGAGATGTGCTTGGAGACACATAGCTCCTCCTTTAGGAGCTTTAATATGCTGCCATTTAATTAGAAGGTTCTGGTGAGTGAGTTTTAGTTACTGAATTTCTGGCAGCTGTAAGCCTGTGTGTATGGCTAACATGTTTCCTTTGACCTTTTTTCTAGCTAAAGGCTACATACTGCACTCTATATTGCTCTTCAGTTGGGCAGAGTTTCTTCAGAGCATACCAAAAAGTCCAAACTTGCCTTGTTCCTCCCATCTACCTTCTGCTTTTTGATGGTGTTGTAAGATTAACATATTCCATACAAGAATTAAGGGTTAATAAAGGAAGCAGGGAATAAAGGAAAACGAGGTGGTCCACACAATGGAGCAGATATGCAACTCATAGCCAATGGATGTTACAAATGCTAAAAGTTTAAAAGGAGGCAAGAATAAACAAGTTTGTGCAGCAGAAATCTATTGAGGCCTATCAAACACAAAGAAACTCCAGACACCTTAGTTGATCTCTTGAGTTTAAAATGTCTGACATATGAGTAATCATGGGGAGCATCATAT
The DNA here is from genome assembly GCA_013400335.1 of Eurystomus gularis. Lineage (NCBI taxonomy): Eukaryota > Metazoa > Chordata > Aves > Coraciiformes > Coraciidae > Eurystomus > Eurystomus gularis. The sequence continues at coordinate 64,295 of VZZY01022806.1, forward strand.
GTGCTCACTTTCTTCTTATCTTTCCTACTTAGTTCTTTGTGCCCACTGCTGGAGACAGGATACTGAACTACATGGCCCTCTGATTCACCCACTACAGCTATTGATAGTTTCCTAGGTATCCATAGGTAATGATTAATTACCACTGTTAATAATAAAAATTCAGTTATTAACATGGTAACTAAAGAAAACGTTATCCGTTAAAAACTCCTCATTCATTTCACATTATGCCTGAAAAAGTTAACTACAAAACCCTGTCTTATCTATAGCATGTCCCTTATTGCTCACATTATCACATACCCCTTCTGAAAGCCTTCTGTATTTGCCATAAGTCTGCAAGTGGTACAACACTCCCAGCTGTGTCACATCCCCAGGTATGTATCCTTTAATGAGTGGGTTTTAGAAAGCCATTATTTTAGGTAATGTTTCCAGTAATCCTGGACATTAACTCCTTGGCTAGTCTGACCTCTCTGTACTTGATGAAGGCATAATTTCAATCCCTATTTCTTTGCCAGGTATAAAATGACACATTTCTGAATCTGTATCCCCTTAATATCTGATGAAACATGGGATGAGAGAGGCCAATAGGATGTCCACTGCCTCTTACACATTGCAAAGTACAGGACCTCACAAGGACAAGTAACAAGACTTAAATATGCTCTAGGGCATCTCTTAACCTTCATTTTAAATTCAGCCTTCTACACTGCCTGGAGAACTGCTGAGGGAAAGCCAGGAGGTGGAAGGTTTATGAAAGTCGAGCACATTTGTTTTTCCCCTGTGAAAGGAGGCAGAAGTTGTGTGCAGTTGTTATTGTTCCTCTGCACTCAAGTTACACCTCCCATTTTCTCACACCCCAGGGACTGCTTTAACAGCCTTCTGTGAAAAAGAGGCTTTAGAGCAAGCATCACCCCCTCCGGTCAAGTGCTGTAAAGGAAATTCACCCTCCAAAGGCTGAGAGACTGCTCCCACATCCTCTGCTGAGTGGATTTGCTGGCACGGTTAAGCAGGTGAGATGGGTGAATGACCAACACTGGGAAAACAGTTTTACTTCTTGTGGGATATCAGATCTGGGATGACAGCTTTCTGTCTGGAGTGACTGTCTTTACTATAGCTGTTTTCAAAACACCCCCTTGCCTTTTTTTTCCACATGGGGCATATCCACTTTGGAATCAGATTGTCATGAGGGAAAAAAATGCAGTTACACTTTTTATTATTAATAAGAATATATCTCCTTTATGTTTTCTTCAAGTTCTATATAGGGCCTGAGATCTGCTGGCCCTTAACCCTTGCATTGATAAAGAAGATGACAGAAACTGGTTTTCTCCAAGGAAAGGAGGTAGAGCTAGAGTTTAATGCCACTGTTTAGCAAGGCAAACTGTACTAATAGTCCAGACATGCTTCCCAGACTCTGAAAAACAGCAACTGACACTGTAGTAGTAAAGTAGTACGTCAAAATTAAAGAAGCTTTGCTCTTACTTAGCTGCTCTGCACAAAATCTGGCCTAAAGCTGACATGTTTTGTAGCTGAGCAAGTTCTCATATATGGAGATGGAATTCCTCTTGCTCAGAGCTCACTGTAGACTTGGAGCTTCTGTTATTGCATTCAGAGACATATTGGCTCCAGGTCTGCTCACAAGGGTGGTAAAATGCCCAAAAGTTTCAGCAGGAGCAGGATCACACCAACTGTAAAAGCTAGACAGCTAAAAGCAAAATAACCCACTCTCCCTCCCCTACAAAAACAGCATAGGATATACCATGCAAAGTGTCAATAAAAAATACAAAACAGTGATTAGTTTTCCACATAAACATTTAATCTCATTCTTTTTGAACCCCAATCATTATGACAGTCCATGACAATATAAACAATGACATGACTGAGGTGCTCTAATCCATCCAGCTTGTGTTGCTGTACTTGTCAAGGAAAAAAAACCCTCCATAAAGCCTCTAACCAAAACAAAACTCCACTATCCCACATACGTTACCAATGCTTTCTGAAAAACGGCATTCAACAAGCTAGGCTCCATATTATGACTTCAAATTAAACCACATATTCATTTATAAAATGAAAAACTTCTGGGCTGAATGAGCCTTAGAGATGGAAATATGATTTCCAGCATGATTTTCTCTAGAGGAAACCATGGGATAATCTGTATGCCCATCATACAAGTCACTGGACACGTATGAAACTATACTGTGCATGCTGGCTTCCTCATAAAGGACCTCTGTTTTTCAAAGAAGGGCTCAGTCTGCAGACTGACAGCTTGATTTTTTCCATTTTGACATTTGTTAAACACAAGTTATGATGGAATCAGTCTCAGAAACTTTGCGGGCATTGTGAGGAAAATCTCTGGCATTCCCAGCTTGCAGCTCACACCTTTCACCAAGATCCACACTAACCTTGCATGTGAGAGGAGATGGTGGAAAGTGGTGTGGTGGTAAAGGAACCAAACAAAATTTCACTCAGCTTAAAGACAAAACTTTCATTATATTTGCTTCTTTAGTAAATAGTAATAATAAAACCTGTGTGGAATTACAAGGAGGTTAAATCAACAATCAGTAATTGGTAACCAATGGTACTGTAGCTTGGTCTCTACAGCTCTCTTCTAAATCATACTTACTTCATGGTCCGTAGGAGTTAAGGGAGCAACATTTCTCCTTCTGCCACCTTGATTTCAGTGAAAGTTGAACCAGGACCAGACCCATGAAGTAACCAAGGTTGTCCTGACATGGAGGCCAGCACAAAGTTTGGCTAGCTTAGGGGAGGAGGTGGTAAGAGAAGGTAGGTCAGACAATGTGAATGATGAGAGTATGCAGTGCATGGATGGCCTGAGAAGGCTGACCTCCCTTCATCACCCTTCCTACAGGCCTTTCATATCCTCATCCTGGGACCTACTTGCACCACACCATCACCACCACTCCCCTCACTCCCAACTCATAACACAGGGCAAGCTCTGTGAAGATAAACAAGGTGTCAGAGGATAGAGGTAGAAGAACATTGAGGCCAAGTAGTGCTGAGCAGACCCAGGCTGGACTTCACAGGGCTGCACTACAGCAGCATCACAGATGTGATATTTAGGTTTGGCCTCAGTTGGTATTGCCTCCAGTTAGATTCATGACAGAGCAGTGGTATGAAGATAACACATATCCAGGCTGAAGGATCGAGCAAAAGACTTCTACAGCATAAGCAGAAAAACAAAACCACTTGCATCTTACAAAGGTTATTCTAGGCACTTTGGGGCCATCTTTAGCACTGACAACAAATTCACTTTTCATGACAACCGCTCCCCACATCGCACGATGCAATACTCTTACACGACATTATCCATAATGTTCTAATAAAAATGAATGGTGTATGTCATTGCTATATACTACAAAAGTGAGAAGGTGGTGATGCAAAATATCATAACCTTCAAACTTTTCACTTCCAACAAGCCACTTACTGCGATAGCAAATACTGTGGGATGCGAATGTCCTTGTAGCACACTCTTTGCATGTTGGACTTTTTTTCTTGTTTTTTACTGCCTCTGAATTTCCCTAGCCTTAGGGCTGCTCTCATTTACAACTCTCTTCTCATGACCTCAAAGGCCTGTTCTTGGTGCTGGGTTTTGCTGGAGACAGCACATCCACGCCCTGTACCTCAGACTGAGAGCCTGGGTGGTTTAGGAATTAAGATGGCAGCCCTGTAATGTACATAGATTACTCAGCCTTGATAACAAATAGGGTAATCGTGCTTCTATACCACAAGCATACAATGCTGAGCTTTGGTGAAAAGCAGACGCTTTGCTGCTGCAGCCCTCAGGCTGGAAAGATAGACAGGGAGCAGGAGGAGCATGACTGGCACCAAACGCCAGCCTCTGTGAGTTGTTTACTTGCTGGCGGAGGCTCGAGCGTGGTGGTAGGAAACAGGTTTGTTTTTTAAAATCCAGACGTACTCCGGTGGCAAGCCTGCCTGACCCCTCCATGGGGTGAAGTTTCCTCACCCTCCATCACGTGGCTCCGCAGGTTCACCAGGGACCGTGGCTGACTCACCGTCTGGGAATCTGGAGTAGGCATGGCCTTTGTAAAAAAAAGCGGTGCTAAAAACTTGCTGCGCAAGATAAACAAGGAAAACGCTGCTCCTTGGCACAAAGGCGGTTCAAATGTTGACCATTGTGTTCTCCTGGAGTTAATCATCGCCGGCCAGGCTTGCCTCTGCAGCGGGAGGTGAGCTGCAGCCACTCGCTCAGTACTAAGGAAGCAGGTGCAGCAACAGCTCATTGTTGTAACAATGTTTTGAAAATTGGGAAACTTGCTATTTCCCCGCCTCCTCCCCTTAGGGAAGCAAGGGCATAGCTGGGCAATGCGAGTGCAGGAGGCACAGGTGGTGGGGAGGGTAGGAGTGAGCGTGCACGGTCACCTCACGTAGAGACCCAGCGTTTTTCCTTACACCTGCATTATGAAGGCTGACTTTGATGCCCACTGGAGGAACAGGTCCTCTGCTCAGCCACCCATGTCTGCCAGCTTGGGGTCACTACCATGGTAATAAGCCCTTACTCTAATTACAGGCTCACCAGCTGGGGCATATCCTGAAAGTTACCTTGAGGAGATACTCAGACAGAAAGTCTTGCAGGCTCCCCAGGCTGGAAGCCAGCTGCAGGCTCTCTGAACTGCCGTCCTTCCAGGGGCTGAGTGTGTGTGTCTACCACCAGGTAGATTCCAGCATCCTGTCGTTTGGGCACCTTCACCGGGAAGACATACTGCTTTCTTCACTCCTCCTCCTTCTCCCCCTCCAGTCCTCAGTCCTTTCATATGACACGTTTAATTACAGCCAGCTTATTAGACCTCAGTTTCCTGGATGCATTTTGCAGCACTGGTTGTGTGAGGGGGCTTGTCAAAAGGAGACCTTCCACGGCTCCTGAGCCTAGTCTACAGAGGTTGAAGGTGATGATAATCTGATAGCTGCTCTTTGGCCTACCTGAAACAGGTGTGTTTGTGTTTAATCCTCATTTCTCAGGGACAGAGGAGTGTGTTACATTAATTCTTGCCATTTTGACTTAATTTAGCTGGCAGTGGGTTAGCGAAATGACAGGAGACTGAACTTGTCACACAAGGGTGAAGGGACAGATACTTGTTGATAATCCATTCTGATCCTGTTTTGCAATTGTAGGAAGGGCTTTATTTCCCAAAGTTTCTCTTTTCACACTTCTCTGGAATAGCAGTGTTTTAAGGAGGAAAAACGAACACTACAGCAAGATAGCCTTTCAGTCTTTTATGGATTTTTAGCTCTTATCTAAATGATTTGCTACTAAGTCTTCTTTGTCCTTGCTTCCTTGCCAAGATAATAAAGGGTGTGCATGTATACACACACACATATATTTGTATTAGAGGGATTTCTGGAAAACTTAGCATGTGTATCTAGAGAAAAAAAATCTATATTAACTTCAAAAGCTTTTGAGATCTTATTTCTGTAGGTACAACAAATTCTAGATGCTATACAAAAGCCAAGTGCTCTGTAGCTTCTTCTGACCATTTTGAGTATGTGGGCCATCTAGGAGACCTAGAGGTAGACTAAAATCCTCGCTGTTGAAAAATCTTTTGCATGGAAGCACAGAATATGACAGTATTTCATGTGGTTAAATGCAACACGAGAACAGGTAGATTTTCTGTTAGATGCAAATTCTGAGAGCTGCCAATTGCCAGCATATTCAGCAACACTGTGGATGCTTAAATTTCCTTGGGGTTTGGCCCTTTGCAACCAATTCTTGTGTACTTTTTTTTTTTTTGTGCAGTGTGAAGGTCATTAGCTTCGTTTTCCAGTAGTGGATTTTCCTTCTCCCAGCCCACAAAGATTGAAGTGTCTACATTTAGACAAACTCCAAAGTCTCAGGTGAGTCTTGTTCACTGAAACAAGTTAAACTAACCTTTTGTTTTCAATGCACAACCATTTAAACAATTGGAATTTTATTGGAAAATGTCACAAAATCAATTAAAAGATGGTTAGCTGTTTGTTAGCTGCTTAGGATCATGTAGGAGGCTTTTTAAAGTAAAATTTGTTTGAAGGTGGAGGCTGAAAAGTTTAATCCTTGGGATCTGCCTTATTAGATGCAAATTCAAGTTTGAGGCTGGTGAGATCGAACTTGTGTTTAAAGATACCTGTTAACCTTAAAATAGATTTGTTCTGCTTTTCTGCTATTTTTTCATCTGAGTTTCTTCAGCCTGGACTAAGGGAAGCAGGCTGCCTGTTTCTGTAATGGAGTTCAAGCAGTTGTTCTTTCCTTCTTCATTGACAAATTGCACAACCTTCTGAAGGAAATTTTATTCTTATATTTTGATAAAGAAACAAATGAAGAAGCTGAGCCTAGATAAGGGAGTGAGGTGTAAATGTAGATCTAATGAATGTCTAGCGGATTTGGCACCTGTAGATCTGTGAGAACCGACAGAGAAAACATTTATCCAAGGATGAAAATCAAGACCCCTTTCTCCAGTAGATTCAAAGAGGTTCAGATGCAAGTTTCTAGTTTCAGTCCTTCTCAGTTTAAAAATTAGTAACAAAAAGCTAGGTGAGTTTATCTGGTATGTCCCATACACTAGAAGATGAAAAAGATCTAGGTATTTCCAACTCTATATATGGCAGCATTCTGCTACACTTTTACTGTGGAAATACTCAGAAAACACAACTGTAGCAAAATAATTAAAAACACCCAGATGAACATCCAATACAACATGATGTTATCAACGTCCTGTTAAGGGACAGGACAAGTCCTGAGCCATCCTTAGCTCCTCTTTAGCTCTGTGTCCTGAACAGAAATACTGTACCTGTGCTGGGTTTAGAGTTGCAGAGGTCCATCATTTTTACAAGGGTTTGTGGTGATAGGATGAGGGGTAATGGGTTCAAAATGGAAGACAGTAGATTCAGATTAGATGTAAGGAAGAAGTTCTTTACCATGAGGATGGTGAGATACTGGAACAGGTTGCCCAGGGAAGTTGTGGATGTTCCATCACTGAGTGCATTCAAGACCACCTTCTAGTGGAAGGTGTCCCTGCCCATGGCAGGTGGGATGGAGCGAGATGATCTTTAAGATCCCTTCCAACCCAAACCATTCTATGATTCTAATAATCTGATTGGGCAATTAAACAGAGAAGCTGGTATTGAGATGACTGATGGGCCACCATTGGTAGATGGTCCAGGACTGGCTATTGTGGCCTGTTCCTGAGGTGTTTCCCACCTTGACTGGGAGAGGACCCATGACTGCTTACACTCTCTAGGAGAGAAAATCTCTTCAAAACTATCTAGGTGACAGTTAGCTTAACCTTGTGCACTTGAGAGAGGCTGAGATAAAGTATCTAATTTAACAGCAAGCCAATCTCCTTTTATTCATCATAAGCTTACCATGATATTCCTTGGTATCCCTGACTTTGATGTCGAAAACTTAAAAATCCTGTTCTTAAATAACATCCTTAAAGCCAGTTGTTCTATACCTTGCTTACTGATGATATCATTTCCTTTGTTAAAAAAAAACAAACCCACAAGAAAAAAAACAACAACTTGCAAAAAACATTGTCGTTTTCTGAATGAATATACTTTATATATGGTTGCTGTAACTTGCATGTGTAGTTTTTTTGAAAACAATTTGCCCTTTGGATCTTGTTGTTCCTGCTTTTATTGCATAATTACAAAGACTGACATTTTCTAAATGCCTTCAGCAGCTGGTGCTGTTACCTTATAGATTTTTTTCTTTTTCTATTTTTTGTGTGTGTTTTGGTTTACAACATATTAGCTGAACACTCAAAAGAACTCTTAGTAGGAATATTTCACAGCAGCTTTCCAAAGCAGAGAGCTGACAATGAGAAAAAATAATACGTGGTGTGCATTGACAAATCATGCATGGATTCCTTTATAAAACTTAGCAGGGAAACCAAATCTGTAAACTGAAGATCAAGTCCTGAGACAAAGACAGGATGTAAATTCCTGCTTGGTACTCGTTTCCGATGAGCTCAATCAGATTGCAGCTAACGGCATTTCCTTCAGAAAAGATATGAGGAGTTGTGAAATTACCTAGGGCACTTCACTTTAAAGTGGTACCGGCCACAACTTTTACTATATACATTATGAAGTATTTGCCGGGTGAAATTCAATGTAAGTCAAAAGCTAAATTCTTAGTCCATACTTATTCTTCACAGTTTGCTAACAACTTGGGGAATTTAGAGTAGTCCTTTAACTTTGAAAGCATATTCAGAGACATATTTTCTCACATCCTTCTTAAGCAATCCAAGTTATTTGAACTGGGCTGTTTCCAGGTAATTCACCTCAAATGCTACTTAAGGACTAAAAAAAATCTGTCCCCCAGTGAACTTAGTGGAAAAATGAGAAAGGTTAATTAAAAAAATGTCAGAATGCTTTGTCTTTCTGCTCCTGACATTTATTTTTCCTCCTTTATCAAATTTGACTAGAGCCACTCACCAAAGTCAACCGAGAGTATTCACATTTCTGAGAATTCAACAATTTTGCAGATCCTCCTCTCCAAAAAAATAATACCAGCTACAAAAATGTAAAAAGAAATGCTCACTTCTACTCATGAATAATACATTTGCAGTGGAGTGTGTACCGTCGCATTTCTCAAAATGGGTGAGTCCTGGAGTAGACGTTGAAGAAGGGCAGAGGAGAAAGCACCCATCTGTGCTGCAAAGAATGTGGTGCTATATCCATTATGGCTGTATTACTGTCTCCCAAATATAAAAAGTTTGAGCCGAAGGCTAATCTAGAGCTGTCTTCTGGTTGTCTTGGTCTTGCTTAGCAAGTGACTCTATTACACTATAGAACACACACTGATATTTTTAATTGTCTTTATTACAAAATCTTGTACCATTAGAGCTGGCTTTTGGGCTGTATGATCATAGAACCATAGAATGTGTTGGGTTGGAACTGATCTCTAAAGGCCATCTAGTCCTACCTCCCTACAATAAGCAGGGACATCTCTGACTAGGTCAGTTTGCTCTCTGACTAGGTCAGTTTGCTTAGAGCCCCATCAAGCCTGACTTTGAATGTCTCCAGGGATGGGACCTCCACCACCTCCCTGGGCAACTTGTTCCAGTTATCAACCACCCTTATATTACATAACTTTTTCCTAATGATGAAACATGATAGTGGTTGGTGTTCTACCGGAGGGTTGTTTGTAGAACTCCAGATGTAGGCTTTTTCATCATGCTTTTTGCTATTTCATCTCCACAGTGCATTGCATAGAACACTCATCGTTTTAAAAAGTATAACACAACTACGGCTATAGGGAAGGAAATTGCTAAGAGTGTAGACATAAATTAAATGCTAATCACACAGAAATGATTACAATTTGATAATATACAAAATGAATCCAACTCCCTTGAAATTAAGTCAAAATTATTTAAAAACCTCAATATGCAATCACAATCAAAACAACTTTATAAAATGATATTTTAATTTAAATTGCTTAAATGGAATGCTTTCGTGTGTTTGACTGGCAGACAGACATAGTCCCAGTACTTGTACAATAAGCTACTTCAGTTAGATAGCAATTAACTTTTTTAATTCAGTAGTTATTATAAATTGTCAATTCCTCTCTGAGAATAAGTATCTAGAGAGGAGATCAGGTACTTCTGGCTGTAAGAAAAATGTAGTAGTATTAACTAATCATGGAAGATTTTCTATATTCAAAGTGTGGTAAAGCTAATGCCTTTAAATGTTAGTGATAGACTATTGCTCTGTATTATTTTTATAATAGTATTTAAATTCCATACTGATTTTTTGGCTAAATTTTGGATATAGTTTAGGCTGTATAAGTTTTCTGCAGGCTGCTATATGAATAGAAAATTGGCTCCTTTTACAGTAAAAAAGGGAACCCAAAGCAAGGACTTTCAATAAAAAAAACCCCAAAAACCAAACCTCAGAAAGCTGTTGAACAAGTAGTTTTAGAAGTAGATTGAAAGCATTAGGTATTGCTGTCAACCTTCGGGGACATTTATGTTCCTAAACATCTTTGTATCCTTTGAAGATCTCACCTTTGGTACTCTTTTGGACTAGGACATGTTGCAAATAGGAGAACAGAAATAAACTTGTGATAGAGAACTTCTCACAAGGCTAATACAAAAGGCTTTAAAAGATAACAGAGATGCCTGCAAACTTCAGTGGGTTTCTTCCCTGACATGTACAGAGTCTCTTCTGTTTCTGCACCCATAGTGCCTGGGAATGTATTACATTATGTGAATTTAAACCTCTGTGCTATCCTCATTTTGCAGGACTGTTGGCTTGAGTCCTGGCTGATAGCTGGTAGCACATGAAAAAGGACAATCCATTATCAAAAAACAAGTTCAAAGCAGCTGTTAGACTCCTGTGGGTAGAAAGAGAGAGAGTGTGACAATTTAGGTTCTGTTTCCATAGAAAATAAAGAGAAAACTCGAGTGTGTTGACTGATGTGAACAATTCCAAAATACAGGTAATTTGTTATGTGCTGTGACCTGTGGGTCTCTGTCAGCAGTGAGATGGAATCATAAAATCATAGAATCTTAGGGGTTGGAAGGGACCTGAAGAGATCATTGAGTCCAACCCCCCTGCCAAAGCAGGATTTCCTAGGGCAGGCCACACAGGAATGCATCCAGCTGGGTTTTGAAAGTCTCCAGAGAGACTCCACAGCCTCTCTGAGCAGCCTGTTCACCCTCACAGTAAAGTTTCTCCTCATGATGAGGTGGAACTTCCTATGTACTAGCTTTTACCCGTTATTCCTTGTCATATTACTAGGCACCACGGAAAAGAGACTGGCCCCTTCTACTTGACACTCACCCCTCAGATATTTATAGATATTACTAAGATCCCCTCTCAGCCTTCTTTTCTAAAGGCTAAACAGCCCCAGTTCTCTCAGCCTTTCTTCATAGCAGAGATGTTCAAGTCCCTTAATCATCCTTGTAGCCCTCTGTTGGACTCTATCCAGTAGATCCCTGTCTCTCTTGAACTGGGAATTCCAAAACTGGATATAGTATTCCAGGTGTGGTCTCACCAGGGCAGAACTTCCCTAGACCTTCTGGACACAGTTTTCTTAATGTACCCCAGGATACTGTTGGCCCTCTTGGCCACAAGGGCACATTGCTGCCCCATGGATAACTTAATGTCTACCAGGACTCCAAGGTCTTTCTCCATGGAGCTGCTTTCCAGCAGGACAACCCCTAATCTGTACTAGTGTCTGGTGTTATTCCTCCCCAGATGCAGGACTCTACACTTGTCCTTTTTGAACTTTATGAGGTTCACCTTTGCCCTTGCTCTCTAGACTGTCTAGGTCTTGTTGGATAGCAGCACAGCCTTCTGGTGTGTCAGCCACCCCTCTTAGTTTTGTATCATCAGCGAACTTGCTGAGGGTACACTCTGTCCCCTCATTCAGGTGGTTGGTGAAGATATTGAACAAAACTGGACTCAGTACTCATCCCTGGGGAACACCACTGGCCACAGGCCTCCAACTTAGCTCTGCGCCACTGATCACAACCCTCTGGGCTCTGTTGTTGAGCCAGTTTTCAATCCACCTCACAGTCCAATCATCTATCCCACATTTCTTGAGTTTTCCTACAAGGATGTTGTGGGAGACAGTATCAAAAGCCTTACTGAAGTCAAGGTATATGACATCCACTGCTCTCCCTTTGTCTGCCCATTTGGTCATGTCTTCATAGAAGGATATCAGATTAGTCAAGCAAGGTTTTCCATTCATAAATCTATGTTGGCTACTCCTGATTACCTTCTTTTTCTTCTATGTGGTTAGAGATGGCCTCCAGAATGAGCTCCTCCATCACCTTTCCAGGGATGGAGGTGAGGCTGACTGGCTTGTAGTTGCCTGGGTCTTCCTTCTTGCCCTTTCTGAAGACTGGAGGGACACTGGCTTTCTTCTAGTCATCAGGCACATCTCTCATTCTCCATGATTTTTAAAAAATGAAGGAAAGTGTCTCAGCAACAGCATCAGCCAGCTCTCTTAGCACATGTGGATGTACCCCATCAGGGCCCATGGATTTGTGCATTTCCAGTTTATCCAAGCAGTCTCTAATCCAGTCCTTACTGACCAGTGGAGTGTTTTCCTCCCTCCAGTTTTGCTCCCTTACTTTCAGTGGCTGGGATTCCTGAAGGTTGGTCTTCGGAGTAAAGACTGAGGCAAAGAAGGCAGTCAGCAATTCTGCCATCTCTGCATCCTCTGTTACCATATCTCCCACCTCATTTAGCAGTGGACCCACTTTTTCCTACTCTTCCTTTTCTCATTGATGTATTTGAAAAAGCTCTTCTTGTTCTCTTTCACCTCCCTAGCCAGACTAAGTTCCAAGAGAGCCTTGGGCTTTCTTGTTGATTCTCTACATTCTCTGGCAGCATTTCTATAATGTGAAGGTCATTGGCTCAAAGAGGTTGGCTTCCCTCCTTGGTACCTGCTTGCTTGCTCAAAGTATGGAGTCTTTCTCTCTGCCACCTTGCAATTAGCATTCCTGCACATACTGAGCTGGCTGCCTGGAGAAAGTCTCATTTATCTAAATATTCATTAATCTGATAAGCAGTAGAATAAGTGTTTTCACTTGCACAACGTCATTGAGCTGTAAAACTGAAAGCATTTTACATACATTACCCTTTCATATATAAGGACTGGGAAGGAGTAATTGGTCAGGGAGTTATAACAAGCAGACCAGTAACAGAAAAGAATCAAGGAGAGCCTACGGAGCAAGGAACACAGATGCCTCAGGCAGGCTGGGGGTGGCAAAGAGGAGCGGTGTGAAGGGTGAATTAGGATGAGAGCAGGCTGGCATGCCATCAGCACTGTAAGCTATGCTGAGTGGGTAGGTGGTACCTGATAAGGAAAACCCATATACTGAAAGACAGCAGATGAAAGGAGAAAATATCCAACCTCTAGGATTCACATGGCTTGCCAATATTTGTCCGTAACTGTGTGTGAAACAAGCGTGGCTAAGGGTTTGTTTCAGTCCCACAAGGAATCCTAGTAACGTAAAGTAGAATATCAGGCATTTTGCTCCCTTCTTTCTCTGTATATCTTGAATATTTATGCAAGCTCCTGAATAGAGTGCAAACAAAACACTGGATGGTTGGCATATTTTTGAAGCAAACATTTCTTTTAGAAGTAGGGGACAAAGGTCAGTGCTGCCCGTGGAAGTAAAAAAAAAAAAAGGCAAACAAAAAAACCAACCAATGAGAGAACTGCTTTTTAAAAAAAATATTATATATAACTATTTATGCACAAAGCATTATACACAATATATCGCAAGTCAGATAAAGGCAGGCTAATCTCACCAGTTTCTTTTAGCAATTTCTAAAAAAAATTCACGTGGGGAACATTAACCTAATGGAATAATGAGCAAGAAGGGTGGGAAAAACGCAAAAAGAAATAATTATGTCTGTGTGTGTGTCATTTGAAGTACTAATTTTTAAAAAATTTTTTTTTTTATTTTTTGCATGACAGAAACCTCTGCTTTCTGATTCATTGAGGAAACAATTGGGTGATTTGTTCTGTGAAAGTATAATTTTCATATTTTCAGGAAGAAAGGACATGTGCATGCCAAAAGACTGAAAATGGGTTTACACTCTACTGTAAGTAACTGTCTAAAACCAGTAGCTGTCCTTTTTATTTTTAATACCATTTGAACTTACATGTAATTTCAATTATTTATGAATGGAGTGAGGTGAGGATCCATGTGAATATGTTCATCCATGTGGGGGTATAAAAGAAAAAATTCGTTCCTTTCAAAAAATTGCAAAGGTGGAGTTCTCTGTGGTGTCACTGCCTAAGGACATCAGCTGACTTCACACTTGTCTGAGTAACGTGTACAAATATTCTTTTGGGGCAAAATTTTAAGGTCCATATATCATTTTTCAATCATTCCAGGATAACCTGTCTTTCTGTTGGGTCCTGATGTGACCAGCTCTTAATGAAATGGTTTTACATTATACCTTCCTTCTAAATGCTCAAGTGGAGCATTTTTGAATTCTTGCTAAGCACCGTCCACAGTGGTAGTGCTTCAGGAATTAAAATAGAGGTGTTTTTTAGCACACATCTAGGGCTCAGAAATGTAAGTATACACAGTTCCTTGAGAAAGGATTAGGCTGATTTTCTTTTGGAGATACCTACCCTAATTGCTACCTTCAAGTTACCCCCCAAAAGATGACAGGTGTTTTCAGGATGATTTTTCTTATGAGCTACTTTAAGAATTCCTTTACCTGTTGTGATTTTGTTTGTTTTGACTTAAAAAGTCTTCCTATAAAAAGCAAAGAAGATATCCCTGTCCAGACAAGGAAAAGCTTCCGTTGATGGCAGATCTATCTTGTCTTTCAAATTTTCATTGCACATGGCATTGTATTATGCCATCAGTAGTCTTGCGGCCAATAGCATGACCTCGTTCTTCATGATGACTGTAATTCAACTTCTTGGTGAAAGCACTCCTTGACAACACTTAATGGCCGTAGTCAAACAAGACGAGATGCGTGACAAAGCTCTTTCAACAAATCTTGTGCCACTTCTCTTTATCTTCACCTGTGGAAAATCTGCTTGTTGGTATGGAGCAGATGGACATTTCACTTTGTTTTGTGATGACTGTTCCTCCCCAAGCAAGTCCTCATACCCTTCTAGCTTGTAATTGGAATACCATAGCAATAGATGGGGAGCTGCAGTGATTTTGAAACATGCTGTGTAAACATGTGAGATGATAGGAAATGTAGCCCCACTGAAGTCCTGCCTAGTGAAAGGAAGCTCTCCTGCTCGCTTGCTTGCCTGCTTTAATTTTTTCAGCATATGGTGATTTAATCAGACGAGCTGTTGAGTTAAAGGTCAAAATGGAACTCTTTCCCACTTTTTTTCATTTTTCCAAGCAAATTATTTTACTGGCTCTAGTACAGTGAAAAGAGAGGGGAATAATGGGCAATATATCCTGACTAGACTAGGGGTTATCCCTTTTATTTTTAAATAACCATGAAACTTTTCCAACATTTTCAGTTTTACTTTTTTAAAAAAAATAAATCAGTCAAATTAATTCACATATTTTAATTGTATCTGAATTGACACTGTTTATGTGACAGAGGTAGCCAGTGTCTGACTTGACTTTGGAGAAGGGTAAGACAAATTTTGCACTGACTTACACACCTTACAATTCCACCAATACCAATACATGTGCATATCTGTAGAACTTAGTCCAGTCAATCACTACATGCTTTCTGTGAACAAATGCATGCATGCATGCACATATTTTTAATCCTTTGAAGGTTTCTCTTTCAAGGCCTCGCTTAATTTCAAGTTGCAGCAAGTCTATTCTAGTTCGGTATATTCATCATCATTCCACCCCAGTCTGCACAAAATGTGCAGGGTCAATAGCATCAGCAGATTGAGTCTGCCTAGGTGCTGGAGATGAAAGGTCATGAACAGAATGTTATACCTGATAAATGAAATCTGCTGCTGCTTCTTCCATTTCTCTACAAAAAGCTACAAGTCTTTCAGAGCTGTGTGTGCAGACTGGTAGCATTAGAGGCCACCTGCTCTGTAAATGATAAGGAGAAATGAATGAATTGAATACTGACAGCTCATTAATCTATTACCTGGCAGCCACTGCACTGAGGCCTGATCAAAATTTACAAAAATTCATGTATGATTGCCTGAAGTCTTACTTAGTAATATCTGTGGGATCTATGAATGAATCCAAGCTAAAGTCATATATAATAATCATAATGGGATTTGCTGGCAGATATTAGCTCTCTTCCTCTGATAACCCAAGGAAAGCTTTTTCACATTATTCTTTCCAACGTGGTAACTATTATTAAATTTAATATGCGGTAGAAAAGTAATATTTTTCCTTGTTCTGACAATTGAAATATATAATATGGTTTGACTGGACAATCCCATGGTATTTATGGATTACACTTAATTACAAGCAGTAGAACTAGTGGTCGGAGGTAAATTTTTGTTGATGGTGGTTTTTTAATACTGTTTGTATTGTTAATTGTGTTTGTATTGTTAATTACAAGGTGGTTTATAGCCAGATGAAATTTTTCTATAGGCACCTACAGTTTCACATCCACTTGTTATCAGAACTTTTCTGGGTGGATCCTAAGACATTTACGTACTTCATGGGACCTATGCACCTAAGTCATGTGAACAAAGAACACATAGTACTCAATTTGAGAAAGGGAGCAACATTCAGTTCCTTGATTTGGCCCAAATCACTAGGTACACCAAATTCCCAAAGATGACAGATGGAGAGAGCAGTCTTACTGGGCACCAGGGCTACTTTGTTGGTGCTCCCAGCTGGCAGTTAGAGCCCAGTGCTGACTGGGAAGCCATGGAGCCATTGGGATGGTCCAGGTCTAATTAAGCTTCTTCCCAAGATGTACCTGTTTGATCACAGTGCCATGCCAAGGTTAGCCATAAAACAGGAATAGTTGGCCTGTGACTCTGGCCATCTGTGTCTCTTGATCCCTTGCAGTACAGCTCCCATGACAGAGCTACATCACTTAGCGGCTGTGCTAGCACAGGGCCTTGTGGCTGATGGCCATATCGAGGCATTAGAGGTAGGTGTGCACAGGACTTGTCTCCTTGTTGCATTGCCTGGGACTCAGTGTTGGTGGAGCAGAGGAACACCTGAAGGCCAATGCCACCAGTAGCCTTCCTGGTGCTGGATGTATGGCTCATTTCTGCAGGTGCTTAACTATACTCACCTCTGGTAGAGCCAGGAAGGATGCCCATTCCTGTTGTCGGCATGCTTAGTTTTTGGATTTTGAAGTGCCGGTCTCTCTCCACCCTTCCCACAGGAGCACCAGATACAGCGCACAGGCTTTTAGATGCTGAATGAGGAAGCAGTTAACAAAAACTCTGAGAAGCTGAGTCTGAGCCACCCAGAGCCACTGCTTTCATTGCAGAGGGTCCTGGCTCTCAGAATACTAAAGTACCTGCCCAGGGAACTGCCATTATCTTTGCATTTGAAATATTTGGCATGTTGCCATGCTTCTCTGAATCACACCCTTCCATAGATCCATAATATTAGCTGACTTAAAAGAAAGGCAGAAAATGGGTTACACATAGTGGAACTAAGTAAATTTGGGAGCTATATGATGTAAGCACATATTTTGGATAAATACTTTTAAAACACACTAACTTCAATACAAGTAATGAAAACTAGAGCCCTTGGGGTCATGAAATGGGTGCAAATAAACAGTTTGTGGTGGTGTTTTTTACCCTCCATACCTGAATAATATAAAATGTTCTTCTGATTGAAAGTGTGAGTCACAAAGACTTCCTGCTGCAAACACTGTCAAGAGCAGGTCAGATTGACCCTATGCAATTCAGCGTTGTCAGGGGGTTTTAAAAAGAAAAAAAGATACAATTACCAGTTGCCTGGAGCTTATTTTGCATTGCTAAGTTCTTATATCTCTGTTTCTGCTGCTTACTGCCTGCTGTGTGAGAATAACAGTATTGTTTCATGAGTACTTAAATGCAAAATGCCTTTAAAACCCTCTCTGCTCTTCCTTCCAGTGCCAAAACTGAGATAAACATTTACCTTTTTACAAATTATAGAAATAAGGAATCAACCCCTGCCTCTATTCCCACCATGTGACACTTGATATAAGAGGGTGCAGAGCTCCAGTAGTCAAAGATGGCTTAGGAAAATGGCCATATAATAACCCAAGGATTCTCACAACCTCCTTTTTCCTTCAGTCATGTACCAGTAGCAGGCATCTGCCTTCTGTGGCCAGCAGGAAGTTTTGGTACCATGTGGCCAGCAAGCAGGGAAATAAGTTTGTAGTGTGTAAGCAATAACTGCTCATGGCACAGGTGTCTGGCACCAGTAAAGTGCTCTTGAAAGTGACTTCTACCTATTCCTTCTTTCATCCTTCTGTTGGACTGTGTGTTGACTGGCAAAAGACAGAAACCAGGAACAAGAGGGAAAAGCAGCAGAATCTGCTTTTCTTTCCATCTTATTGCATGGAAGAATGACGTGGATTGCACGTAAGGAGAAACCCAGGGATGATGGGGAGAAGGGTATGTTGGACAGCCAAGGGACACCCTCCTCCTGTGAGGCATTTCTCTTTCATACCTTCCAGTCAATAAATAGGCTGCAGCCTCTTTTTACCTAATTTGGTCTGTCCTTCCTCAGTAGGCAGGAGCAGTTTTATTAATAGATGTTGGAACTAGAAATGCAATATTCAGTAATTTTATGGAATATATAATTTCACCTCACTGGTCAAAGACGAGGACAGGACAGCCTCCAGAGTCAAAGGACACATGAAATGCCACCAATGCATTTTGTGATGAAGAACATGACTGAGAAACATTCTCAGAGCAGGGCCTCCCCATGGCCCCTGTGTGAAGTCTGCAGCAGGCATGTTCTCCTGGTAGGACATCTTCTAATCCCCACAACACACATTTTAAAACCTGCTGTCTTAGTACTTAACTTCAGCTAGAAGGTATGAGCATGTGATTTTCATTTGAAAGTATTCCTTGAGACGAGCAATGGAAGGAATAAAGTAAAACAAATTATTAACTAACTTGCAGGGAGGCCTCACTGAAGTTGTTGTTTTTTATCTACTGCAATATTCACGTCAATCAATGCGTTTTCAGCTTCACATAGTCCCATTAGGTAACGTGTTGTCAACAAAAAGAATATCATTTCAGCAGCAGGGGCTTTTCCTGTGATTATCCAAATCCTATAAATAATGTCTAAGAAACAGGTTCACTATTGGGTTTTGCTGCTGTAATATATGTGCATGCTTGGGGCATACATTTGAAATTCCCCAATCCATAGTAGCTCTTGTATTACTCAAGGTACAGCTAGATGAAATAAATAAGTCTTGGTAGCTCTTTAATGTTCAATAGTCTATCTATCTACAGCATCTCGCCAGGTAATTTGGCAATACTGTATTGAATAACAGCGTTAACAGACTTTTCTCCCAATATTACTCTTTTGATACTGTCCAAGCACACATGATGTAAGATTTCAAGGAGCTGAAGTATGGTTATAACCATATAGTCCACTTGAACAGCTGTAACTTAAAAACATAATGCCAGCCTAAATTGCATAATGTTAATTTCCCTGGTGTTACGTTCTTCAGATAAAATGGGTCTCAAAAATAACTGAGGCAGTCTCTAACTTCTCTATTTTTTTCCCAGTTCTGCCCATTCCTGTTTATTGGTGACACTGGTACCTTCTGTTGCACTGGTGATCTCACAGGGTCACTCAGTAAGGATACGTCTGAGGAGCTGGAACAGTCGTCTTCTTGTTAATTACTCTTCTCTTGATTTTTCTCCCCCTTTTTTCACTACCATTCATAGAAGGGCTGAAGCAGAGAGGGTAAAAGGTCAAGTGAAAGGAAGCACTGCTGGGGGAGAAGATGTTACAATAGCCCGAGTGTATAGGAAAAAAAATGGAAGGGAGTAGTTCATAACTGGGTCTCTGTTCCTGTGAACCCCATGCAGGGAGCTGTTTAGCATGTTTCAGTGTACTAGATGCACCTGGGCTAATGTAAACAGCATGTATAGACATATATATGTATATTTTATATATATTTTTTCTAGCCTCATTTATATTCTGACTTTAGCATTATTTGATAGCAAAGCACATGATGGAGACTAGAAGAAGAATTTACACTGCTCTCCTGTCTGAGTACTTGACTTGCAGATGTTTTTGTGGGACTTCTGTGGGAATAGTGGAAGGAAATGTATATGCAGTAGAAGACCTGATTTTAGTTTGGTTTCCCTAAACTACTGTATGTGCACTGCAGAAGTGTTGGGTACTCAGGCAGAAGTTAATCACATACAAGTTATCTTGTTTTCCCAGTTAACTAGTTGATAATTCTGTTGCACAGCTTGATATTGTCAATAGTATAGCTTTGCAGGCACAAAGCTGACACTCCTAATGTTGTTCCACATCCTAGCAATAACTCCAGCTATCAAGGATTCCACTATCAGAGCTCTGTGTGTAAAAATTAGTGTAGTATGTCCTATATTGTGTTGTAAAAACCTGCACCTGGGATTGGTATAGAAGCAAGTCATGTGCTTCAGATAAAAATGGCATTTAAAAATTTGACGTCCATGAAAATATTTCCATCAATTAGGCTCATGAGCCATGCCTGCCACTTCTATAATCAGTGTTAAAAATCACAGTCACACTGAGATCAATGCCTGAGTCTGTGCTAACTCCAGTGAGCCCAAGATTTCATTGCTTAATGTCAGCATGTTTGGCTATCTACATCAGTTGTGTTATCACAGCAGTCTTAGCACTTTTTCAAGCATTGGATCTGACGGTTGCTCTGTTCTGAGGTAAATGGTTATTTCTACCATCTAAAAAAATACAGAAAAAAACCTCTGACCACTTTGAACACCATTGTGGATATATCCTGTCTTGTCACGCTAATGCTTCTCCTTGCTTTGAGAATGACAGCAAAGAGGTGAAGCAGCTCAATACAGGGAAGTGAAGATGAAATCACATGTTCCTTGCACAAAATTTGAAAGACTGAAAGAATTCATTGTGAATGACAGTTGTGTTATTTCATCTAACCCTTAGCCAAATCTTCTGTATCTATACATCTCATGTTTGCACCTGTAGTTTAACCTAGATGCTTTAGACTTTTTTGCACATTTTCAAATTAAAAAGATATTTTCAAGGAGCCCACTGTGTCAGGCATAATTAGTCCACTAGGTTCCTGTATTACCATCACTAGACAGAACCCTGAAGACTTGTGTGCTGTTACTGGATATGCCAAGCAGCTTTAAAACATGCTCACTCCAGTCCTGAATAGCTAAATTGCTTAAGATGTACGCTTAAATTGCTTAAGATCTGCAGCTTCAAACTGTCCACTGTAAACCAGAAAATCAGTTAGTTATCATTTGACTCTTTTATGATATTTCCAAGGGATATTTCTGGCAAGTAAGGTAAGAGGCAAGTGAACATGACATAGTGAACTTGACACAAATGTGCAAGACAAACACTTCAAAGTGAGAGCTCTGCCAGGACACTGATAAATAATGCTTGCTCGCTAAGGAGCAGGATATATGGCTGAATGTCAGGGTACTTTTTCCCTGGAAACAATATACCTTGTCAATGCTCCTGTTGAAATCTGGCATCAGCTGGAATCAGTGGGGCACTTTTAGAGGTTTCCTTGTCACTCTGGGCAATTACAGGCTTAAATGGGGGAAAAACCTGCAGATGAAATGCAGATGAATGGTTTTAATGGTTTTAAGTCTGAATATTATTCAAACTTCTATCTTTCTCTTTTTCCTTTTCCACATATTCAGCTTTTCTCTCTGTTTTCTGTACCAGACTATTGTCCTCTCTGTGCCCCAAGATATGGCTGGTCATACTGGGAAGTCAGTGTAGTCCCAGCGTAAATCCATGATATGGTTCCACTAATGCTTGCTTTACAGACACGACCATGTCTCTTTTCTCTGTCTTTTTTTTTTTTCCTTTCCTAACTTGGCCTAGAGGAGGCTTGGTATCCTATCTACCTCTCCATTTGTAACTCATCATAGGAGCTGTCACCAGCAAGTGCCTGACAGCCTTCCCACACAGATTTTCTTGAACATGTTGTGTACCTCTGAATATAGCCTGAGAACTCTCCCATGCCAGTTTGAGGTCGCTGGAAACAACATGCACTTGTGCACACTTGTGAAGAGGTACACATTACAAAAAGATGTGGCTTTCTGAATTTCTTTGGCTAGATGCTTAGCCTGGTTCTCACATTACCCACAGTGCCATCAAAGCCACCCTCCCAATGAGCAGTTAAAACCTTCACATTTAACCAAAGTTTCTTTCTTTTTATTGTTCTTGAACATCTGTTCCAGCTCAATCAAGTGATCAGGTGATATTCTCTGCAGAAGTGTCTATAAATATAAAACCCCCAAATCCTTCAGTGAAATTTCAATGTTGCTGTTATGTAGTATGTCTTGAAAGATTTGATAGAAAGAATCATGTAATATTGCTGTAAAAGAGCAAAGGCTCTATTTGTGAGATAGAAAGATTTTATTGAAAGTGAAATAACTGAAGTCAATTGACAGGATGTTATTGGAGAGAAGAAACAAATGCATTTTAGACTTCACACAAATGTATTCCTGATCTATAGATGTGTCCTTGTATAAAAATCTCTCTAAGTCTAGTGTCTCTAGGGAAATTTTCACTGGGATTGAAGTATGAAGTGCCTGGATATGTTAGTCAATCTGCAGAGAATCAGTATTTTATATATATAAAAAAAAATCATGGAAGTTTCATCTTATTATTATTACTGTAGTTACATGGCATTTTCATATCAGTGATGGTGTGATACTGCAAAGTATAACTACAGTGAAGGCAGAGTATCCCAGCCAATATTTAAAACAAGACTTCTGTCTGAAGAAACTTGTTCATAAGCAGCTGATGGATGAGATTTTTACAGAGATCCTGAGATATTTTGGCAGTCAGCTTTGTGACCAGGAGGTCCCTTCTAGTCCTGTATTCCAGGACAGGGCAAAAAGGAGTCAAACAATCTTGGAGGAGCAAGGAGCAATTCCTTAAACAATTCTTATCTATAAAGTAGACATCAATATAAGTATAGAAGTTATTATATTATACAGTATTGTACAGTGAAGTACAAAATTTAAGACTATCTCTGTTAATATATTTCTTCCATTTCTATAATACACTCACCCTTTGCTTCCCAGCATGTACTTTCAAGAAATGGGAGCAAGGTAGAGACGGGAATTAGTTTTGCTCAGTATAGGTTACTATGCTCATGTTTAAAATGACTTCAGCATATGAATAGATCATGACCTTTCCACAATGGAGCCAACAGTATAAAGACAAGTGCTATTGCTTAATTCAGTAGTGAGGGAGAGGAGAGGGAGGAAAAACTGTTTTCTGTCCATTCTGTGTAATTGAAATATTTGTCTATGCTCCCATACATTTAATGCCTTTTGAAGCTAGTTGTAAAGTGCCTCCAGCCATTGAGCAGCAATAAAATCCTTTTTTTAGTAGAGCAAACACAACCTACTGGAGGTTAGACTGAACCTAAAAACACAGCTTCTGATGGAATGCAAGATGGATAATGGCCACAACAGATTATGACAGTTACACTCATACACTGGGTAATGACACATATAACTTCTTTGTTACGTAGCAATAGGTACAACACTCAAAACTTCCCTAAAAAATGTGAGAAACATTAGATGCCCCCTTTTGGTTTTGTTGCTTCTGTACTATCTTGTAGATACAGTTCATAAAAAAAATCCATTTGCAGTTACAATAATCTGTATTGTTATGCAGTAATAGTCTTGCTGACTCTCAGACCTGACTTGAGGGAGAGGTAACAAAGGCCCAGCACCTTAGGCTCAGTAAGATTGTTGAGAAGAAAAGCAATTTTTCCATAGAAAATCAAGCGGTGTTGGATTGAGAGTACTTCCCAGAGTACTGTTGATGGCCTTCTAAACAGTATAGGAAGACTCCACATGAGACGCTGTGTAAAATTTTGATGCTCCATGGTGAGGAAAGATGTACTGAAATAAAAGAAGAATCGATGCAGAAAAAGAGCTTACAGAATGAATACAGCAATGGTTGGAAAGCCTAACTTGCTTGGCTTGTTTTGGCCTAGAAAAATGAGAGTTAAGTGAAGACAGGTAGTAGTGGCAGAAAATAAGTAAATATCAATGATCAATATTGATATCAATATCAAAATCAAGTAAATATCAATGAATGAATTTGAGGTTGAAACTGAAAACAAAAGTCCCATCTAAGAAATGAAGTTCTAGAGCAGAATCGTGTTACAACAAATATGGGAAAGAGCTGTTGTATTGCATTAAATTTGATCAGTTTTGATGGGAATGCCTTGCTTTTCACAGAATGTATAAATCTCACTAACAGTGAGATACAGTGAAAGGATTCATTTCAGAATGTGACCACTGTAGACAGAGGATCCATTTTTCTTAGTGGTCAGCTGCGTTCAATGCAATGACAAATTGAACTGTCACTTCACCATCTCTAAAAGGGAGCTGTATTCCATGGCCTCATGTTTTGGGTTTTCATATGTTCTCTTAGTTGAAGCGCAGACAGTGGCGTCCTTATGGATCTCCATTCTGTAAGGAAAAACAGAGTATTAAGCAATCACTTTTGCAGTGAGTTGGGAATGTTCCATGTCATTTCCCATGTTCAAACCACAGTAGCTCTGTAACTTCATCATAATTCATTACTGTTGTAAATAGAAAAAAGAAACTATAAATTAATCTTTCCCTGTGATGCCCTCATGATACTCACAAATATAAGTACTATGTGTGTGCTGAAGTATGTACAGAGATACGCATATTAATAAATATTCAAATACTGCGCACACATATGTATGAGGTGGGCAAGTGTTAACTGGAAGGGAGGGACAGAAAACACAAGCTTACACAAATAATATTATATGGAGTAAATGTTGGAGTCAGAAAAGCTGCTTTTGCAAATACTTTTCGTGGTCAGGGTAGCATTTATTACTGAGGAAAGTCTCGCATGTATGCACAGTCAAGCAGTTTGGCACCTGGGTCCCATGCTAAGCCCATCTTTATCTGCAACTGAAGGGTTGTTCCTTCTCTTCCTCTGGTTGCTAATCATACCAGGTGAAGTTATCTCCTATTGTAAAAACTAGTTTCCAAAGAGAACTTGAATCACTATCCATTTGGTTAAGATAATCAGTTTAGGAAGGGGAAGGCACAAGTTGTCACTGCAAGTTGGCCAGCATAAGGGCTTGCGTGTGGGTGCCTTGATACCTTCCAACTCTGTTAGGTTCTCCAGAGTGGTGTGCCCTTTTCATTAAAATATTTCAGCATAATTTATTTTGGTCTATATTAAAACAAAACTAAGAATTAACATCCTTAATTTTCAGTAAACATATTTGCATTTTGTGCAGATTTTGCGTAGGTGCTTGTACACATGCAACTGCACAGGCTGCATTTGTGCAAGATTTCAAATACCAAATCTTTCATGAACTTGGTCAAATTAGGTCTGTATTGCAACAAGGGTCAGGGATCTGTTGAAGCACAAATTTTCCCTGATCTTACTTCCCTTAGAAAAATTTACTATAACCATCTTTTCATTTTAAATTGGACCAGCCTGCCTCTTCTATGTCTTCTACTGTACCTGTCTAACTTTGGCAAACTGTGTATTTTCAGTGCTCTTCTGACATAACCTGTGGGCTGTTTGGAAAGCCTGTTGCCGGTAGCTGCTCCAGTTCTGCCACACTGGGGAAGAGAACAGAGTTTCTTTCAGATTGCAGGAACACTTCAGCTGATTCTTAGGCATGTTTCAGCTGTCTGAATTATCAGGTTAAAGAAGTTCCTGTGTAGAACATGGCACCGGCGCAGTCCTGACAGATATAGACTGCTGTTTTATTTTTGGAAAATCAGCCTAGGGCTATTGTGGCTGGCTTGCTGACAGACATCATGTATTCCTACTCCAACAGAGAAATGTTAACTATAAAATCAACTAACCTGGGGGTTTGGAATTATACTTAAATTTTTAATAAGTTGTCAAAAGTGTTCATTTAAAATCGGACAGACTGTCACTGAATATGCGCTTACTCACCGAAAACACCAGCAAGGAGAAGTGTGGCAGGGCTGCAAACCTCCTCTATGAAAGGATTTCTTCTCTCTATTTTATTCCATGCCATTTTGACCAGCTAGGTATGTCTGCCCTATATGGTCACACTGGATTGTGATATGGATTTTCCATCCATGCCCTCCCTCTGGTGGGAGGTCTTCTTTCGACATACTTGCATGATCCAGCCACTGATTACCATACCATAATCTCAGTGGTATGGCTGCATTTCCTTCCCTCTCTTCCCCCTCATTTCTCCATGGGTCTTTCCTGCCCTCAAAACACCAATTGCTTTGAACAGCACTGTTTCATCCCTCCCCTCAGTGAGGCTTCCAGTGCACCTCGCAGGAAACAGCATCATGACCCATGTAGGTTTCTCACTCCATGGACAAGAGTATTGTGACTTGCACCTCTCCAGCAAGATGAAAATGTGTGCAATCTGCTTTTTATATATCAGTACTTTGTAAAGACTTAAGGAACATGTGTGCCAGGAGAGACTAGTTATGACTGCATTGTTATTGTAGGACTACAGCATTTGTTATCCTTGTGTGCTATAAAAGGCTTCCTTCATACTCTTCATGCTTCCGCAAAGGGTCCTGTCCTAAGCAGGTAAGGTATGGCACTTAACCATATGACAAGGTGCAGAACAAGTCTCATCTAAGCAGAGTTTTGGCTCTTTAAAACAGATTATCATTGTTTCACAGGCTTCTGTCCTGCAAACAAACTGAAGTGCTCATACATATGGCCTTTGTGAAGAAAAACCACACCAGCCCTCTTCTATTTACTGATGCTGAGTAGACAGGGTGGTGAGGATAGGCAGGGAAACAACTAGGAGCTGCTGAAGAAATAAAATGTTACAGTGATGTGGCATGTTTCCATGAAAATGTTTATGTGATCTGAGCTAGTTTCCAAGTCATCCTCGTATAAACAGGTGAAAAGGTGGAGGATGAGCCAGATAACCAGTTGCCCTAACCACCATCTGATGTCCATGTTGAAAGCCCAAAAGTGAAGGCTATGGATTGCGAGGGATTTCTGCCCATAGCTAGCTCGCTGCCACGACATGTGTGTTGGCTATGCGCTTGTACTCTGGTTTCCCACACAGGAGTGAAAGCCCTGGGAACTGTTAAACATTTAACAGCATCTTGTTAAAAGCCCCAGTAAAAACAGTGATAAGTTCTTCAAAGAGGAAGATGGTGGAGATGTAGGGAATGTAAAATGACCCACAACAATTGATGCTTCTGTCCTCTCTACAAATACACCTGTGAGAACCACATCCTCATGTTTGCCATATTTTGTGTGGTTTTTTTTTTCCTCAAGAATGATGCTTGCTCTCAAAATTGCCTTCATTCAGTCTAACAAGCAGTTCTAATTCAACATGCTTAGTCCAGGGATTACTGCTTAATGTGGGACCCAAATGATGGCAGCACTGAGTAATGCAACTAAGCACCTTCAGAATGTGGAGCTGAAAACTCTACCTGACCTACACACATTTCTCTCTAAAGCGTCTTGTTGCAAAAAATATTCCATCCTTTAGACTCTGCTCTCTGTCTTCTATACATGGATAGATATGCAGTTACATATTATCGATATAAAGAATGATTATTTTCATGAGTGCTACTGTGAAGGGATGAAGTCATGTAACAGTTCTATGTTAAAATATTTAATTGCTAAAGCGGAAATCATGGAATCGATAGCATAAACATCCCAACTCTTTTCAAAAACTATATAGCAATGTGATGTGTAATTATTTTCTCCTGCAGTATCTGTAAAATCCATTTTCTTTGAGACTTTTGTGTGGGAAGAGGTTTTCTCTGAGAAAACAGATTTTGTGCAACTGATGCCATCACTCAGCAGTTCTAAACTTCCACTTCAAAGCAGCCACTAATACTTCATTAACTAAAAAGCCTTCTATAGATCTAATATTGAGATAAGGATACACTTGCCAGATGTCCTGGAGCCAAAGTTGGGCAGTGACCCCTCCAGTCCTATAAACATTACTAGGGGTGTCATCAAGCCTTCGTGCTGTAAACAAGGGATTTATAGTGGTCAAGATTTATCTTAACATATAATCTAGCCTAAAGCATGAACAGAGCAAGCCAGTCTTAGACAGAAGCCTGACAGGATTGTTCTTTGCTTTGAATAAGCAACATGCCCTGCCAGAGGAAGAGCTAAATCTCGCTATTTGGTTATATCTGTGTCTGTCTACCAATCCATCATCTAGCTGTCTATTAATCAAAATGATAAAGCATTGTTTGTAACCAGGGGTATGAAAACCACCAAAGTAACAAGTGTCTGTGCAAGGAAAGGGGATCTGGCTGGATGTTCAGATGAAGTTTTCTAACTACCTGACTTTTAGAGCCTCTGACTTCAACTTTTTTTTTTTCTTTTTTTTTTTTTTTTAATGCAATGTCTTAATACTGGAAATAACAACAGTAGCTCTTCTATACAACTTTTTCCCCTCCCTTTGAGGATACGCCTCCAGGGTGTGGTATTCCAGAGACTCCCAGTGAGTGATGTTCACATCTATGACACTTCAACGTTTGAGGCAAGGGTACAGAAGCCCAAAACAGCAATTGCTCTCCCTTGCTCTCCAAGAGGTGGGGATAACTAGGGAAGGGAATGGCAGTGGAAGCACCTTCATTTGGGAAGGACTTGGAAGGAAAGTAATGTATAGGTAGACAGCCAGTGAGCAAGGAGACATCCAGAAGCATGGAGAGTAAGAGATGCTGCAAGCAGGTTGCAAAAGAAGAGGGATGGCAAGCTTGGGTCACGAGTGTGTTCAAGTGAGAAGAGACAGCAACAGAAGGATTCTTCCTCTAAACCAACTGGTAATGTTTGCTGTGTGTCTTCTGACAAAGGGCGCACAGAAATAAGTCCATGCCTTGCAAATTCTAAGCCTACAGAGGAATTGGGAGAGCTTTGAGTTTACCAGTAAGACAATGAAACACTAAAGGTCACCTTTACAGCTCTTGTCCATCCCATATTAAATCTTACATTTCACAAATACATTAGCTGCATAGCCATAATTGTTCACATGCCTATCACTATTTTTGGTAAAAAAACCTTTTCAACAAAGGATTCAATAGTACCTTTCCCCCTGGGTTATTTCCACACTATTTCCATGATCCCCTTAAGATTCTATAACTACTAAAATATAACCTGGATTTTTTTTCTCAATAGGAAAGTACATTTTTCTTAACTACACTTTTTATTACTTTTTTTAACAACCAAAAAACATCAGCTGCAGGCAGGGACTGACATTGAAAAAAATGCCTCTTGAAAGGTGAATGACTCAGAAACTGATGAGCTAGTGAAGAAAGAAGAGGGAACATCTGGATACCAGGAGGGGTCACAGCAACCTACAAGACAAGAGAGATGAAAGTTTGTGTGTAGGATCCTAAAGGCAATAGTTAGCGTCCAGCCCTCGGGATAAGTCATTACCAAATTTTTATGAAGGGAGCTTCTGTTCTCTCCTTTTTTTTAATTGTTCCTTTCTCTTTTAAAATCTTGACTTGTTAAATCATCAGAAAACATAAAAAGGATCAGACTTTGGAGATTTGCAAAGTACTTGAGTATTTGCTAATATACAGTCAAGCTGTGTCTCATGACAGTGATGCCTAACTTTTCTTTGAGGCACTGAACTATCTTGGTTTAGATCAGCTCTACAACCTCAGACAAAGCAAAAGAGAGTGGAAGAGGAAAAAGCAAGCTGAAGAATCTTATGCTAAGTACTAATAGCTGCTAGTAAACATCCCAGTTTTAGCATGTGGCTGTGAAGAAGAAAGAAGAATGGTGCTGAAACAAATTGCTGCCTATCCTTTTGAAATGAAGAATTGAAATTCTCACAGACAAATAATCGGACCGGGATTCCCACCTGACAGCTGTAAAACCAGTAGGGATCTTTAGAGCTCCTGGTAATACTCTGCCAGCAAACATGAGTGAAAACACTGGGTGAATTCTCCGTCTCTGGTGTTGATCAGTTCTCCCATCAGAAGCTCATTAAAAACATCTCTTGTCAATAAATCTTTGAAGGAAGAGACAGGATTCATTCAGATTCATGAAGAGAGAGGGGGAAGGAGGCTTTCTCCTTCTATACACACCTCTTCATCTATTGCACAAAGTAAGTACAAAAAATGTCATTGACTCATATAGTGAGCTACAGTCACCTGAAAACTACTTGCCTGCCCCCAGTAAAACCACTTCTCAAGCACTAGAGTGCCCTGTAAGTACTGGTGAGTGTACGGCACCATGGCCAGCCAGGAATCATCCCAGGTATTGTGTGAAGAAGCACCTTGTCCTCCAAGCAGAGGTGAGGTCCTCTGGCTGTGCAGGCCGATGGAGAATGCTGTCCCTCAGAGACGAGGCTATGCATGCGGATGGTAAAAGGGATCTGCACCATAAAAGGGAACAGGAAATGACATTAAGGTAAGTGGAGCTCTTTTTGCCCTTTTGAACCTAATGTTTTGCTCGGAACCATTACATTTTAGTTGAGTAGCTCTGACTACTGCCTGTATGTTAGACCTCTCAGATTTGTTTTGCTTTTGGTTAGAAGTTGTGTTAGTGAGTAATATTTGATGTGTTGGCTCTGTCTTGCAGTACAGGGCTCCCTGAGCACAGGGTGACATCAAATAAGCAGCATCACGTTGACTGGACCAGGTTCCCTGCAGATGGAAACCTAGCCTCTGTATTAAAAAGAGAAAAAGGGCATATTTCTAGAATCTGGGAAACTGCTGCCTGGGCAGATCTCTTACATTCTGTAGAGTGTGCCCACAGAGAGCACTGTGGAAATCCATCAGCCATCAATCAGCTGTACTACCTGACCTACACGCACGCACTTACACAGGAGATTTCTGGTAAGTCAGACATGAGACTCATAATTGTAAGGGCCTTCATGCATTGCCTAAAGGAAAAATAAATCATGTCTCTAGACTGATCCCTTCTATCTCACCAAATGGATTGGCTTATTGATCAGAAAATTACTTGTCTTGTTTTGGTTACTGCATTGTGTTACATTACTTGTGTTGCTTCCCACTATTAATCACTGCACAGCATGAGGAGCCAATGTGGATACAATATGCATATGCACCAAAAAATGAATCAATGGGACAATATCAGGCATGTAAAAAAACCATTGACCATACAAACCAAGTATCTGCACATGAGAGCACTGAAGTGCTTCAAATTATGGCAAATACAAGGGATGAGTCTATATGACTTAATAGGGAGTAATGTCTTCATGGAGGAGTGGACTGGGGATAACACAAACTACTGAACCATAAAACCCATAGCTGGCTTCATATGCTTGTTCACACCAAATACTGAAACTCCTTTCTTACGTTATCATCCTTCTGGATTATTGAAGATAGAGGAAAAAAATGGAACACATACTCCCAGATAGATTTGTATTGCAGCTGTGGATACTCTTTTTATCTCTTTAGGTTGCTGACAATTCTTTTGTCCTGTTTCTGTTCTCAACTATCCCTATGAATGCATTGCCTCTGAATGTGTAGGGTGCAATGATGAAAATGAAGGACTAGATGTGAGGGGTGGAAATGTTATAGAGGTTGTCCTGGGGTTATAACAATCTACTGTTTGAATCTCAAGACATTCACACAGCTACATCACCTCTTCATTTTTTTCTAACTAGTAAGGACCACCTTCTGCTACAGCACTCAGACTTACTTCAGTCAAAATGGAATTGCAGTAGAGCTGGTACTTTAAACACTTATTCCAGGAGATTGTTATTGTCATCCATAATTATCAGTTCTCTATTGCACTATATATCATATACAGTACGTATTGTGTATTACGGAATATTGCATCAAGCAGGGGCTGAACTGAGATACAAAGACTGGGTAGAAAGCTGTGAAGCTCCTCTGTGTTGTTAACCACCAGCTGCTTGATCTGGATAAAAAAAGCAGATCTCCTGCAGTTTACTAATGGATCCCCAGTCAACAATGTGCATCATGAAATTATGTGAAGTTAGTTTGTGAAGCTAGTACTTTATACTACAGATCAAAGTAGATCAAAAGATGCAAAAATATGAGGGTGAAGTGGAGAAAGAAGGGGAAGATCAGGTAACAGAGAAACATACTAGGATTTAGGGACTGGAACATCTCTCTCACGAGGAAAGCCTGAAAGACCTGGGCCTCTTTAGCCTGGGAAAGAGAAGGCTGAGAGGGGATCTTATCAGTGTTTATAAATATCTAAAGGATGGGTGTCAAGAGGATGGAGCCAGTCTCTTTTCAGTGGTGCCCAGTGATAGAACAAGGGGCAATGAGCACAAACTGGAACCCAAGAAGTTCCACCTCAACTTCAGGAGATAATTCTTTACTGTGAGGGTGAAAGAGCACTGGAACAGGCTGCCCAGGGAGGTTGTGGAATCTGCTTCTCTGGAGACTTTCAAAATCCACCTGGACAGGTTCCTGTGTGACCTGCCCAAGGTGAACCTGCTTTGGCAGGGGGGTTGGACTAGATGATCTCCAGAGGTCCCTTCCAACCCCTATCATTCTGTAATTCTGTTTGTTACTGTGATTTCAATACAGTATGAAGGAAATAATTCAGTGCTTCAATATAATTAACACACCATATCTGAACTTTCTGGTATGTCCTCTTGGTTTTGCTCTTATCAATCATCTCCTTTACACTATGCTTCTCTTGTCATCCCCTTTATCTCTCACAACTCCTCCCTTCCTCCAAACCATTGCTTAAAGCTGGAGAAGCAGAGATCAACCTAAGAAGGAACTCATCAGGGATCTGGATAAACTGGGTTCTTGAAGGGCCTCTTCCATTTTGACCTTTCTCCCCATTCGCTAGCTCTAAAATACCATTTTCTTATGGAGTAACAGCAAGAACAATCTTCTGTTACACCACAGGAGGATCCTAGCTGTCAGGAAGCTCCAGAGGGCAGGCTTCTTGCCTAACAAAATCTGCTTCAACTGGCAGTATCATTCTTGTTCCAGCCCTAAATGCCTACCTCACCTTTCTGAAACTGTTCCTCTCAAAACTGTGTGAAACCTCTGTGCTCTCAGACATCACCAGCATAGTTATTCCTCACAAATCCATCAGACTTCAGAAAATTTTCATGCCAGAAACCCACAGGGTAATTGCTTAGCAGATTGCACGAGCTTACTGCTTTCCTGGTGAAGACCATACTGCAATTAAGCTGCAGGGGTATCACAGCAGCATTCAGGATGCACAGCATGTTCACCTTTGCTATCGATCCAGCCAGCATTCACAGTGGAGATCACAAGATTGCTCTTACTGGAAGATTTTCATTCCATCACGCACATGTTGGGAGGGTAACAGCAAGGGCCATAGCACAGTTGTGAGCAATAAGTGGGCAGACTTGTGACATGCTAAATGGGAGCAATGCACAGTACAGGTCACTCAGGAGTGCATCCTAGAGTTCACTGTAAATCTTAGGTGCTCCTGAAATATCCGTATTGGTATTCCAAATGGCCCTCAGGACACCCCAGATAGTATGCCAACTATGTGGATCGATTTTCTTCATTCTTTTTAATAACAAAATAGGATTTTGGTTTTGATGGGGTTTTAAAGTCTCAACTCTTCC
The DNA here is from genome assembly GCA_013400335.1 of Eurystomus gularis. NCBI lineage: Eukaryota > Metazoa > Chordata > Aves > Coraciiformes > Coraciidae > Eurystomus > Eurystomus gularis. The sequence goes on from VZZY01022806.1 coordinate 97,418, forward strand.
TTCTTCTCCCTATCAGTATGGAGAAATAAATTTACTAATGGTTTGGTCTTTGAGGGCTGCTTTTATTTTAAACTCAGACCCATGTTTTTTTCTCATATGCCTTTTTTCTTCTTTCTGGTACTTTTCCCCAGATTCTTTGTATATCAAAATTAGGCAAATCTGAACACTTATGATTTGTTTGTGTTAAGGAAGAAAAAAAAAATCACATTAAACTTTGAGGGTTCTGTCACAAAGCACTAAGCCAGTTTTGCAGACCCATAACTCATTGAATGGCTGAGTGATAGCTGTGTCATGAGTGGCTTTAACATCCTGTGAAGGACCTTGATATTAATTTGGAAGCAGAATCCAATATCTTGAAGATTTCTAACCTAAGGATATTTGTGCCTTCCAAGTTCATGAGCCGTGCTGCTGCTTAATGGAATAAACCTATTCTGTGTACTTTTTATGGATTTTTATTAAAAAGAGTAAGCTGGGCAACATATACATAGCAAATTATTGCTGATTGTATCACAATTTTACTAACCTGAGGTCATAACTCAAAATAAATCTTTGTGTGAACAGGATCTATTGTCAAATTAATACAGCAGGTAATTAGGTCCAATTAAGAGTTGTCTCTAGGAGGAATAATTGTGCTCTCACTTTATACAGGGTGAACTGTAAAGGGGAGTCTAGTTAACAGTGAAGGCAGACACTCCAACACTGCAGAGTCATCATTACAGTTGATTGATCTCTCTGATGAAGGGCATTTGTATCTATAGGCTGGAAATGCTCATAGGATCAAAAAGTCCATTCTCATCCTAGACCTCGTCAGATTAAATCACTCAAGCAAATAATATATGTTTTTTGACTCAGCTGAGAAAAGCTATAGCAATTTAAGGGCTCACGGCACCTTCCATTTTAACCCTTATATCTTCTGATCTCTTATTATGGGATCTTAGTTTATTCTTATTTTTCTCAATCATTGCGTGATGGTTAAATAAGTCATCCCTTTTATCAGTGCTTTATCTAGACAATCTTAAAAAAAATTAACCTCAATGAAATTAAAAGTGAATGATAGCTGTGTTTAGTTCCACTACTAGAGAGCGTGCCTCTTTCCAGTCTTTCCTTGTAGACAGACATACTAGTTTAAATTAAAGAAACTCGATTTAAAGAGTTTCACCCTTACAACATAGGAGAAAAGGTAATAAAGAGTTTGAGTTTCTGATGCGTTTCTTAGTGTGTATAAGGTACGTAGTTATTTTTCTCAAACCATATGGTGGAGGCTTAGCTAGAGTTTGCAATACATGTGGTGTCTTGTGTCATGCTGCAGAATGGTGAGGCTGCTTTTGAGATTGCTTTTTCCAAAAGAAGCAGCTGCATGTGGTCCTGCATTGTGTTGACAGCATCAAGAGATGGGGGGGGGTTGCTTTCCCTGAGCATATTCCATGCTTTTGCTGGAAGGGCTCCCTGTTTGCACTGCCCTGGGATCACCTTTTTACAGAGGAGCACAGTGACAATTTCTGCCACTGAACAGCTTTGATTTTGCCAGGTCAGCCAAAACTTGCTGCAGATCACAGCTCTTTCAAAAGAGAAAAAGAGGGAGTACTTCCATGAAAGGCTGTGTTGTCCATTCCCTCTGAAAAAATGGACACAGAAATCACAAATAGCACCCACAAAAAATCACAGAAGAAACTTCTAATCTAATGAACACATTCATATTAATTTCTTTCACGGTAACTACTTCAGAATCTGGACTTTTTACTGAGAAGCATTAGTGAAAAAGTACTCATAAATGTATAGCATGCCCTGGGGGAGTTTGACTGAAAGCATAAGCTGCTCTTACACTTTCTCAGGATTACCTTTCCTTCTAAATTATCCATGTCCAAATCAACTGCAGGTCCTTATTCCTCAGAGGCTGTAGAAAATTTCACTGTCTGAAAACTGTGCTTCTGTTCTTTCAGACTAGACACAAGGTATGGAGTCAATAAGCCAAAGAGCCATATCCACCCATGTGCAGATGCTGAAACAGCCAGAGCTGTAATCAACTGACATTTGGAATTACACATGAGAAGCCAAGGCAAGGTTTTTACTTTATTAGGTGTTAGAGAGCCAGATACACAGATGTGAGACAACACAGAAGCGGTGTCAAGAAAACCATTTTACCCCCAGGATCTGGCAGCCAAACACACCAAAACCATTTTTTTTAAACAACTAAAAGACAGTTTTAAACAAGCCAGTGGATCATGGGTTCAACACGTAGTCCAGGTGTAGACTTAAACATTCTCCAGACAAGCTAATTGATTAAGGGAAGTCATTACTTATATCTCTCGAGTTTACTAATGGGAGACCCAAGGAGTTTAAAAGCGTATCAGGTTTCTGAGAGACTGACTCTGGACTGCATTTCAAAGTACATCAAATGCTGCTGTACCTCAACTGGATATTTGATCTGCACCATACCACAGCAAGTCAGGACTGCGTGACAGCAGCCCGGGAAGGTGGGGGGATGCTCTCTGCACATCGCTGCCTTGGGGGTCTGTCCGGTCTTTTCCTCCAGGCTACTTATGCTTAGGATAATCACACAAAGCACCCAGACAAGAGCCATCTGTGTTTAGGGTCACACTTCCCTCTTCATTTCTTTAACTGCAGCTTCTCCAGTCCCAAAGACCCACCCTGGGTGGGCTGGATCTGTCCCCAAAGGGGGAGGTGCAGCCTGCACCTGCCGAGCTCAAAGTGCTACCACTGTCCCAGCATAACTTTGAAATCCTCCAGCAGATTTAGCTTGCTTTTTTTATTTCTTTTTTTTTTTCTTCTTTTTCTGCAGGAGTTCTGCTGGTAGAAGAACCTGTGGAAGAGAAGACTTTGAATTAAAACTAAACATGGCAATATTTGAGGTGTAAGTGCTTTAGGAAACCATCTAGGTTGACCTTTTAGGAAAGGGAAAAGATGATGTGCTAGGTATTTACCATCTCTGATCTCTATTATAACCATCAACACTGCATTAAAGGCAAAGTTGGATGTTTCTTTTCAAATTACTTAGCCTGGAACAGTTAATTGTGGTATGTAAATTGTCATCATCTGGTGTCAGAGCCAATGCTCTTCTGAGACAAATGAAGTTGTTCACACTTCTCCAGAAAGTATCGCTCCCAATGGCCTACTGACTCTGTCAAACACCACTGCCTCTCTTCCCTCTCTGAGGGTTGTCTTGGCAATCTTATGGCTTAAAAACCTTCAGCTTTAGGAAAATAAAAGCATACGTTTTGCATAAAGCAAACACAACACAAGAGAAATCTAAAGTGCTGTTTAGACTGACTGTATCCTAGTTCATCACAAGACAGCCAGGCATGAGGTAGTCACTTCTGAAGTGAAATTTGAAGTTCTGAGTGCAAATATTATGCAGATTTGATATATACACTCTATTTTCAGGTACTCTGTGAGTAGTTTGTACACAGCTATATTCTTATGCAATCACTTTACTATCCATATGTTATTTCTTCAAGAAAGAGGCACTGTCCATCTTTGTTTAATATGACAAATTGGCAAACTTACAGGAATGAAGGCCTGTGTTTTCACCTCATTATGTTGGGAGCTAAGTGTATGAAGCTTCTCACATCAAGGTGAGATAATAGCTCTTACAAAGTTTAAGGGTAAACTAAATATCTGCTCTGATGTTATATGACAAAAAATGCTATTTATGTTCAGCAGCGTTTGTGCCCTAGGCATGTTTTCAGTAGGGATTCATCTCTTTCGTGTAGCTGTTGGTATGAAGGAAAGAAAAATCAAGAAAAATGATGCTCAAATAAAAATAAAATAATTCCATGCTGCCAGCTCCTCAGGTTTCCCTATGTGAAGTGAAAGGTGCTCACTGAGGTGGGATTTTGCCTGAAATTGGAGTGATAATATCATGGAAGAAGTCCACAAAGATTGGTAATGTTTTAAGGGACCGAAAAAATGATGTATGGGATCCCAACTGCTGCTTGCTTTGTCTAGTATCCTATTTGCAGAAATGACTGACCTTAGGTGTTGTGAAGAAGAAGCAAGAAACCCCTGGCTCAGCCTTTTCTAGTGGGCTGTTGTGGTCCTATAAATGTCCTTTCTAAATAATACTCCCTATAAATGTCTTCTCCTGCATTTAGAGAAGGACACCACACCCTTGCTTTTTATATACCTTCTGATACACCTTTTAAAGCTTTAACTAAGGCACCTATACATAGTTTTATTATCTACAGAAGTGCATTACTCTTCATTAAAAGACACCATGATGTTGGTCGACCTTGGTTGTGGCAGTGCAGAGTACAGCAGCATTGTGCAGAGCACCCTGTTAGCTCCAAAGGGGCTGTGATAAGGAGAGCAAAGCACTGTATCCAACCACTCTGGTCTCCCCAGGGTGGAGGCATTTGCATGGAGCTGCTCCCTGTGGCCCTGCAGTGTGCCTTGTAGGTGAGGCTCCTGTGGCAATGAGTCCCACAGCAGCTTTCTGGGATTTCAGATTTCCAACCCTTAAGGTCCTCTGGAATTTGATGCTATGAGAGATGTAATGGAAGCTCTTCACCTATGTAATTCAATAGTGCCTTTATTTTTAAACTTGTGTATCATTGTGGTCTCTTTCTTACAGTCAAGAGAATCTTCTTTGCAAACTTACTTATGTTATCTGCCACCCCTTTATAATTTCCCTTGTGCTTTTCAGAAACCCTTCTAAAGTTTTTGTTTATGTTGAGGTGACAAGCACTGTAGCCATTATGCTGCACAAGGCTGCATTGCTGGCTTAGCTTGTGGCACAACTCCTTTTTCAGAGGAGAAATTTGGAAAACTGCAACAATGCTACTCACTGGCTATATATGTCTCTCAGTGTGTGTATATATTAATTAACAGGGAAGCTGTAAAGGAAATTAAAGAACATGAAGTACCAGCTCTTGTTTTTCTGTAGGACCAATAAACTTATCATTGTCTTGTGTGTAACTCCTTCCTCATCACTTATCTGTAAATATCACAGAATTATCAAGCCCCTTCCACACCTTGCAAAATGTGATCCCCAAAAGTATATATGATTTTCCTTTAGGTATCCAGCACTGGAAGCTAAATAGAACTTGAGATTGCTTTGATAGCACTATGTATCAGTGGAACAAAGACGGATTCCAAAACACTATATTAAATCTGTGGGAGAGGGGGTAGTCAATTAGCTAAAGCATTAAAATGAGATTAAAAGAAATTTTTTTAAAAATCCATCTTGTGATTGCAGTAAATATGAAATTATATAGGATGGTTGGGTTTTTCTAAATATCATTCAGCTGTGTGTGAATGTAGCAAACCAATTAGATAAAATTAAATTTCAAGCCTGATTGACTTTTAAATATTCAATTTGAGCACTGCCTTTTGTGTTTATTGCATCGCTCAGGAAACATCTAGAAATGGCTGTTGAATCAAGGAATTAAATGAAACTTACACTGTCAATAGCCTAGCTGGGGTTTCTGTGAGAGCATGATGGCAGTTCTGTTTTATTCAGCACCATTAAATGCTGAATATCCACAGAACATGGAACTATAAGTCTGAGAAAGGACACACTGGTTGCTGGAGAGCTTTGGCATTTATAGCTGGATAGCACTGGCAGATAACGAGAAGTTTGATACCATGGAAATCATAACTATGAAATATATAACAACACTAACCCATGAAGATGGAATATATATCATGAAATATTGGAGGATAATTCAAATCTGCACGGCAATCTGCTTTTCATTTCAAGTGTAGAGGCTATGTAAGCCATAACTTATCCAGGTATTACTCACGTGGGAAATAACTACAAATTTAGTACAACCCATGGAACAACAACAAAAAAAAATCTGCGTGGGAAGAACAGGAAGGATATAATGTCCTCTCTCTTCCCACCCCCTTTGTCTGTAAGAAAGAAAAGGACTTCTCTTACAAAAATGTGCTCGTTTTTTGTAGAGCAAGTGGAAAGCCTATCACAGCTGCAATGTGATATGCCTGCTGGAGAGCTGCATCCCAAAAACATAGCTACATCTTTCCACCTGCCCAAGTAAGAATGAGTAGCATGTGGTTACCCCCAGGTCTCCCCTGTCCTTAGTGCTCTTTGACCGCCCTGAGACAAAGCAGAGAGTGATGTTACACAAAATGCTTCATTGTGGCCTCTATCAACTGGGGCTTCTGCCCTTTGGGCCAAAGGCTGCATTGGATGCTCTGAGGAATGAACTTTGGACCAGAGAGAGAAGAGACAAGAGGAAACGTGTCTCAGGGAGGAAAGGTTGAGACAGTATGTCATATGAATATTGTTTTTTCATGCTTCTTATAACAATCCTGCTCTCAGTCAAAGGTCAGAGTTTCCCATTATCTTGTTCCAGTGTTATCAAAGCCATGATAAGAAAATATCTGAATGAAAAGCTACTGATATAATTTTTCCCCCTACTGATAAAATAGAGCAGCTCCAGGCAACAAAAGAGAGAAAAACCCCAAAGTGTGAATGCATTTCAGTTCTTTTCTTTTCCATTTTTTCTGCTGTAGTAACCTTTTTACCAGCATCCTTCATAGTCTCCTGAGGCAATCAATTTTCTTCTTAAAAGTAGAAGATACAAATAGTGAATAAAGCCATTGCAGCGGAACCTTCCAAAATCATCTATCTCCCTTTAGTCACCAAACCCAGAAATCTTAACAACTGGAGGATGCTATGGAAAGGAATCTTGTGCATGTTCCTGTGCCTACTCAAAAGAACAGGAATCTGTCATTCAGCATATCCATAGCAGTTTTCTCTTTTATTTAAAGAAAACTTACTGCCAGAGGTTTCAGGAAACGGACATTTTATTATTTTACTGCAAGAAAATGCTGACTTTCTAGTTGACTATTTCTTCTTGACAGAATCTACAGACTATTTTATTTAGTTTGATCCCACTGGTAAAATCTATGCAGTCTCATTAACAGACCCAAGTACAAAAGAAGTGCATAATTTTCAATATAACTTTACAGAGAACCAGCCCTCTCAAAAGCACCGTTCAAGGTAGTTCCTGCTAGAACACAGATGAAAAAGATCACTTTGACGCACAAGCCAAAGCCAGGCAAGCCTTTGGATCATTCCCAGAGCTCAGAATTAAATATGTCTGTGAAACAACCCATTCTAGATAATGATATACAAGTGAGTATAGTGTGCATCCAGCTTTGCTTTGGCAAGTGTCCTGGGCCGTGATTTCCTGTGTCAAGGATCCCACCCTCAGACAGGAATAGCCAGCTACACAAGTACAGGGTGAGGAGCAGCTGGCTGGGTAGCTGTTCTGCAGAAGGCATCTGGAGTTGTCATGTCTGTAACCAGATTGTGCTGAGATGTTGTGACAAAGGAAAAAGTCACGATAAGACAAGTAGTAAAGTCTTGCCTATGGAATACATGAAGCAATCCTTCTTACTCTGTTTAGCTCTCCCACAGCCTCAGCTGAGATCTCTATTCCTTCAAGAAAGATATGGGTCAATTGAGCACAGCCCAAATTATTCAGTAGTCTAGAAAACATGAATAAAAGTTAAGCAGTTGGAGTTATTCAGCCTAAAGAGAAAACTGGAGGAATAGCATGAAAACAGCCTCCAGCCAGGTGAAAGGCTGCATCCAAGAAGGATAGGGTAGGTGAGGGAGGAGAAGAATAATTCAGTCTTAAATGACAGCAGCAAAAAATCAGCAAAGAGATTAAAAATATTTTCTAGCAGTAGGGACAGAATGCTGCTGGGCTAGATTGTCCTCAGAGGATTGCCAGCATTGGAGAATTTTGAGGACACATTAGACAAACGTTGATCAAGAATAACAACTGATGCCATCAATCCTTCTCCAAGTCAGGGATGTACTAGATGGACTAGGATGCTACAAAATTCTCTGGCAGGTGTTCCTAATGCCTGGTCAGCCACAGCCCCTACTCATCACACAGCATCCAAATTACTTCTGTTGAGAACTTCTTCTGCATGACCTGCATGTCAGATGACTGTCCTAAGAGCAAGGTAATGCTGCCTCCACCTCTGGTACCTGCAAAGGGCACTTCAAAGCTATTTCTGGGACTACTTTCACAGAGTTCCCGCTGCGTGGCTTCTGCACTGTTTCAGTAGGAGCCAGTGATGGAGCTGATTACTTCCTCCAGGAGTTGCCTCCATACCACAGCAAGGATTTGAAGTACTTTGCCTCCTAGCTAAATGGCAAGGCAGTTGTTGTGTTGGTGATTAGCAATCTCTCAGCTAACCTGAGCATTTCAGGGGCTGTAATGGGGAAGTCCAGCACTCCGTATGGGAAGTGACTGATTTATTTTTGGGGAAACACAGGGTGTTCGTTCCGCGAAGGCTGCAACCTGAGGTGAGCCAGTCTATGTATGCCGTATGCCATCCAGCACCAGGGCTGATTCTTCCCCTACTGCCCATACATGAGACTGTACTTGAAGTCAGAGAAATGTCACATCACTGTCAGCTAATGCACAGGAGGCTGTATTGCAGCTGAGGGGCAGAAGAAAGGTGGCACATGCTTGACTGACAACGACAGCCTGACATTTGACAAGTGAGTTTTAGATAGGAGGATTTTTCTCTATGCTATGAAGTGCTTTACAAACATTCACTAAGCTTCATGGTGCTTCGCATACCACCTCCTTATTACAAACGCAGAAGCTAAAGCTCTCCAATTTAGCTTTATTGTTGGCAGAAACAAGAGGTGACTTGGTGCTGACTGGACGCTGACAATCACTGACTGGCATTTTTACCACCCTGCCTTCAGTGCCATTGTCCCATGCAGGTTTAGATGACTCGTTGGGGTGCTCAGGCACCATCTACACTCCCCCCTGGCTGGCTGGCGTGCCAATGCTCCCAGCACAGCAAGGAGTGCTTCTGCTACCTTAACAGCTGCAGAGCTTGCACACAGTTATCACAGAAATGGGCAGGACAGAAACTCTGGCAGACAGCACTGACTTACAGAGCCCCATCTTCAGCCAGCCAGGATTTTCATGTGTACACTCCCACTTGCCATCAGTCACACTCACACATGTTCTCACAGGCCTGCAGAGCTGAAACAAAAATTACTTTGTTTGTGTCTGCCAAATTAACCCACATCTCCACCTTAGGTATAATTAAACACAGATGTGTCATAAGCTAGGGCAAGCCCCAGACCTTCATGAATAATTGTTTTACAACATCAGCAAAAGACAGTGTATCCAAAATTAGCAACTTTGCTGTAGTCCCAGATTGACGGTTTGCCACCGAGGCACCTTTTTTGATTTTCTCCTTGTTGTTGGGGTTTACGTTCATTTGTTTGGTTGGGGTTTTTTTGTTTGTTTGTTTGTTTGGGGTTTTTTTGTGGGAACCACTGGATTCCCAGGCACCTAGGAACTTTGTTTTATTTTTATTCCTTGGGAGGCTCATGTCTCCACTCGATGAACACTATGCCTTAGAAAACATTCCCCTTGAGCACGAAACTGTGCAGGCTGAAGCAGCTGAGCCTGGTGTGAGCACAGCTCAAGCAGTGGTTGCTGTTGTTTCCATCCTGTGGCTGACATGGTGGCACTACTAAACTTCTGCACATTGGCTGATGAGAGCAAACCTCCCTTGCAGAAAGCCTCCAGTAGTGACACTTTAATGCAACATTATTGCCAGGCTACAAGTGATTTATCAGAGGTCAGCAGCAGGAATGATCTTTGGGAAATGATTCTGCTCCTCTGGAATTGCTGGCAGCTGGAAGAGCAGCGCCGTGGAGACCCTGCCAAGGATCCCCACCCCCTGTAGTTCCCCGTCTCCAAGCACAGGGCTTCTTCTGGCAAGCTGTAATGGAGCAGCTCGCAGGAGCTGGCAGACCACAAGAAGTTTTAATTTCCCCTTCGTCCTTCTTCTTGAGTGGCAGATACCCCTCCCATTTTTAAGCTGGATATATGACGTCTGCTGCACCCAGGGTGAAATCCAGCATGAATAAGAACTTGGCTCGGGAAACCTACCCGCAGTAGAAGCCTGATCTCCCCATGCGGCAGTGGGACAGGCATGAGCAGTGTGAAGCTGGTGAAAAGCTGAAGCACTTCATGCAGGTGATGCTGTGGGATCAGGGAAAAAAGTCAGTAGCGTAGCAGCTGTTTGCAAGTTATACCAGGCTCTTAGGATGGCTCCAACAAAAAACATTATTCCTGCACCATCTTTAAGTTCAAGGCCATAAAAACATTCATGAATCAAAAATTCAGCATTCTCAGGGGAAGCATTGCCACTGTGAAGAGGAGCCCAGGTTTTACACGATATCTGAGTGTTAGGTCAGCTGTGCCAGTAGTCTGTAATTGGTGCTAGCAGGCACTTTAAAGCTTTAACTTTACTTGCTAGTTTTTTAGTAGCAGTAAGAGTACTGAGAAATGACCACTGACTCAGGAAAGTGTTCGAGTTCCTCAGCAATTTCCACAAAAATTGCAAAACTCACGACAAAAGAGAAAAATCCTTACATCTTGGTTATTACCCATGGGCAAGTAAAGAGGGAACAAGATGAAGTAATTATAGAGCATTTATGGCAGAGTAGCTGGAGACCTGGTTATGGTTGGTTATACATCGGTTGCTACTGAGGCAAAATTTGGAAGTATTTTCACAGGGAATATGCTGACGTTGTCACACTAAGAACAGACATGGTGATTTATCAGTAGCTAGAAATCTCACCCTGACATGTGCCTCTGGTGATGCTTTAGTTATGTACTTTTCTGACATCGCTTTTTAGGGCTACACATTTTATTGTATCAGCAGATACCCAGCCCATGGCCCCCAAACTCTAATCTGCTACCAGAAAGCAAAATGTGTCTGTGGCTCATTGGGAGACTGCAAAACCGGTGTGGTTTTGGTGTTTTGGTTTTTGTTTGTTTGTTTTTAACACCGTAACATATGGTCCTCATTTTGCAGGTGTTGATCTTTTTTTTTCTGTGCTGGGTGTTTTTTTGCTCTACCTACATTGCTCACGGGTAGAATGAGAGGACTTGCCTTGCATGTGTATGTTACTGACTTTGAAAATACAAGTTAAGTGATGGTGTTCTATAGTGCCACCAGTTATGGTTACTTATATGAAACTGCAGCATGAGCAAGTCCTGAGAGGTAAAAACCGCCAAGCTTGCAGGAAAACACAACTTAACATTATCACAAGTGCATCTTCCTTTCCTTATTGGACATTGCTGAGGTAATCCCTGCACCTATTCTGCAGAACTGCCATGCATAAACTGAAGTAATTACTGAAGTAATGAATTTGATCCATTGGCCAACATTTCTAGAACTGAGTGTTTACATTTAATTCTGGCACTATTTTGTGACTTGAGTTGTACACTCTTGTAAATGGGTTATGTTGAGTCAGACTTAGCCTGCAAATTGAATTTTTAGAAGACAAGTTTCCGCAGAATCTAAGAAAAGGCAAAAGTATTTCTCTGCAGTTTATTATTCCAAGAGAAGTGTGCATTTTTTTTAAATACAGATAATAAGCAAGCAGTGAAAATACTTTAAAATAAGTTAATGTTTTCTAATGTTCAAAATAAATGGCAATTTCTTTCCCGTTGTAGAAAGATGACTTTCCTAAGAAACATCCCAGTCTGAGGCACACACTTGCATGGATCAGATATTAGCTGACTTGGGTGTGGAAGGCAGTGTTCCCAAAAAAGTTTCACTGATGCCATCAGCAAAACTTCCTCTATTTTGGGAAACAAAGAACTCAGCTCCAGATTCTCATCTCAGTATGGCTGGCCACCTACAACCCATCCTGTGCACACTCCTCCACCTCTTCAGGCCTCCATCTCCTCTTTTCCATCCTTCCACCCATGACAAAGAGTGCAAAGTGCTGCAGGTTTGCTCAGATCCTGCCACTGTGAAAGAAACTCAGGGTGACAGTGAGAAAAGCAATCATGCTTCTGCCATTATAAAATGCTAAATAAATAATGAAATATTTCATTTTAATGATAGTTCATCTCTCTTAGATCAAAAGAAATATTATAAATGGGAAGGAACTTTTAAAATGAAGAATGTGATGAGAGGAAGTCTGATTTAATTTTGTAGTGTTAATATTAACCAGAACAACTCTAAATCACCAACCTCTGTACAGTTATTAAGGAAGAAGAAGAAGAAAAAAAAGAGGAACCATTTAAGAGAGGTTGTAATTTTTTAAGGCAGGAAAGCAGCATGAGAACAGAATTTGCGGAACAGCTTGTGCCCAGTACCCAGCCTCGATTTCCCTCATTTCAAAATTGCAATAATCCACAGTCTTTCAATGGGAGGTCGGGGATGTTGTAACCTTACAATGTAAACTTGCTTCTCTGTTTTTATTCTGCATGCTGAAGGTGTCACATTAGTGTCACTGATACGTTATCCTGACAGTTGTTTCACAGTAGCAGCAAACTGGCTGGATAGTGACTCTTGCTGCGTAGAAATTTCCAGAAAAATATATTTTACACCCTGGGAAGTATGCATTTACTTCTGAATGATTTCAAAGAGTTATTTGGAAAAAAATGTAAAGATAAACCAAAGTCTTTGTTTTGTTGGTTTTGTTTTTTTTGGTTGGTTGGTTTTTTTAACAGATGAAAAAGCTTAGCAGTTACAACTCCTGTCTTTAGCTGTCTCCATACAGCATTACATGCTCAGTAACCTTTCTCAGACCCAGTGTGCCTAAAACATTAAATACATATAAAGCAGCCTCCTTTTTTTCCAAACTGCAAAAAGCCTGGCTCCCTCCTTAGACGTCTCAAAGCAGATGTTTGTTTATGGGCTCCATTCGGTGTGGCCTGTAGGACTGGCTTCCTCCCCCTGCCTCATTTTGCCTGTTTCCCCCATCTCTCCCTCCCCTTCCTGACATTCAGCCTTTCTGTTTACTAGCAAGCAACATGCAAGGAAAATCAGCCCGATGCTGAATTCCATTCCAGTTTCAGCCGTTCTCCTCTTTCTCCTTCCCTTCCTCTTGTTCTCTGCAAAGCGTTTGCAATATTTACTTTTTTGGTAATATAAGTGTCTGCAGATGCCTTAGAATAACAGTGACACATAGTCTGGCTTGGAATAGATAGGGTTACGCAGCTGATGGGACAGTTAAAATTGTTTTGGAGACAAATCAGTGACACAGAAAGGAAATATGGGTGCTCCTGCCTAGAAACTATCCCAGAATAATGTGGGTTACAGGAGATGGGCCTCCATTCTCTTTTTAAAAGCCTGTTAAGCATTTGGGTATTGCTATTGCCTATGCAACTGAGAAGCTGCTGGGCTTATTTTGTGCCGCACTGAATAAAGCTCAGCATCTCCCCTCAGTCTCCATGGGGCGAGGCTGCTGCCAGGACAGTAGGTTCAGCCAGGCGTGATGGCAGGACAAGAGGACTGACTGTGGCAAAAGGCTTTCGGATTGGGAGATACTCTGTCAGAGAAAAGGGAGAGGTTAGGAGAGGGCAGCGAGGGGAGAAGGAGGTGGAGAAGGGGAGCAGGACAGAGTGGGCTGGTGGGTATTCACAGCATCCTAAACCCCTCAATAGGGCATTGTCCCCGTGTGGGGATCCTGCTGGCAGCGGGGTTCAGGGGCTGCTTCCCCCAGAGGTGGCCTGCTGGAAGGCAGCCTGGGGGGCCCAAGGTGGCTCTGAAGTCACAGCCCCCCCTCAGCTAGGGAAACGTGGAGCATCTTCCCCAAAATTCATGCAGCGCTGGCTGTGTTTATTCAGGCCCCAGCGACCAGCTGTCAGGAGCCTGTGAATGATGTGAGATTTTTTAATGACGGTGCTTTCAACCATAATGATTAGTTCGTGTTGCTTTCCATTTTCAAAGCTGTTTTTTTCCAAAGAAAAAGGCTGGAACCTTTCTTTAATGAAATATGAAGCCCAAGACCCTCCTTTGCATGTGTGCCTCTCTCCACCCCCGATAGAGGAGCTCATTATCATGAGCTTTTCAGGCCCACAAAGACAGGCTCTGCTCATACTCCACAGCACCTTTCACATGCTCATTCATGCCTTTTTTTATTACCTTTTGTTGTTTTTTTTTTCAGTCTAGTTTCAACAAACAATCTAGGGGGAGTATTTCAGATTTGGGCTTTAGGAGGGAGGGAAGGAGGAAGGGAGATTGCTTCAGATCAGGGGAAGTAGTGGAGCTTTTACTTAACTATAAGCACATGAATATGCTCACTGAAATCACTGGAAATGCAATAAACCTGCTGGGGGCCTTGGTTCTCTTCCCAGCTCAGTCATTCCACAGTGTAACTAAGTACCACGATTCCACACTTGTAAAATAGAGCAAGCAGCACTGGCCTCCTTGGGACAGTGTTATGCACCTAAAAAAAAGTCCATAAAAGCCAGGTAACATTACTATCTGTGACCTTAAACCCAGCAGTTAGTTCAAGTATGTTACTGCATCAATGTCCTTCAAAATGAGAGACAGGTAGGAAAGGGAAAAAAGTAAACAGTATAAATGAATCATTTTAAATATCTTTGAAGTTAAAAAAAAAAATTGAGCCATGTGTCCTAACTGCAAGCAATACTTTGATCCTATTATTTTTAGCATATTAACATAGGACTACATCAGGAGACCACTGAAACTGAGGAAAGGACTTTCATTGATTTCAAACACCATTAGACAAGACCAGCAGATCCTGTTCCCCCAAGATAATCAAATGGCAGTATGCAGCAGATAAATGCCTGCTATGAGATGCACAAAGTCAGAGGCCATTTCCAACCCAGCGGCAACCTGGGCCGAACATGCCCATGCCCTTACTGTTATTTGAAGAGTATCTCCAAAATTCATACTTGAGAGCTTAATGGTTAGTCCTGCAGCACATCAACAACTTGTTCCTTCTGTGGGATTCAGACCTGGGTGGTAAGCACTCCACTGAAAGGAGAAAGTGGGATGACTCAGAATAAGACCTGTAACAGGTGAGCAGGGAAAAACCTAAAAGAAACAGCAAAAAAAGCCATGAAACACTGAGCATATCAGGAGCCTGGATTCCAGCTGGGAGAGTCTTGTCAGAAAAGTCAGCTCCTGTTGGGTAAAATGGAGGAGCTCAGGTGGACACCATGGTTGCTGTGTGTCTGCTAGCTGGTTTCATCTGATGGCTCTCAGTCAGAAAAAATTCCTCTGAGTAAAAGACAGCCTTTCTAATTTACAAGAACCACTAATACTTTTCATAATTAAGACTAATTAAGCACTTGCTGAGGCAGAATGGGTTTGATAGGGGTGCTCATATGCTTAAAATTGTCTATCTGTTACTAGTTTGCTGAATTACCATTGCATATAAAATGAACTGACACAAAAGTTGCATCTGACTGTCATCCCACTTCACAGTCTGTGGCCTTAGTACACATCCAGTGCAACTTAAGACTGCTTCAGTTTATGCCTATGAACTTAAAGACTGACTGAATTTAAGAAAACATTATATAAACACACAGTATCAAGAGTATCTTGTGCTCCAGTCACACTTCCTCTTCTTCTGTATCAAATCTCAAACCACACACAGAACCTCCCTTACCATGCTGGTACATCATAGAAAACAGTCACGTTATACAAGATAATTGAGGTTACTGGTTTCACACTACAAAAACTTTTCCACAGTTATAGCTTTATTGGTCTAAGTAACAGTGTTTTTCTTAAAACAGAATGCAGAAACTCGAAACGTGAGATAAAACATTCTCTAGATGATCGAACAATGAGAAAAGTCATGCCAAGAGACAGTGTGAAGAAAATCAGATGCTGGGCTCAGAGAAGGATCTTCTGATCAGTTAAAGAGAAAGGTAAGACCCAAGGAGTCATGTATGGCTTTGTTTATTACTTCTCCATAGCAAATGTCCAGATACAGAAGAATCCCCTAAATTTAAAAGTGTGGGGCAGAAGCGTCTCTTGGAAAAAAAAGTATTTCCTGCCACCAATCTTGCCGAATGAGAGGCTACAACACACTGAAATAAATTAATTTGGGCCCCACTGCTGTTCCTCACCATGCTATGGAGATGTGGCAGGGGAAGCAAGGGAGAACAGAGCAGCCAGGGCCAGGCTGGGGACCTCAGCCCTTGTCCCACCTCAGCACAGACGATGGGAAACTCAATACCTCGACTGGGGACTGCCTGAGCTTGTTTTTCCCTTTTGTGGAAAGCACACAGGGCACGGTCTGTCCTGCAGAAATTAGAGACTGAGAAGACCAATTAAGTCATTCAGTTTGACTCCCTGAGGCCAATTCAAAGACTGCTTTCTATACTAGATACTCTGTTGTGGGGGTTTTTCAGTGTAATTTTAAAAGTCCCAAGTGACAGTGATTTCATTATTTCCCTGGGGATACTACTGCACAATCTAATATATCTCACTGTCAAGAAGTTTTTCTTGAAATTCCTCTTAAAATTTCACTCCTAATTTCCTTCCATTTACTCAGAGTTATATGTCTTATGCTACGCTAAATGTCGATTATTAGTTGTACTAAAAAATTAATCTCTGTTTCCCACAGGTTGGTAAAATGTCACGATATCCCGTCTTTGTCATTGTTTAGTCAGAATGAGTTTTATTAGGAATTTTTTTTTTTAGTTCAGGCCCTTCCTGAATTATGCTGATCCTCTCTGGGCACCTTTCCCATACACAGTGTATCTGCTGCAGTGATGCAATATTCCAGGTGATGTTTCTCAAACATCCTTGATGCATAAAATATTTGCCTTGCCTTCAGCAACGCGTTGACTGTTGAGCGTGGTTTTATTTTTCTAATGTCAGCTTGTACTTGAATTTCACTGCCCATGTTCACCAGTGAGTCTCTGTCAGCAGCACCACTCCCCGTCCTTTTACTTCTGTGTTTGGAATTATATTTCCTAGTGTCCATCAGAGCATATATTTCATAATTCAATCTCATTTTATTGTGTATGTTCATGTTTCTTAAAGATCATGATTTACGCCATTTTTCTGAACTTAATTCTCCAGTATGAAATAATTTATATTTGTAAATCACAATAACGTCACATAATTTTTCTGTGTCCAGTGGCGTAATGCAGGATGTTAATAATCCACTACTTAGTTATTCATCATTATTCTTTACCTACTGTCTTTTACTACTTTTGATATACATTACACTTTTCTGTGTAAGAATATCTCAATTAGGTTTTAGGTTTCAAGAAATGCATTATGGATCATTCAAACAAATTTGTGTCTATCCAAATATGAAGCAATGAAACTTCTATAGTTAAACTGATTTTTCTCATTTTACAAATATTAAGCATTTACAAGGATCTCTTTTGATATTTTTTTAAAATAAGCGTTATGTGTACCTTTCTGCTCAAGATTGTTGTACTTCTCCCATCTCATGCTTTTTTTTTCAAAAGTAGTTGACCTTTATGTAGTAGCACTATTAGGAAATTTTATTATTTTGCTAAGCCATACTGTCACCTGGACTTGGAGACTTGTTGAGATTGATGTTTTCCTAGACTTTTTCTTTCATACTTCATATCACATGTTATGTTGAAAAACTGTTTTTTCCCTGAAAGTTTTATGAAATCCATTCCTCCATCCATGCACAGAGTCAATGCTGATCCTGTGAGCATCACAAGAAAAAGCATGTGAATAACACCAGTACATGCCTGAATGATACTGATTATTTGCACAAAACAAGGTGTCCATATGTCACTGTTTAAGTCCAAATGAAGAAATTGCCAGGAAAAAAATAAAGTCTCTCTGATTTGTCACCCTGTCTTATTCTAACAAAATGCTGCTTTGGCAAAACTTTGGCTGTCTTTCTGGACAGTGGGTTCATAATCTCTTTCGACAGTCTCTGGAGATAGACAGTGTTAATATGAATGACTTTACTTTTTATAAATGTCACCTGTATTATCAACATTGATTTGAAGGTGACATCATTTCCTTGCAAAACCCACTAGGTTTTTATGCTCTTGGCAAGCAGCTCTGCTTTGATGATTAGACATGCTAACTCTTCTTTTAAGCAAGGAACCTCAAATATTTGCCTCGGCTCTTGTGTGAAGGCTGCATACCCAGACATAAAGTAGATGATTTATCTTAAAGTTGTGTTAATGATCTGACACTTCTTACTGCATTTAGCTATTTAAGCACAACACTTTAATTATGGCTATATAATCATCAATATCTATAATGACACATTGTGGGTGATGCTGTCAAACAGGATAAGCACGCTCCTACTCTTTCAAAGCCTTTGTGATCACACAGTCCTTGTTATACAGCATCCTTAATTCAGCACTAAATTACACTAAACCCTCTTTCTTTGACATCTCTTCTTATCAGACAAACTTTCTGCTCCTAGAAAAAAGCCTGCAACTCCACTGTATGTCTCCTGGAATTTGGATCTTTCTGTCACGTAAATGCTAACTGCTGTGATAGTCACTACAAAAAATCCCCAAATGGTAACCTCAAAGAGATGAAAACTAAATCTGCAAGGGAATTCACATGCCCCAAAGGTTCAACCTTCTAGTGCCTAGGTGAGGACATGGAGATACATGCCATTTCTTAATATATGTATACAGATTTCAGAGGTCTCCAGCTCTAGGCAGCAGCTGTGAGAACATGCTGAGGACCCATATTTTAAGCCAGTCACGTAAATTTTACTTTAGGTAGCTACATTTTTTTATGGCTTTGGCCCTGGTTGACTAATTAGAGAAGACAGAGGAAGGAAGTGTTGCCCTTATTTTACAAATGAGGAATCCAGGACAGAGAGATTAAATGCTTTGCCTAAGGAAATGTAAGAAATTTGAGACAGAGTCAGGAAGGTCCACTTAAGCTGTACTCAGATCTAGATCTCCTTAGTCTCTGATTCCATGTCTTAACAAAAAGGCCTTTCTTCCTCACTTCTCTCAGCTATGTTAGCTCACAAATGCTGCTGAACTGGACACGTTGAGATCATAACTCTGGGGTTTTTGTGCATTTTCTGGTGAAACAATTAATTCTTCTCTTTTACATAGGTTTCTGTACCATGCCAATCCTCGTGGTTTGCAAGTGCCATTAAGGAAGGCCTTTAGCAATATAGCTAGCATCTGTCACAGGCTGTTAGCATCTTCATTGTCTTCCCAGGGAAGGAGTGTTGTTTTGGTATGATTTTTGTGAATACATGTGCTGCCAGGTATTTGTGTTCAAGGAGGCAGGTGAAGGTGAAAGTGCACCTTGCACTGCCAGCTATGGCGGTGAGCTTCTGATGGTCTCTGGTCTTCTGGGGAGTTTGTTGTAGGCAGGGCAGAATCAAGCCTTCACTGCAGAACATGTAAAATCACATGTTGCTCTCTGGGTTGCATTGTTGGAGCTGGGATGCTCCCAGGTATGGGAAGGGAAGGTGAGATGAGCAGAGCTGGGAAACAGAGTCAACAGAGGCCACAGAGAACTGTCACATCTCCTCCTGCCACTGCCAGACAGGCAAGGAGCAACTGCTGCTGCTTTTGACCTTGCCCTTCAGCAACACCTTCAGCTTCCCAGGGGTTCCGTGCAGGCGTCATGGCTGTGGTCATTTTGCTGCCAGTAGAACCCTGCCATCCTGGGCAATGGTTGGGTTTGTCTTTCTCCCAACTACCCTGGTTCCAGCCTCCAAGCAAACTGAGGCCAACCACTTCCAGCAGATCAAGAGTGATGGCACTGCCATCTCCCAGCTAGAACATAGGGCTGCAAGGCCACAAACCTCAGCAGTAGCCACAGCCTTTTAGGGCTGTCCTGGGTTGGCCAGGACAGGGTTAATTTTTGTGTGGAGCCAGGTAATTCTATACCATGCTGACGTCATGCCCCGGGGCCACCTCCGGGGAGGGGCCAGTTCTGTTGGGAGTGGTTCAGTTGGAGTTCAGTTCGCCCTGAACTTCGCTCGGGTTCAGTCCCTCGCCGTTGTTCTCTGGTATTGTTTTTTTTTTGTATTGCTCTTTTCCTTACTGCTTAGTATTTGTTCTTTTTAACTGCAAAGTGCCCATTGTATGTTACTTTCTTTTATATATATATTAAACCTTCCTTACCTCAACTCAAAAAAGGCAGTTTTAAACCTTCTTTTCCTTTCTCTGTTCACGGCCCACGGCAGAGGGGAGGGGGCGGGGAGAAGCGGCCGGCTGCACGGCTCAGCTACCCCGCAGCTCTTACTGAACCAACACAAGGGCTTACAGGCTCACTCATGGAAATGTGGGGATCCAGATGCTGGAGCTGTTTGGCTCCAGGTAACTCTTCTGGCTTTTAAGTGGCAGAGTTTAGGAAACATGTTTAGATAGGGCTGGAAATGTAGACTGTTTAGCACACAACGCAGCCTACCAAATGCAAGCCCACTGACCATTCACCCAAAGTTTGTCCAAACTTGATCTTTCTTCATAGAACATCTTAGGTGTAGTTATAGGGTGCTTTCTAATGAAATATAGCTTTATTTTAAAATGTCCATTGATCTCTGTCTTGGCCTGACCACTTCCATGATGCTACCTCTGGCAGCTCTGAAGTTGGCTTTTGCTAACTTCTGAGTAAACTCAGAGCTGTGAAACTGGGTGCCAGCTGGCCAGAAATGAGGTCTACAATGTAGATTTCCTCAGTGCTGGACTAACAGATGGTCAGAGAGAGGAGGGCCTTCTGCTTGACTGTCACACTGGCAGCTGCCCTCAGGAGCGGCACCAGCTGCTGGGCATTTTCTTTCCCAGGCTGAGGAGGGGCATCGGTCACTTCTCGAGGCTCAGGTTGCAGCTTCTTCAGGGTGCCTGTTTCTTCCTGATGACATGACAGAAAGTACTGAGTTCAGGAAATATAGGTTAGCTGTTTCCTGGTGAGTGGGAAGGAACAGGTTTATGCCACTTGGAAAGCTCCTTGTTAGCAAAGCAGTGTTCAGCTTGGTTACATGTCACAGCCATCCAAGTCTGATGAAGTATTTTGTGTAAAGCAATCTGGGGCAGGATTTGATAGTTTCTTTAGAGGTTAACAAGAGGCCTCTCTTGGCTTACTCTTTCACATTCACATTAATTGTTTCCTTCCTGCCCTCCTGGTTGTCTTCTCCAAATGTGACTTTTGTCAGGCCTTCAAGGTAAGCAAGTCCAGCACCTGCAATGATGAGATACAAGGAAGGCAAGCCTGATCCCAAGTTTTCTGTATTATTTACTTCTGAATAAAAACTGATGTCTTCCAAATGTCTGTAAGCAAGTGAAAAATGGTAATCTGGACAGGTCTAGCTTCTCCATAATTCAGATAGATGGAATAAATCTGGGAGACTGTTTTTGACTTGAAGCAGAGGTCTATAGTATTTATGCTGTGATACCACACAATTTTTCTTTCTGCTTGTTAGGAAAATGGTATATAAATATTTCTGCCACAGAAAAATCTAAACACAAGTGTTCTTCTTAACATGGATTACATCAAAGCTTTGTACAGAAAATATGCTGTCTCCATGAGATACTTTTGAAAAAAAAGTTTTTGGAGGCAGAGCTTTTTTCATTAAAAAAGTCTGCACAGCAACATTATCCATTTTTCCTCTGCCCATCAAACCCTCAAGATGACACTTAAAAGATACAGCAGTTGATAATGAGCTTGAACTTCATCCCAGTCTAGCCAGTAGTGCTAACTTAGACTGTATGTCAGGAATACTTCTGCAGACCATCACTGCAGAGTAGTGGGTTCCTTAGAAGACTGTGACTGGGGAGACATTGTGGTAAGGGCACTTTTATATCAAAAACCAGTATTATTCTTAGAGAAAGACAATTGTTAATTTTCAAATAACCTCAAATAAAAACATATTTAATTTTTCACTTCTTCTTTCACCATCATAATTTGGAAAATATAAGTAAATTCTAAGGTCCCAGTGATTCAGAAACTGGCAGCTCTGTTAGCGTGGCACAAATCTATTCTATAGGCACTTGTTTCTCCTTTCCTCTTTATTCCTGTCACCTCTGCCACTGGAATCAGATACTCTTCAAATTGGAAACAGGTATCTGATCCAGAAGAGTGCATTTCCCATTAAATGCAATGAATCCTGATGCAAACTGATTGGATACAAATGAACTGCAGAAAATGAAAGAAAAAGGCCAGTTTGCAGTGTAGGTGCAGTCTCTTAATATGTCTAACTGAAGATCCAGGTGGCTGGGGAAAAAAGGCAAATCAACTGTTATTACTGCAAGTGCTCAGCAAATCTAAATACCTTCCAGTCTCTCCATCATTAAGTGTTAGGAATTTGGATCAGAATTAGTTCTTTAGTGGAACAGTTGTTTTAATATAAAGACTGAGAGCTGTTTAGAAGATTTTTTTTTTTTTCCCTTTTGAAGAACATTTCTGCCCTGTATTATGCGCTTGACCCAGTTACTACTGATAATGGTAAAAGTCAGGCTGTGCTGAAGACAAGAGGTATGCTTTTGCCCAAGAGAGGTAGGCAGGAGTTGAATCAGGCCCCACATGTGTGAAAACAGGCCACAGAAAATCTATTGCTTTAATTGCCTCCTAAAAGATTGACATGGTCTAATTTGCTTATGGTTAAACAGCATCATTTATGATGAACAGGATGATTACCTTGAGCATTCAGCACCAATTACTAAGCCCTCCCTCCCCTCCCCAATATTGTTTTACTTAATTCTGTTCATAACAGCAACAATCTCCATTCATCAGAACATCCCTTTGCTAGAAAAAAACCACAAATTATTAGCTAAACTAATTCCTGGGCAAACCTCAATATTTCTTCCCACATATACATTCTATATGGAGGTGCAGTGCTAAATCTCTGGCCATCACAGCAATTTACTGGTTTTTAATGGTTGGAATATTTCACTTCCCTGTTAAATATCCCTTTGCCCTTTGTTAAGTTTGTTGCCTATTAAATTGCATGTCTAGCTTTGGAGCTTATGTTGCAGCACCCCTGCTGCTTTAGCTCCTTATCTCCATAGGATTTGCTGTAGCACACACAGCCAGTGGGTGAATTTGCACATATTTGCAGTGTGGAGCCTTGACTTTTACTGCTTGCATGTAAATGAAAAAGAAAAAAAAAAAAAAAAAAAGAAGTCATTGCCTTTTCATGATCAGCAATTCATCATCACTAAAGCACTGGGAGGAAAATAGTTATCAACTTCCCATTTTAGGTTATAACTTCAAAGTAAACCTTTGATTTGAATGCCAGACTCTGAATGCTGGGGCAGAGAGGGGGAATGGGAGGGGGGAGAGGAGGGAAGGAAGTAGGAGGGACTGGACCGTCACCTTGTGGTGGTGACAGCACCCACCATCACAGAGAGAAAAACAGCTTGTTAAGGTACCAGAATGGTCACTAGCTTCTCACTTGCCTTGTTTATGCTTATTCAGGGATTAATGCAGGCACTGCGGGAGCCCAGATTCAAATCCGTCCTTACAGTCAAAACTTACTCTGATTCTTGCAGAAATGATCTGCCTTTACAGTAGGAAATACTCACTTAATAAGTAAATTAAAAAGCCTACATTTTCATAGACTTCTGGAAGACTGACTGTGTTGCACCCTCCTGCTTGTTTTTTTCCATGTGCAGCACTTAAATTCAGCATCCATTCATGGAGGTGCATGTTTCTGACAAATTTCAATTAAAAACATAGATAGTCTGTGTCATAAACAGCCCATTTTATCACTACATGCTTTTACAGTAAGGCAGAGAATTTAATTTCCTGCAGAGTTTGTTTAAAGTCTTTTAGTGCCTGCCTGAGCCCAGATCCATCTTTCAGGAACCTGTTTTCCTGCTCGTAATGGAGCAGCCCCTCTTGAGTTCCTTCTCTTTCTCTGCCTCGCATTCTCTCTCCCTCTTTTTAAAATCGTATTATTCCATAGCCAGCATACTGAAGGCTGTTTACAGAACTAATACCTTGGTACATTAGTACCACATTGATTATGGTTGGAAATAATTGCAGGAAGCCACACATAACTCACACCCCTTGTCCTTTCTGCCGTGTAAGCACATTCTTTTTGGCCAAATAAAGGGAGGATATTCTGTGTCCAGGCTATTTTCAAGCCTTGAAAATGTTCTGTATAGGTGCGATGCCTTTGAGGAGATTCTTCAGCCTATTTTTGTGTCAGTCTCCTGAAACTATCATAAATCAAAAGCCATGTTATTCCTTCATTCACATCCATTGTACTACTGAAAAGACTGCTTAATCCATTTCCTCTGATGGGGAGGAGCGTGCTGTTGATTTTTGAAATGTGCACACTATTCTCACGCATTAGATTATTCAGTAAAAATTCCTATTAAAAGATCATTTATATACATACACTGAAAACACCTTTGCAGAAGTCTCCTAGGCTTTTAAAGAGAGCATGGAGAGCCTGAGTCCGAGAAGCATTTTGTCATTTCTTTCCATCAGAGCACAGCTCAGCACCAGATTACATCGTACCTCAGTGTTTATTTCTACAGTAAGCAGATATGCCTAGTAAGACCTTGGCAAGATTTAGACTTTAAAACACAGCCAGTTCCAAACCCTAGGCTGCCTGTTTAGGACCTTCACTCATTTCCGTACAAATCCATCTTTAGTGGAGCAGCACCTAATCATCTCCTTTCTCGGCAGAATATTCTTTCTGGCAAAAGGGCGTGAGGGGTAATTAAGGGGCCCAGCCCCTCGTTGTATTGTTGGTAGTCCTTTATTTGCAGCCTGCTGCTGCTGAGCTCAGCAGAAGGAGGGATACTCTGCCCCAGTGATGCTGTGGGACTGGTGCTTGACCCTTTCCACCCACTGCAGAAAGGCAGAAGCTCCTCCTGCACCCTGAGAGCAGACCCTAGAGACGGGCAAGGGTAACTGCACTGCAGGGACATTATTCACTGTCACTTGTGAAAATTTCTCTTGGAAATATTTAGATATTATGCCTCCTACCCAGGAAGCTCCAGTTAATATATATTTTGCATTTCCATACTTGTCAAAATTTTATATACCATATAATACCGGTTAATATATATTATGCATTTCTATGCTTGTCAAAATTTTATATACCCATTGCAGCCAATTGCAAATGCTGCAGAAGCAGGTCTGAGTACATTTGAAGCACCAAAAGTGCAAGTAGGAACTTGGGTAGCCATGCTGCTTGGAGGCTTTTCTGCTCACAATTTAAGGAGGATTAAAATATAATGGATTGTTGTTCTCAAAACTCAAGCATAGAAATACATAACTACATGCTTTCATTCTTATGTCTCCTGCACCTCCTGAAAGCCATGCTGTAATTTTAATCAGGTAGTTCTGTCCATTGCAGGGTGACAAGAAGTCATAGCTGGCATAAACAAGGCCTAGAAGTATGTATCTGCCTTTCACAAACAGGAAAAAAGGAAAGAAGAATTGCTGTTTTGCTAGAGCCATTTGAAATTAGCGGGGTCATTAAAAGCTTTTGTTCAAATAAATAAATTCATAAAATTGCCTAGAACTCAATAGCACAGGATGTCTAATCAATAGTAATTCATTTTCAGAATTGCCGTCTGTTACACAAGCCAGGAATTGCAAGAGGTAAATCACGACAAACACTGCACGCACAGACAGGATCCATTATATCACAGCAGGGGT
Source organism: Eurystomus gularis (assembly GCA_013400335.1). NCBI lineage: Eukaryota > Metazoa > Chordata > Aves > Coraciiformes > Coraciidae > Eurystomus > Eurystomus gularis. The sequence goes on from VZZY01022806.1 coordinate 122,783, forward strand.
CACGCTGGAATCACTTCATCTGTTTTTAAGGTTTGAAAGCCCAGGATGCAGCGGATTTTCAAACAGGCCCATCTGTGTGATATTTCTAGCCACAGATCTCTGGTTTCCCCATCGATGGTGGTAACTAAATCTCTGTGATGTACTCCGTGCCACAGGATGGATTATTTGCATTAGGAGTAATCTTCTAGTGACTCTGCAGGTGTCTGTAGCTGGCAGAATGAAATGAAGCTCTGCACTTAAGCAACTTTGCTTCTGAACATGATTTCAGCTTGCAAATGATTAAAATGGGTAGCTGAACTTTTGGAGCTGTAGCCTCTGACCTGTGCTATAATTATGGCCTAACTTCATACACAAAAGGGGCAAAGCTGGAGCAGGGCCACTGTTTCTCCATTTTTTTTTCCGGAGTTTTCTAAATAATAAAAATGAAAAAGAAAAATAAAAAGCCAATCCCACCCTCTTGCAGGCTTGTTACTGCCTGCTACTCAGCTAACTGGAATTTTCTGACAGTAAATTCCAATTAATTTAAATTTCTGTTTTTAATTCTGTCTGCAGATGATTGTGAGAAATTAACTTTTATAGTTTGGAGGCATTCCACTTGGAAAAAACTAGCTCTGGAAAATGATCTTTCCATCTGTTAAAAAAAAGAGGGGAGTGGAGGGGGCAGGGCAGGAAATAAATGATGGTCTATGTAGATTAGGGCCAACATTTTCAAAAATAAGAACTAAAGTTAGCCTTGTGTATTCATACTCAGACACAAATAAATATATAGTGCTTTGGGAAATTGCACTAAGCCTCTGCTACCTCTGTCTCATTGTTTTTTTAACCTGACCTCATCATTTCAGGCCCTAGTCAGCTGCCCAAATGTGGATGAGAGAGAAGCTTGTGCTCATTTCTTTGTGACAGTGTTGACCCACGTCCCAGGGAGCAGGGACCGTGTTTCTCTCTTCCTGCAGAGGAGTGAAGTACCAGTCCAGACTAGAGCCCATGGATCTATTCATGGATAAAGGTTAAATACTCCAGCTTGCCATGATGTTGAACTTCTGTCTGGCTATATTTCCTTTAACAGCAGCTTTCACAGGAAAATTACAAACCCACGAATTTCTGCTTAGCATTTTAATTGTCTACAACACATTGCTGGGAGCCACAGTGAGTTTTGTAATCGGTGTATGTAGCTGGTACTGAAGGACCAAAGTAACAGCAAGTCCAATTCAAGCAAGACCACTTAGCACAAAATTACATTCTGCTAATACTACTGAAAAAAACACATCCAAAATGTCAAGGGACATAGCACCCTTGAGAACAGAGCACAATTTATTTTAAAAAGTTACTTGGCTGTAGCTTCCCCTTGTTTCTTTGTTTCTCGTCTAAGAAAGGCATAAAGTACAGTCAGCGCTGAGTATTTGCTCCCTTTAAATGTGGGATTTCTGGAGGCTGATGTGAAGACTCTTGCCTTGCTTTCATCTCCACACACAGTGGCAGATGAGAAAAGTGCTTGCATATCCTTGAAATATTTTTCTATCCTTTTAAGACAGGACTGCATTTGCTGTGGCCTCTTTTTCCTTTCTGGACTGATGTTTAGTCATTCTTTGCACGGTTTCTTTTGCTACTGTTTTTCTGTGTTTTTTGTCATGTTGCGTCTACAGGCTCATGCATTTCAGTTGTAAAGTATCACTAGACAAAAAATACTTGCATTTATCTAAGCCCTCTCAAATTTTCCCTAGATAGCTTCATGGAGGACAGCAGGGTGGCACAGATGAGGTATGTTCTCACTGAAGTGTATACAGAGCATGGTATCACCAGGGCTGCAACTTCTGAGGAAGTTTACACACTTCTCCAGCAAAACTTCTACTAAACTAAATTTCCTGAGTGAGGATTGAACTTAATGCCTCTAAAACATACTGCAAATAATTCAGCTTTGCACTGGTGTAGAGGAAAGGCAACTGCACTCCATAAACACTCATCAGATGAGACTCACAACGTGTAGGTATGCACGCACATTGATGTCCCTGCCTATGCCTGACTATTCAGGAAAGCTGCTCTCATTCAGGAAGGATGCTTGAAACTCTCAAATTAGAACACACTTTCTCATCTCGGGTAGACGTGCTAGGAGACCTGCATGGATGAGCAAGGAGCTTCTGAAGGAAATCTTGTGGAAGAAAGATATTTACAGTTCGTGGAAGAAGGGACTTGTCACTTGGGAGAGCTATAGGGAAGCTGTCAGGATGTGTATGAAGGCAACAAGAAAGGCCAAAGGCCTCTTATAACTAAAATTGGCGAAGGAAATAAAAGGAAACAAAAAGGGCTTCTTCAAATATATCAATAGCAAAAGGAAGAACGGGGAAAGTGTGGGCCCTCTGCTGAATGAGGTGGCAGCCCTGGTCACCGAGGATGCAGAGAAGGCAGAGTCGCTGAATACCTTCTTTGCTTTGGTCTTTAATCTGAAGACCAGCCCTTGTGAATTCCAGACCCTGGATGTAAGAGAGGAAGCCTGGAGGAGTGAAGACTCTCCACTAGTCAGTGAAGACTGGGTTAGGGATCAGTTACGAAAATGAATATGAATAAGTCCATGGGCCCTGATGA
>VZZY01022807.1:0-12670 GCA_013400335.1 Eurystomus gularis
GTGCCCTGGTGACAGAGGATGCACAGGAGGTGGAGTTACTGAATGCCGCCTTTGCTTCAGTCTTTACTGCTAAGGCTGGCCCTCAGGAATCCCAGTCCCTTGAGGTCAGAGGGAAATTCTGGCAAAAGAAAGATCATTTAGGCAAACTGGACACCCACAAATCCATGGGCCTTGATGGGATGCAGCCACAAGTGCTGAGGGAGCTGGCTGATATCTCTTCATCATCTGTTAAAGGTCATGGAGAACAGGAGAGGTGCTTGAGGACTGGAGGAAAGCCAGTGTCACTCCAAAAAGGCCAGGAAGGAGGACCCAGGAAATTACAAGCCAGACAGCCTCCCCTCCATTCCTGGAAAGGTGCTGGAACAGCTCATTCTAGATGCCATCTTTAAGCATGTGGAGGAAAAGAAGGTTATCAAGAGTAGTCAGCATGGATTCATCAAGGGGAAGTCATGCTTAACTAATCCGATAGCCTTCTGTGATGGAGTGACTAGCTGGGTACATGAGGGGAGAGCTGTGGATGTTGTCTACCTTGACTTCAGCAAGGCTTTTGACACTGTCTCCCATAACATCCTCACAGGTAAGCTTAGAAAGTGTAGGTTAGATGAGTGGACAGTGAGGTGAATTGCGAACTCACTGAATGACGGAGCTCAGAGGGTTGTGATCAGTGGCACAGAGTGGTGTTCCCCAGGAGTCAGTACTTTGTCAATCCCTTCAGTAATTCCTCTCTTGTTCTATCCATCCTTTCTGTGTCTTTTTTGATAATCTCTGAGTGATCCCTCACATATAGGCTCATTCGGACCATTATTTCACCAAATCTTTTTAATCAGGGAGAGAGGAGGGTGGCACAAGAGGAACTAGAAGCACGTTGTCCTTCTGAACACAGACTGCAAAACATTAGCCTCCATTTTCACCAAAAGACAAGAGGAAATACCAGGGAAAAGCAGCTAAAGGTCACAGAATGGCACATTTTTTGGTGTCGTTTGCCAGGAGTATGTGAAAACAGCTGTAGAAAGAAATCTACCCACTCTATTAGCTAGTTAGGTCACAATATTGTACGCTATTGCAAATTTATTAACTAGCAATGGTTTTTAATGACTCAGTGTGCAAGGCATCCTTGTAATGGAGAAGTTACAGTGAGACTCATAACAAGATTTTCTCTTGAGTTCCTTGTCCTTTTTTCCCTGGGACTCTTTATCTGCAGTCCTATTAGAAATGTGTAAGTTTATATGCCTGTATACTGAGAGAATGAACTATCAGCATGTCAGTGGAAAGTTTTTGTTCATGTGGATGATGTTACGGTGCTGGTGGCCTCTGCAGAAGATAGGGCCATATTTTTTTTTACATACGATTACTCAGCTGCCACCAGAGCATGAAACAATAAAGAATTATCATATGGCAGAGCATCTTTTAGCCAAATACAGACTTAATCACATGAAAATTGAGCTTGGAAGCAGTTCTGCATTCATTCATATGCCAGTAGTATTTGAGAGAAAATAAAATGTTACTAAAAAGCATTTTAATTGTAAAAGCAATGCATTCAGAATAAAAAAGACTAGCAAACTTATACACATGCAAATCCGGGTACTCCCCTTTGTGACTGTGAATTTCCATTAATATTAAAAGATTTAATAAACAGAGTCATATGCAGAAAGAAATCACCTTGTCCTTCAATGCAAATATTTAAAGCATGTAAGGCTGTGAACAGGCTCATCGCTGAGTTTAACTCCCTTCATTTGAACTATTCTGTGAAGTCTTGAAATCCTATTATGTGCACGGGCTCAGAAAAATGCTCATATTTGAATCCAAAGCCAAATTTAATTTCAAATATTTTCACAGCTATGTGTTGCATTTCTTTTCTATTAATACTACTTTCTTTTTTCTGCTTTTCTGAATACTATGAAAAACTAGTATTACATTCAAACATGCTGCTGGCAAGCAAGGCATGCATCCAGCGTTTCCCTATCAAATACGGATCATTCATTGTTTGCAAACTACCTATGAAGCAGGCAGTTTCATGAAGAAGTTCAAGAAAAAAATGCCAATTATGGAAAAAATTTACTCCACTTATTCACAAAAATTTCCTAGTAGGGAGATGTCAATCTTAACAAATGAGTTTCCTCAAATAATTTTCTCCAGTACATAGGGGAGATTCCAGATTATTAAAACTGAGTATGCGCGTCCCATATCAGGTTTCTTGCCTTTTCTGCTTTGATTATCAACAAGACAGAGCTCCCAACTAAAAAAGATATAGTGGCTGATGGAGCCCACCAGGACACAGTCTTGTGGTACAAGATTTAAAATATATCAAGCTTCCCAGAGCAGAATCATGACTTTGGCTCCCAGTCCCTTCAGGGAAAAGGAACTGACTACGCTCTTCACTTCATCACAGAAGTATCAGTACGTTTATTTTATTTCATTTCTTACAGACTGGCAATTCAACAATTTCATCTGTATTAAGAATTGGATTAATTTAATTAGAAAGTGATGGCATGTATTGAAGAATAGCAAGTAGCTGTAAAGTGCATTAAATTTGAAAGTAATAGTTACGTGCACTCAACACAGATCTCCACCAGCGTAGCTCCACTGACGACAGTCGTTGCTTCAGATTTACAGCTGCGTGGGATCAGAACCAGACCTGGCCTGGTTTGATTCTGCAGAGTGTGGCACAGTCCTTAAGTGGATAATTGTGAGCAAGAGGCAAATTAAACAGCTAAGGGTGCCAAGTCAGCTCCTTGGAAAGGTGGGAACAATAAACATTTTCAATTACAGTGGTGTAAGAGTTAACGATTCCATGCCAATGCACTAACAACAATTTTATTAACTTGTTTTCATTCCTTTTTTGTTTTCATTCCTTTCTAATGCTGTTGTTCATTTTCAGATTCCATTTTTAATATTTTAATTTCAGTTTTAATATCCTCCACAGGAATTTAAAAACAATCTACTCCTTAAAACTTAATTGTAGCATTTGTTATTCCATGAAAATATATTTTGCATTTTCAGATCCAATTTTGTCAAGTAATTGGATAATAAATGAATAATGAGAACAACAAGACCCTTACTAACTTTTTAATCATTAAACTGTCTTAACATTTTAGAAAGAACAATAACATTTCCAATAATGTTCCAGAATAGTGATTATAATTATAACGCATCAAAACAAACGTATAAAATGATGCTGTCTTTCTTGGATGGTAGGATGGAAATTTGTAAATATTTACATTTTCCCTGAGCAACGTAAATTGCCAGCGTTTCTCTCAAGAAGGAACTGTGCCCCCTCCCACTGTAAGGGTCACAAACAATCATCTAAGAATTAACAAGCATGATCACTCAGCAGCGCTGCCAGTTGGTCCCCCTGCAACGAACCTCCTTCTCCTGAGCAAGCGGACGAGGCATCAGTCAGTACTCTGGGTGCCTACTCTAGGTTCAGCCCAGAACACAGCTCCAAATCCCCCACCCATCCCTGTGTCTGAAGGAATCACAGAATCACAGAATCACAGAATTGTTATGGTTGGAAAGGACCTCCAGGGTCATCAAGTCCAACCTTCTCCTAGCATCACTCTAACCACTACACCACTACACCAAATCCTCTCTAACCACTACACCATATCCTCAAGCACTGCATCTATTCGTTCCTTAAACACCTCCAGGGATAGTGACTCCACCACCTCTCTGGGCAGTCCATTCCAGTGCCTAACTACCCTCTCAGTGAAGAATTTTTTCCTAATATCCAATCTAAACCTCCCCTGACACAACTTGAGGCCATTTCCCCTCATCCTATCATCACTAATTTGAGAGAAGAGACCAACATCAGCCTCTCTACAACCTCCTTTTAGGTAGTTGTAGAGGGCAATGAGGTCTCCTCTCAGTCTCCTCTTCTCTAGACTAAACAAACCCAGTTCCTTCAATCGCTCTTCATAGGGCATGCTCTCCAGCCCTTTCACCAGCTTCGTTGCCCTTCTCTGTACCCGCTCCAGTACCTCAATGTCCTTCTTGTACTGTGGTGACCAAAACTGGACACAGTACTCAGTACTCAGTACTGTATGGGAAGGACCCATAAATTGAGATGCCACCAGCTCAGCTGTCAGCAGTGCTTCAGCATTCCTATACCAAGTGCAAAGGGAAGCATTTCCCCAGTTTCCTTGGTGCCAGCCCAGGGCAAGAGGAGATGCTGGAAGTGGTGTAGGGAATCTGCCTCCTGCCCCACTCTCCTTCTAACGAAGATCCCCCCAGTGCAGGCACCTGGCCTGAGCCCAGGTGAGGGCCATGGCATGGTGGAGCTCTCCATGCCCAGGGGGGCCCAGCCAGCTGATAATGCAGGAGATGTGTGCTCCCTCCCAAGCATAGATGTTAGCAGAGTGATCCCACACCCTTGTCACCTTCCACACAAATTAATACAGCTTATCATTATGAGTCCGATCCCGTCTAGGACCTGGAGAGCCTCATCTGGGGCAGAACAGAGCAGCCCTGCCTGGGAGTGGCTGATGCCACTTCATGTACCTGCAGAATTGTCTACAGGTGGGACCTGGGAATGTACTGATGAGTGATTTAGTCCAGCCTTTAATATTGTCCAAAGTACCACATCACAACTCATTCAGGCCTGTCAATCCAGCATCCTGATCACCTAATGCTCTCTCCTTACCTGCAAAAAATCCAGGTGAAATCTGGATGGAGAGAGACTTGAGCAGCGCTGTGGAGCCCCTGGATTATTCGTAACACTTTACAACAAAACGTAAGCGGGTGCTCTGATGAAGCGTTGACTAAACTTTTCCTGTCGCCTAATCAGTTGGAAATCTATCAGTGCAAAATAGCTTCTGGCTGAATAAGAGCTATTTTTCAGCCCTCTCAAGCAGCCTAGGAGGACTGAGGCTCAGCCTTGTTTCTCAGCCCATTTCTCATCCCTCACACTGCTAATAAAGTTCGAGGAGGCTTTAAATGTGTGCTAAGCCTTAATCACAGCAGCATTGCCTTCAAAGTCATGGAGGACTTCATTTGAAACACTTATTTCCCACAGTTCTAAAATAGCCACTGGTACAATAAGCAACAAATGACCACGGGGTTTCTCAAGCAGCACAGCGTACACTGGGCATGTCTCAGACAGCACAGACTTCGAAGGAGAACTTTGATTTCAGGGGGAGAAAGAGCACAGGTCTTTGACTGCACAGAGCAGGACTTTGGTTTTTAACATCAAGTAAATGCAACTTACCTTTTGGTTTTTTTTTAAAGGAGCAGTTGCCTGTGGGCTTTCCTATTCAAGCTTAGGTGTAGTAGGTCAGAAACCAAGACACAAAAAAGGACAGGTGACAACAATCTCAGCCCAGGACTATTGTGTTGAGCCCAGCGCTGCTGCTCCAGCCACAACACTTGAAGGAAGTGCCACACAAACAGAGGAAGCAGGATTTGAACTGAGAAGGATTTAGTAACTGCATTACTACACTCTCAGCACTGATGCCGGCAAAAGATAAAACCTGGGAAAAGACCTCAGGTTCCTACTCTTTATTGTTGCTGCCTGGGATTTAACTTGTATGTCTGAACTATGTACATATTTCACTGATTTAGGTGGGGTGCCATGAACGTATTTATATGGGCCGAGACAGTGACAGGACTGCTGATGTTTACAGTAACAGGTTAGAGAGACTTTGCCAAAGCATTCTTAATTCTTAAAATGATCTGTGTGACCCAGCCCCCCTCCCTCTCTCCATTGTTATTTTGTCTGCTGGATTTACGGAAGAAGGAAATGGTAAATTACGAGAAAAAAAATAGCATTAATCTTGCCAGGACGTGTTGCTTTGAACTTGGATGATATTAACGTATCAATCAGATTCAGTGATACCTCAAACAAGGTTGCCCCTCATTTATGGTTCACTGAAGCAGGGAGTTGAACTACGGCTTTGAACGCATGGTGGGCAGGGAGCTTAACTCCACCAGTCTAAATCCTTCATGTGGGCATGTAGCGCCAACACTGAGCACAGGGCACCACTTCTTTTATCTGTGTTACACTGACCCAAAATAAAGTCTAGTTTACAATTTAGTTTGGACTGAAAATTTGCCCAGGCTAAGCAATTTCAATACAGTGACTGTGGCTGAAAATCCCTGAAGAAGGAAAGGACAGAACAGGGAATATAATGACAGACTAAAACCACTCTGTTTAGAGTAGTCTTGTAAGAGGAAGTATTTTTGGATGACATTTCCAGTTTACAATCAAAGCTTGGTCAATTAGATGGAAGCTGAATTTAGAAAGGAAATATTAACTGCTAATTCCAAAGCTTCATGGGGCTTCAAAGATTTGCCTGCCCCACTCCGCCGTTTCCTGGTTTTGGAATATTCATTATTTCACAATAACTCTTCAGTCTTGGGACAACTTGATTTAACTACATTGCTTCCTTTGGGGATGACGAGGAACTTGTTATTTAAGTGTTAGATGGCAGTACTGAACTGTATAGTGATTTGAACGGGACTGTATTGGATTTACCATACAAAGAAGTATGCCGTGCACCAACCTAGTGGCTACAAGGAATTTATAAAAAGAAGAGAGAACGAGAGTAGATTGAGTAATTCCCACAGGCAGTAGCTTGAAAAGAAGTCTTACCCTTTTCCAGGAAACAAAACAGACACCAAAATGAAGATAAATGTACAAATAATATTTGATATCACTTGTTTCTGCTTTCAGAATGCCACTTTTCCTCCAATATGTAAGGCAACAGTGAAAAGAGATCTCGCTAAATAAACAGTATAATAACCAAATAAATAATTTAATAAACAATAACTATGCACTGAAAGGAAATTAATCCTCAGGGCTTTAAGCAAATCTAGACAATTTAACTCAAAAGTATAATTTTTTTTCTCAAGGAATTGTAAGCCAAGAGCTATAGTGAAATCTTGTACTTATAACCACAGCATCTGCTAGAAATAAGTTGCACACACCTTATTGTTTGGAAAATGAAATCAGTCCTTCAAAAAGTACTTTTACTTGCTGTTTTTAAACATAGTGAAACTCTACAGTTAATCAGCAGACAGACTTCACAAATACATTTTTAATACTCAGACATACTGTCCACATTGTATACAATTAACTTTTACATTAAGAGGGTATTACAAACTAGTAGAAAGGAAGCTACAGTTAAGAAACAGAGATGGTGTAAGTTCAAAGCCCAGGATCACAGTGCAGTAATAATTCGCTGGAAGTGAAGAGAGAGGAAAACCCCAAGCATTTTGATTTAAGAAAATAAGTAGCTACAGAAAATGAAGTCCAGTTTCCTGTGGCTTTGTGCCTTGTGGCTGAATTATCCTGCGTCTAATAAGATGCAAACTCTGATTGAAACTTTTCCTGTGGTTGAAGCATCTATCAGCTCCTTTTCTCTCCCATGTGGGTTTTCTGTTGTCCAGTAATAATGTTTTGCTCATAATGAAGTCTTTCCCTCAGTAGAAAAAGAAGTCAGGCTCCTCAACTCTGCTCAGCTACTAACTTTCACTAAACATAGAACAAATGGATGTTCGTTTCCTTCATCAAACAGACTGAAATTAGTCAGCAAATTCAAAAGCTATAGAGAATTGAAAGATCAGCACACTGGCAGCGTGATGATAATATGCACTTCAGCATGAAACCAGGTTAAAAGTGCAAGTATCTTGGGTGCACTTGCTTTTGTCTCAGATCAGGTTTTTCCCTCTGAAGACCAGGTTTTCCCTCATATGCCAATTTGCATATGAGAGGTGTATAGACTAGGTGTGTGTTCTTTTTATAAGTAACAAAAACTGTAGTAATAGTGGGAGAAGGCACAGGCAGGTTAACAGAGGAGAGTAAATGATCTGCAAAACTGCTGCTCAGTGCAGGTAATCCTGGTAATGAGGTTAAGCAGACTTTTTTTATAAGATATGCTGATGTGCTTTACTGGCAGCAGGAAACCAGTGCTCTGAAAGGAGTAGAGTAGTGGGTCGATGGTTTATGCACAATATGAAAAGCTTTTTTTCCCTATATGGACACTGAGGCCTATCTCTGAACCAACATCATCTCAGGGCAGCAGTGGCACTGCTCTTCCTACTCTCCTCTCTGCCAGGTCATCACAAGGGTAAATATGAATTCACTGCTGAGTGTGGATGAGGCCTCAAAGACCTTCCATGACAAGACAAGGCCACACCAGGGTCTTATTTGCATACTCAAACAATAATATAGTGCATGCTTTAAAAATTAAATCAATCTGATGATTTAAAGATGTATTTCAACTGGTGAGCCAAACTTTTACAATGGGGAAGGATTAGCAAACCTGTAAGAAGCTCTCTTTGCCACAAGAGTTTCCACAGTTAACTGAGTCTAACAGGTTTTGGCTATGTTCCCCAGAAAAAGCACTTGAGGTCATGCATATTGCAACTATGGTTTGCCTCAAACAGTGAAACAATTTATCCTTCGCATCCCTCTCTTCATTTTTTCCTCGGGAAGCCATTTCTTCTTGGACTGTTGGCTCATGGCATCTGGCTGGGAGCTGTGGATATTTTTGAAAGTCCTTAAGGTGAATCCTTAAGTCACAATTAGCTTATACAGGGATGCAGAAGTAGCCCAGCAGAAATAAAAAGCTCCAGTCATTAGCTCGGCTCTGTTGACAACACTTTTCCATCCAGCTTTCTTTGAGAAGAAGGAATCGAACAAGTTAGGGAAAGTCTGCCACAACAAGCTTGAAACCCAGGGTCCCAAAGTCAGACTGTCTTCCTGAGTATGAGAAGCATTTGCATTTAGGCATGCAAATCCTCTCTCCAAAGAATCTCAGGTGGCACTTGGGTGTCCATTCAGGAACCTCTAAAGAACATCTGTTATGGCAATTGGTCCTTTCCGAAATAACCACATCTTCTGGTATCTCCAATAGGGAAGAACAAACGGGACATTTAAATAACACCTACTTAAGCCTACTTGGCTCCACTGGCCCAGAAATGTCATGAATAAAAATTAAACTTTTCACATGAGGTTTTGAAGCCAGATGTTGGAAATGAGCACCCAAAGGGCTCTGCTTTTCATATGCTGCCTGCAAAGAACAAGCAAGTACCAGTGCCAACGTCCATAGCATTTGACAGTTCTAATCTGACTGGAAACCTGTACCTCTTTCACTTTGCTTGATCCACCTGGACTACCCCAAGCCCTGAGAGGAATCAGTCAGCACAGATTTTCCATGTAATTTACCCAACATGTTAATTACCAGCCAAATCCAAGAGCAGAGGGTTCAGGCAACACACAATCCGCTTGGTAATTTACCACTGGCCTTGCTCAAAAAGTGTAAGTGACACCACATTGTTTTATAGGTTTCAAAAAGAAAAGGAAGATGAAAAACAGTAAGCATGTTATTGCTTTTGCATCTAGCGTATATTAATTTCTCTTGTAGCTGGATTTTAACAGAACTACTATAGCAAACTGTAGCCTTTCAGTGGCTCAGACTGTAGCTTTGGGTCCATCCTCTGCATTTTCCCAGAGATGAGACTGTCAGGAACTTGATTTGTTAAGGACCCTGTGGGAAAAAAACATGTAAATGCCATGGACACAGAAGGGAGAGACAAAATTAATGTAACACAGACAACTTCTGATATTATTTTACTCTGTAGTGCTTGACTTGCAAGCTAAATAATGTAGTTTTTACATGCAATTCCATTAAAGAAAAAAAATGAGGGAGAGTGTACTGGAAAACTTCATGAGTAGTCATCAGGTCCCAAAAACTTAGATCCACAGCACAGCCTATGATTGTCCTGATCTACTTGAGCATTTGGTGACACAGTAGAAGACTATTGTCTATGTCCAGCCATGGAAGGGAGATGAGACAGATCTTTACTCAGTACATTTCAATGCTATTTGTCAGACAGCAAATGAAAGATGAAAGTTGGGAAAGCACAGTTCAATTACAAAAGAAAAATGTATTTTCATTTTAGAAAACTCTACTGTTCTTGTTCTCCTTGGCATCTCTCTCCATCCCCACATCTGTTCCTACTTACTCTGCCCCCATTTTCTCACTGGGAAGCATCAGACAATCTTTACTGCAGGCACAAGTATCTATTCCAAGTGTCTTCGAGGGAATACATTCTTAGTCATGCTTGTACTCTACTGGGTGTCCTTGTCCTACATGCAAGTCCAGGTCTGCATGTGTCCCAGGCCTATTAAGCAGAGACCTCACTGTATAGAAGTGCTTAAACCCCATATCTCTACCATGCATTTAATTTTGAGAACACATTCCACTGAAGCTAGCAGAAATGCAGTGTCTTATCACTGTCTTCTTCTAAACTGGGGCCTGAGACCTGCACATGGCACTTACTTTGGCACCAACAGCTAAAAAATGCATATTAATTATAGAGGAAATAGGACATTTTTGTTTAAAAAAAACACATGGTGACAAGAAAAACTGTTATTTTCCCTATGCTTTTTCAAGGTGAGCTAATTAGGAATTTTCTTCCTCATTTTATCGTACACTCAGAACTCAAGAGCAAGACATTACTCAAGCTGGCTTATCAGACTCCTGCTAGGTCTCTGTGTGTCCCTGAACCAAGGAGAACCAGTGAGGCCCTGGGACACTTATGTTGGACAGAAGAACCTCTTTCTCACACTCACTCCTTCACTGACCTTCCCCTAGGGAAGGCTCATTACCCTCAGCCCTCTAGGTGCTTTACAGACAAAGCACATCACAACCATGTCTGATGATGCACGAAAACACAACAACAATGCCTCTATTTGCCTTCTGCTGGTGGGTAAATGACTGTGATCCACAGGAGGCTTAGGTACCTGGCATGGATAGGGGAACAACATCATAAGACCAACAGGTTGCTATGCAATATAATGACTTAATAGGCAATGCCTGTAAGAATTTGTTTATTAATTAATTGCAATTAACCTGTTTCATCTACTAGGAAGATTTTCAATCTGTTAGAAACGGCAAGTGTTCAGTGTGCAATGAAGCAGCCAAATGTAGAAAATCACTGCTCAGAAAATCATAGCTCTGCAAAAGAAGAGCGTTGTTGTTAGCTCTTATTTTTCAGGAGAAAAGGACCTGACATAACAGGACAGGACATTTCCTCCTCCAAAAACATGCATGCTCAGGCAAGCTGGAGGACTGTGTAAAGCAGGCAGCTGTAGAGACATGAGTAAGTCCCATATATTCAGAGATAAAACCTTTTTTTTTTTTTTTACATAGTATAGTCTAGTGTGGAAACTGCCAATCCTTCTCCTCTCACTACTTCTTTGATGTTCACTTGCTTTAAAATTTTTCCCCTGTGATGAACAACAGAAATTGCCAGTAAGTATTTGCAATCTCAGGAGCATAGCAGAAGGAACTGAGGATTTGTTGCTCAAAATGAATCCTTGAAAATGACTGTCTACAGTCATTCCCTTCTGCTTGCCTCACTGTTACAGGATAAAGGGAAGCAGAGTATGATGGCACTAACTATAATAACTCATTAATTTTGCAAAACTCCTATTGGAGGCTTGTACGTGTGCAAAGTGTCACACCGAAAGCAACACTGAAGAAGACATATTTATGCCTCCTGAGGCAATTGGCTGATGTAGTTGTCCAGCCACTCTCCAAGATATTTGGGAAGTCACGGCAGTCAGGTGAAGTCCCTCGTGACTGGAAAAAGGAAAACATTGCACCCATTTTTAAAAAGGACGGAAAGGAGGACCCCAGGAACTACTGACCTGTCAGCCTCAGCTCTGTGCCTGGCAAGATCATGGAACAGATCCTCCTAGAAGCTGTGCTACGGTACATGGAGGACAGGGAGGTGATTCGAGACAGCCAGCATGGCTTCACCAAGGTCAAGTCCTAGTGGCCTTCTATGATGGAGTGACTACATCAGTGGGCAAGGGGAGAGCTACAGATATCATCTATCTGGACTTTTGTAAGGTCTTTGACACAGTTCCCCACAACATGCTTCTCTCTAAACTGGAGAGATATAGATTTGTTGGGTGGACTGTTCAGTAGATGAAGAGTTGGTTGGATGATTGCATCCAGAGGGTAGTGGTCAATGGCTCTAAGTCCAAATAAAGATTGGTGACAAGTCGTGTCCCTCAGGGCTCCGTACTGGGACCAGTGCTGCTTAGTATCTTCATCAATGACACAGACATTAGGATCAAGTGCACTCTCAGCAAGTTTGAAGACGACACCAAGCTGAGTGGTGCAATTAACATACCTGAGGGAGGGGATGCCATACAGAGGGACCTGGACAAGCTTGAGAAGTGGGCCTGTGTGAACCTCATGAGGTTCAACAAGACAAAGTGCAAGGTCCTGCACCTGGGTTGCGGCAATCCTCACTATCAATACAGGCTGGGGGATGATGTGATAGAGAGAAGCCCTGGGGAAAAAGGACTTGGAGATATTGGTGGATGAAAAGCTGGACAGGAGCTGGCCATGTGCACTTGCAGCCCACAAAGCAAACTGTATCTGGGGCTGCATCAAAAGAAGTGTGGCCAGCAGGTCAAGGGAGGTGGTTCTGCCCCTCTGCTCTAATCTTGTGAGACTGCACCTGGAGTACCGCACTGAGCTCTGGAGTCCTCAGCACAAGAAAGACATGGACCTGTTGGTGTGGGTCCAGAGGAGGTCCACAAAAACTATCAGAGGGCTGGAACACCTCTCCTATACAAAAAGTCTGAGATAGCTGGAGTTGTTCAGCCTGGAGAAGAGAAGGCTCCGGGAAGACCTCATTGCTGCCTCTTAGT
>VZZY01022810.1:0-14981 GCA_013400335.1 Eurystomus gularis
GAACAACAGGGAACAAAATTCAGTAGGAGCCAGGCAATGGAGGTCCTTATCTAGACAGAGTGCAAATTATCTTTATCATTTCTTCTTGTATGTATCTGCTGCTCTCAGGTTTGAAAAAGCAGGCAAGAGGTTCATGACACAAATATTTTTACGTCTTCTTATAAACTTCTGATCGTTAATGTTCTTTATAAATACCTGACAGTTAAAATAGCCTTGACTTGTCAAGTTTCTCTTAGGAAAAATGAGGGTGTGTTCAAAAAGCTGTCAATGTGTTTTGTTTGTTAATTCTGCTGAATTTTGTGTTTTGTGTCTACAAGTGGCTCAAGGAGGCAAACAGTCTTTGGAGAAGCACTTTATTAGAAGACTGATGCCTTCTGTCAATGTCTGTAGTGAGATATGGGCAATAGGGTTTCTGTTCAGGATGCTTGTTTCTATTGGTTTCTGTTCAGATTTTTGATACTCAGTTCAGCTCTCCTCAGATTAGGCTTAATTGTGTTGGCTGCTTCTAAGTTGATTACTGTATTCTTTACAGTAGATCTTGTTCTGCCTACTACTGTATTGTCAGCTGGTAAATTTAACTAGAAAGAGAGCATTTGTTTAACTACATTCATATTACTCCTTGGCAGTGGCAGCTGCAGGCAATAAAGAACATGCAACTGCAGTAGTTCAAAACTGATGTAGTGGCATATTCTGTGAAGGATGATAACAGTGCTGTCCTTTGTTGTGTTTGGTTTTGTTTTTTTTTTTTTTTTTAATTATGAACAGAAATTTTTCCTCAGTCAAAAATACGAGTAACATTTTTCTGGATGATGGATCCCTGTCCTATAGTGTATTCCTGAATTTGTCCTGTGTCAGAGAAACAGTATCTAATGAATCATTACAGTATTTGATTATTTAGCAGATGTGTTTTCTGGTGAGTTTGCTGAGAAATGCAAAATTCATGAAGCATAGGTCTGCTGAAGTGTTACTGACTGTTAGCTTCAGTCTCATGTTACCATGCTTAAGGTAACTTAGGTTGCAACTAGAATACTAGTCCTCCACCTTACTGCAAGTGAGTCTAACAATATTCCAAGTCTGTGCTTTGTCTTAATTGAGTGGGCAGCCTTGAAGTAAGCTGCAGTTAGTGGGCACTTGTTTCTTTTACTAGTGTTGGTTTTGGTTTGAACGCTTTATTGGAAGTTTTGAGGCAAGCACTGTAGTACTTGTGTCATTGGTGGTTAACATACCCTGAGAATACTGTGTGAGGTTTGTATTATCTTAGTTCTTTGCAAACCAAGTCAGTGTTATTCCTGGGATATGTTAAAAATTGGAACAATCTGTGCCATCATGCTTTGAGTTTTCCTGATGGAAAGAGCAGAAAGGACAGTCATAAGTAGGAAATAGTTTGAGTGACTAAGGTAGAAGTCTTTGGCTTGGAAAAGAGATTGTTTGGATGATATAACAAAGGTTTTCAGAATTGTGTGAAGGAAAGAGCAAGTAGGAATTGCTGTGTCTTTCAAGACAAGTAGGAACTGAACTGTCTTTCAGTTCAAAAGCTAGGGACTGTTAAAGGTAGTAGGAGCCATGTTCAAGTAGGAATTATTTTGCACAAAATGATTGGCAGAGTTGTGAAATTCTTTACTAAGGTCATGACCTCATGAATAAAAAGAAGTCTACAAGGAATCGAATGGAGACTGGACTGGTACTTGGAACAGAGATCTACTGAAAATTGCCTGATGGAAACCACATCACAGCCTGGAATACCCTCGGTTGCCAAAGGCTGGAAAGTGTTGGGTGGAGAGAAGGATGTAGCAGGAAAGGCTGTTTGCCCTGTTGTCTCTGCTACATGCTTCTACGGACCAGTTTTGGAAACTGTACACAAATGGCTGATCCTTGAACTGGACCATTCTGAGCATTTTTACGTTAGTTAATATCTTTTATTTTAATTTGAACCAAGGTGGAAAGAGACATCCTCCAGATGTCTGGAGCAAGCTGTTAACATGACTGCTACTAATGCATCAGCTGGCTGTATATGCATGCTATCTATAATGCATCCTGGACCTAGTATATATACTCTGGCCAACCTGCAAATCAGCTTTATGCTTAGAACACTTTATTTTTTTTTTAATATATAGATATACTTGATACAACAGATAGATCCTGGATACGTCAGGTGTGCTGCATAAACTCCTGAGGCATAAGTCTGTATTGCATTCTGTGATTTACACTGTGGAAGATTGGGAGTCTGAAAAGAAAGAGATTTTGGTTTAATTTAACTGTAGCCTGATATAGTAGGCCCATAGGAAATGGATCTGTTTGAGTAATGATTTGCACTGAAAGCATAACAAAAAACCAGTAGGCAGTGAATATTCTGATTATTACTGTATGTTGCAGAATTAAGTGTTATCTGGTAATGGTAACTTTCTGCTGTGTTAAAAAAAGACTTCCAAGACACATGCATGTTTCATTGAAACATTTTTTTCTTTGCAGGAAAATTTTGAAGATGCCTTTGAAAACATCCCTGTGTAAGTAAATTTTTTTTTTCATTTATATGTTTTTATTAAAACTTTTTACACAGCAGCCAAATACTGCATGTGCACCATTCCAGGGAAGTGTCATTCTGTAGGCACTGACTACATTCACATTTTCCAGAAGAGTTAAGGTCCCCAAGAGTGGAGAAATGGAAGTGTAATTAGGTTGATATATGTGATGAAGTATTTGTCAACGAATGTGAAAGCTGTAAAGAATTAACAATAGCAAAATTAGTAACTTTTAGTTATATACTGACACCTCTAGACATTGTTGCATGGTGGAAAAGTGATAGCTCAGCATTAGTGGAAAAACTTTGGGTCACACATAATGCAAGACCATCTAAGCAAGCTTTTCAAATGAAAATTGCTATACCTCATAGCGTAGTGCTGCACAGATGGTTTTCACTAATGAAGTGAGATATAGTCACTTCTCTGGCATCCGATTTCATGCTGAAGCAACACCTTGCGTAAACTGTGATGCAAACAGATGGTACTGTTCATAAGTGGGTTTAGTTTTTCTGTAGAATTTTACTGCACTTTTGTGCAACGAAGCATATGAGATGGAGACTTCTAGTGGCATCCCCAGACTGCTAGAACACTTCTAGACCCCAGAGCAGTAGCTTTGGACTGCCAAATTTCTATGGCCTTGGCAAATTATGTTTTACAGATTTGCCAGATCCTGTATTTTTATCTTACCTACAGTAGTAAGGTCTGTTCTCTCTCTAAAACTGTAGTTGAAAAATTCAACATATCATTTCCTGAGACTCAGAAGGAAGAAAATAAGAATCTGATACATTGATGTTGAGAGCTTTTCATGTTAATGACTACTTTTTCTTCCTAGCAGTTGCTATATGATCAGATAACTTCTCTCTGGCCCCTGCTTCCCTCAGGAGAGTGAAGAAAGGGGCTCTGTAACGTTTACATCATCAGAATATTTATCCAACACTGATTACTTCTATGAGAAGGCTGTTTTATTATTTTTATTGATATCTGAGCTGGGCAGGGATGTTTATTATTGGCATGCAGAGCTTTGATTTGTTCTTCTTTAGTCTCTCTTCTGTGCTCATAGCTGTTGCACAGAGATACCTTTTGTAGCGGTGTAGAGGTTAGTAGTTTATTCTCGCTGGTATTGCTTCTGCCTATAATAACCATTATGTAAAGGAGTAATTGCAGGATGATGGAGAGAATATTAGTGGGACCGAAATCATGGTGTTACTTCATGTCAACAACTATTGAACAGTTTTCATGGCGATTACTGTCCTCATTCCCTGGCCAGAAGTACTAGCCTTTGCTGTTACATTGTTGACTCATTCTGGTGTATGTGTATTCTAAAACTAACTTTCCATATGTTCAGGTTTCACAGCCTTTAGTTCAGCCAGTTTCAGTAATGTAGGGCTACCCACAGTTCTTGTTGTGGTGGTCCAGCACAAGCTTAGGAGAAAGCACAGTGTGGGTAACTGCATTTCCTGAGCTCTTACTCAACCCTACGCAATGTCCTCATGACATACTTACCTCTCCTTTCACCCAGCTTCACTTGTGTCCTGTTTACTCCTGGATGGTCAACAGGTAGCTTCATTTTTTAGCAGACGAACAAAACAGAAAATTAAGTATTATATTGTAGCCTTTCCCTCAGTAGGTATCCTTCAGGTATTTCTGCACTAGCTACATATTTATTATAACTGTCTCTCGAGTCCACTGCTTCTCTGTCAAATTTGGCAGATTGAAACTGGCCAATGGGTTAAAATATTAAGAGCATGGGGACACAAGTGGAGAGTCCACATAATTGTGTATGTTGTTTTCTTTTAAAGTGAAACTCATAAAGAGACAGTTCAGTTTGTGAATACTTGAGCAATGAAGACTAGGGTACTCTCGACTGGCATACCGCTGCTGTTGAGTTGCTCTGTTGTTAGACAATTAGCTACTCTGCAGTTACGGAAACGATATAGAAGTGTGTCTATTCTTCTGTCTCTGGGCAGGATTCTTCACTTGATTAGACTCTCTCAAATTCTTTAGAAGGTGCAACTATGTCAAAAAAATGCCTAAAGAACTGAAAAAACCTTGGGACTTCTTGTGGAAATCTTCAATCTTCCTTCAAACTCTTTGGCTGTAGTTTTCAAATGATGCTGGTAGTTTGCCTGGGGGGAAGCCTTCCCCAAATCTAGTGCCTCACTGGTTATTCCGGACCTTTCCCTGTCTAGAATTAATGGTAGTTTTTTCCTATTAATAATACAGCAGAATAAATTTGGAAATATTACAACACTGAAACAGTGAATTACCAGAGACTTAACCTTTTGGGAAGCTGCATCTATTTGGTTTTTATTTTGCTGTTGATAATGTTTGCTTCTTTTATATTTAATAAGAAATTGGCATTGTTACAGCTCTGTGATATTCCTGCCATTGGTTTGAGTGGCTTATTGCAGTTTGATTATACCCAATTGAATTTCATTAAATTGGACTTTTTTTTTTATGAAGAGTTGCCTAAAAAGCCTGTTAATGCTTACTGATGAGATCAGAGCTGGTTCAAGTTCTGTCAGATCAACTTGTTGGTTTAGGGAATTTGAAAAGAATGTGTGGGCCCCATGCTTCCGTGGTATTTCATGCACACTTTTGTTATTCTTATGTAAATTATGTATAGAGTAACAGTGCTCTGCATATTGTTCTAGTAAATGCCAGAAAACGGTTTTGCTAATCTAACTTGGCTTTAGCCAGCTTCATTGCCTAAATATTATTGCCAGTCACCAGATTGTGGAGGTTAGCTGTTAAAAGGACAATGACTTATCTTAACAGGGTAGAAATTCTTCCCTGAATCTCTAGTGCTGGCTGTCATATATGAGGACAGGTCCAGGAGGAAATCAGTCTTTACTCTAGTTGTCTAAGTGGATTAGATTCTTTATCTAGACTCTTTCGTGATCTTCTGCTTTTGGTGGCTACTGTAGGTTTACACAGCAACTCCCAAACAGGTTTTGTAATGAGTCCAAAATATTTGTTTCGTAGGAAAGTGGAGGGACCATTAAACGGAATTCCATCTGTAAATGCAGTTCTTTACTTACTGATGCTAAAGCCATAGAAAGGCTATTACAGTAGGCTAGTCTGCCATTTTGCTTAAAGCAAGCAGTAGCATTTCACCTAGTATCTTCTCTACCATAGAGAGTTACTAAAAGCTTTGCAATAACTTTTGATATAGCATCTTTAGCCTTATAGAGATAATAGGTGGGATATATGTGATAGTAACACAACCATGTAATGGCAAATTTAACTCATAACTGGTTCCAGATTGGCGCATTCTGTTGTAAAAGGAACCGAGTAACTAGAGACAACTGGTTCTTTCTGTTTTGGAAATTCAAGCCTCTGACAAGAAGTTTTGTGGTAGTAAGCTACTGTTTACCTAATAATTCTCCATGTTTACACTGGAGTGTCAGCTTACTTTAAGTTTTGGGCAAATCTGTTTCACAAGCTACTCTAATCACAGAATGGTAGGGGTTGAAAGGGACCTCTGGAGATCATCTAGTCCAGCCTTCCTCCCAAAGCAGGTTCACCTAGGGCAGGTTACACAGGAACGCATTCAGAGAGGTCTTGAAAGTCTCTGGAGAAGGAGACTCCACAACCTCTCTAGGCAGCTTGTTCAGTGCTCTGTCACCCTCACCATAGAGAAGTATTTCCTCATGTTGAGGTGGAACTTCTGTGTTTCAGTTTGTGCCCATTGCACCTCGTCCTGTCACTGGGCACCACTGAAAAGAGGCTGGCTCCATCTTCCTGACACCCACCCTTCAGCTATTTATATGCATTGATCAGATCCCCTCTCAACCTTCTCTTCTCCAGGCTAAACAGCCTCAGAGATCTCAGTCTTTCCTCATAAGAGAGATACCCAGTCTCCTAATCATGCTCATCGCCCTACATTGGACTCTCTCTAGTAGTTCCCTGTCACCCTTGAACTGGGGAGCCCAGAACTGGACACAGTGTTCCAGATGTAAAAGCCTAATGCTGTTACCTGCCAAGCATATGCAGGTTCAAAAGCATGGATGAAACAGATTTGTGGGTGTTTTGTTCTTTTATTTAAGTCTTGCTAAAAATGCTTCATCAGTACCTGACTCTTATTGTGGAAAAACTATGGACTTTAATTTCAGTCTTACTGAAAAAGATAATTGTCAACTTCTGTGACTTCTTTTCCTGTATACTTCTGCTACCCTAATTTTTCCTTGAATTATCCAGAATTTTTTTTTGTGGAACACAGAGATCCATGTTTTCTTTTGCCAGGGTATAACTTTGTAATTATCTCTTCTTTGGTTATACAAGAAGACTAAAAGTGTTTGAGTTTTCAACAATTTTTAACAATCATCATATTATACTTAGCATCCTAGCATGTACTGATGTCACTGCTGTTTTGACTTCTGTATGTATTTTATCCTCAGTTTATTAGGAGCTTATATGAAATTTGGACTTCCTCTCATCTCATTTTACTTAGTGTTCCTTAAAGTGTCATCTGTATATGACAAGAATAAGTTACCCTCATGTTAGGGTGCTTTTCTATTGTACTGATGGGCATGTAATATTTTTCTTTGAGGTAAAGGCAAGATGGTGTTTTCAGTGACCGCCTTGTTATCAGAGGCTTATGCAAATGAATAACAACACTTAGACTAACTGTATTGTGGTAGCTGCTTGGGTATGTTTACAGAATGTCTTTGGGAAGAAAAGTGGTCTGCCTGACTGCTGTGATCAGCTTATCTGCAGAGGAAGTCTTCATGTTGTGATATTTGTGTAGGAATTTCTGACACCAGACCCTGGGGTATGGCATCAGCGGAAAGATAGTGAGATCTCATTTAAACACGTTTGAAAAACAAAATAGTGAAAAGGTGGAAGCTAGAATTCTGTAGAAAAGCAGACAGGTTATTTTTTATGAAAAATGGAATTCTTAGAATTTTCCGTCTTTATCAATTTCAGCAGAAAGAGGCATATTTCATTGCTATATTATCATTCCTCTTCTGCATTTCCTTTTCATACCCAAAGCTAGATGCTGTTAATCCTTGATCCTACCAAAGCAGCTCTGTGTGGTATTACTGGGGGGATAGATTAAGGGCCAGAAGTGTTTAAGGAAGTTAGAGCAGGTTATCCTTGTAATCTCAGAAGTGTAGTTAAGATTTCAGTTATACCAGCGCGTGTCCATGTTTTGACAGTGAATGAAATTGAACAGCTGAGGAAATGGCCTTAAACTAAAATTTGGATTCAAGTAGACAAAAACTTTTAATAATGAACTAAAAAACACAACCCAAACAGAACACCTCAGGGACTTCTCTACAGACAACTGCCCGAAACTCTCCCTTTCTCTTCCACACCACGCTACTCTCTTGCAAGCCTTCACTTGAAAGGCCGATGCACAGAAAGGTACCACAGCCTGTTTCTCTGTGATCCAGTGTTTGGCAAGAGAAGTTTGTCTTAATTGAGCCTAAATATTTGGATTGCTGCTTGAGACTTATTCTTCCATGTGAAATAAATTCACACCATGACAGTAAACTCATGTGGTATTTTTGGGGTGGGGGTTCCTGGAGACTTCCAACATTATCATGTTGGAATCTCAATATTGTGCTGGAATGCCTGATCTACTGATCGCATTTGTGTTTACTTTCTTTAAATTTCTTTCAGAAAATTTAAGTTTAACCCATACTTTAATAAAGAGGGCATAATGCTGTTTGCAGTCATGCAATTCAAGAATTGCCTTCTCTGAAGAACTTCAGAGACTTTGAAGGGGATGTAGGCTTTTAATGTTTTGGATTAGTGGTAGAATCTTTAACTCATTAGTGCTTTAGATAAGAAAAAGAAAAGATGAGCTCTAACTCATAGATAAAAAAACTTCTAGGCAATGACTTACTCAGATACTGAGAAGGATTGTTTTTAGGGAAAGAAGATTGAAACCCGTATTTGCAACATTCTTACAAAAACCTCTCCTGTCTTCAATAATATCATGTTTTGGTTGGTTTGTTGTTTCCTCTCTACCAGGACCACAGCCCCTTTCCCCCCTGATGATTGACAACTCTCATTAGTGGGTTTTTCTTTAAGACAGTCCAAGGAAAATCTTTTGAACATGTGTTGATATTTGCAGACAGAAATCTTGCTTCTGTAAGTTCTGTGGAAATATGCTCCTGAGTATTTCTCAACTTTTACTGGGAAATATTTTCTGATGCCAGAGTGTGGACTGTCTGAAACTTAGGCTGAGTTGAGGACAGAACATTGTATGTTTTGTGTGTGAACTGGGTTGATTTTTATGTGATTGCTCAAACTTGATTCAAAACCAGTATACCTTTCACTTGCAATCAAGATGAGAGAAATGCCAGCACTTTGACTCTTCTTGCTGTACTAATAATGTTAGTATAATAAGTGACAATACATATGAGTGCTGCTTACAATTCAGGTGGTGGAGAACTCAGATATCTCTAAACTCATTAGTCTTTAATACTATCAGGCACACTCTCAGGGGAAAGGTAGAAGCATTCTGATTTTAAAGGTGCTGTTGTCCATCGGTTAGAGCTGTCCAACTTATCTCTGTCCTTCAAAGCCTGTCTTACCTAATCATAGCCCTTGGTTTCCTCAGGTGTTTTAGAAAATAACTGCACAACTCTTTCCTAGTCTGTTGCATTGTTACTTGTATCTTCCAAAGTAAATTGTTTAACAAGATTGAAGTATTACTGCTTTCATTACTTAGTGCCCATCTGTAATGAGTAAATATGCATCTGTACTTTCCTGCACTGTGTTTTAAAGGCTTTCTTTGAGCCTTCTTTGGGAGTAAGTCTCAGATCATGACAGTAAAAACATAGCTCGAAAGAGATACTATTAGCCCAGGTGGTAGAGCTTTATAGAATACTTTTTGAAGGTAATGGTGGGGGGCATAGTTTAAGTTTCTCTGCTTAGCTCCCGTGTGCTGAGGGTTCCCCTGATTCACCTGGAGAGGTCAGACCAAGGGAATGAAACGGTCTGTTGCAGCTGTTTTGCTTCTGCCTCCTCCTATTGCTGCTGGTACGCATGAAGATAACTAGCTGTATTAGCTGCCTCTCTGTGCTATTGATTTATTTTGGTCATGGGGCTCTAGCTAAAACTTTGGGTTTCTGCGGAAAAAATGTCAAAGGGTTAATAAAAACCTGTGTTGATTTGTTTGAGTACTGGCAAATAATGAAAACCAAACATGAGCTAGTTAGTTTTCTTCAGTGCTGCTTTCTACCAACTCTGGTATGTTTGATCTATTTTTACTGCAGTTGCATTAGTATACTTTTCTTTTTCTGACTTTAATTGCAGCATCTTTTAAAAATTATTATTCAGGAAATGCTGAGGTAACTCCCTTTTTGCCTTTAAATATAAATCACTTCGTGTTTCTCATGTCTCCATTTTCTCCTTGCAGTTAGGAGTGATGGATTAGAATTAGGCTGCAGCACAGATTGGGAAAATCTCCCAGCATCCTCTTCCCGCAGAGGCATCGGCTTCCAGCATTGACTGTAGCTGCTGCCACTCTAACTGACATTTCTTTTGAATTCAGCTATGGAGAGCACCTGTGATGCCAGCCTCTGGCTTGTGAACTTTTATCCTTTTCTCCTTTTTGCTTGATAAGTCATTAATGAAACCTCATGGATATTGAGAAATAAAGCAGAATCAGTTTTCTCTTTATGCTTTTCTGCTGTGGCTTTTTTGTTTGTTTTTTTTTGTGTGTGCGCACAGTGGAAAAGGAACAGAGTGAAAGAAGCAGCACTTATATTTGCAGAAGGACTATATTTACATACCTGAAGTTAACTGAATTGTTCTGTAAGTATATTATCTCTACCTGCTAGTCCCTGAAATCATGAATGTGGTAGTCAGATTTAGGGGGTTTTATCTGTGCAAATTTACTTTGGCAGGTATGTTGAACACTTAAAAGTACAAAAAAAAAATTTAGATGGATTTCCTGAAGAGGAGGGGAAAAAAAAAATATTTACAATGGGTTTAAGAAATGACTGTTTCTCCTCTGCACTTTGCAGTGGTGAACAATGCTTTTAGAGAGCAGAAGCTTCTCTGCTGATGTCAGTGCTTAATCAGCTTGGATGCTGTAGGTTGGAGAACACTGCAAGGTGTGTATTTTGGGATGTCATTCTTTAAAATGTCGTACTTTAAGGCCAGTAGCACACTTACAGTTGCTTTCTCCATTTATAGAGTGTGTTTTCTATTCCTAGTAGCTATGATGATTTAACCATTTGAGGTTATATAAATTTTTACTTATTTTTTCATTTGATGCAGTTCTGTGCTTTCTAAGTACTAAATGTTAGGTATAATGCAGTGTCATTTTAGATATTGTAGTAATTTAAGGTCTTCAACATTAGCAATAACTTCACAGTGTAAAATTCCAGTATATTGGTTTGAAGTTTAAGAAGGGTGTCTTACTAAGAGCATGCTGTCCTAATTGTCTCTTTGGATCTGAGCCAATATTTTTGTGACGCAGTGTTAGTCCCATAAACATCTGGCCTGATGTGGTGTCCTACTTGCTGCATGATGTAGTTCTTGTTTTTTCCGTAGCAAGATAAATGGAATTTTCATTCGTTTTGTGTAAAACTGTCAGCAAGCTGTCATTATTATTTATATATGCTAGCTCTTCCAGGAGGATCTTTTTCAACCTATTTTCTTGTCAGCATGTCTTATTCAGACCTACTTTCTAAGGGAAATGTTGAACAGATTAAATTTAATCTTTGTCTCTATATCCACACGCCGTATATTAAGTTTTGGCAGTATCGCTCTCTGGCATATTTAGGTGCTTGTTTTTCTTCATGGTATTGCCTGTATTGACCTCAGCTGGATTGTTTTATATAAACTGTTATTCTGATAAGGGGTATTCAAAGATAGTAGATTCTTAGTTTACTTACAAAGATTGCATGTTAAAACATACATCTAAAAATAATGCTGAACCACTGAGTTCTATAAATAAACCTGGTAACAACCTTTATAGTGTTGTGCATTTCCATTAGTGTCCAGCAGAACAGTGTGAAGCAGATTGTTCTCCTACCTGCAGACTGACACTGCTTTGTTTTTTCTTTCCCCTCTATCAAACTGGGGTCACTTCTAAATACCTGTGGTCTGATTGTTTTGCTGACTGCTTTTAGGAATACATCTCTTTTGCAGTGCTGTCAGTTTCATGCTGGAGTAGATTAATAAGCTTGAATAGGATTATTTCACAATCATTTTACTGATCAGAAAAACTGTATGTGCATATTCAGGTGGGTAGGTAGTAATCCAGGTAGTTCTCATGTGTCTTGCTCCCACAATATGGCTGATTCGTTATGGAAAATGTGCATGTTGCATACTGTGCATGTGCCATGCAGTTTGCTGTTTAACTTACAGAACTTGGTGCCGATAAAGCTGCTGATGTTTCTTTTTTTTCTCTGAGGCTTCCACCTAACTTGCAATACATTTATTGTTGGCTTACTGAATCTGATTAATAGTCAGTCCAAATCTGAAACATTTGTGAATGCTCATGTTTGTGCTCATGAAAAAAGTGCCTAGAAATGTAGCCTGTCTTCTGGTGCTTTTCAGAAGGGTGGACTGTGATGTTGGCAATGGTGGGTGCTGGTCAGCCAATACGATGAGTTTAGTCTTGATGCTATTTCCTGTGGCACCAGAGATTCAAGCAGATGATCAGCTTTGCCTTGGATTTCTTCCTTTGTGCTTATTCAGTTGCTTTGTTGCATCTGTAGAGTAGGAATAATATGTGAGGATACAGCAATCAGTGTTTTCTTGTGATGTTCAGATATTGCATTAATAGATATATAGATAAGCAAATTCATGTTTTCAATAAGAAAAACCATCAGGAAAGTTCCTTTATCTTATCACCCACCCCCTCTGTGCCCTCTCAGTCAGGGACATAAAGTCAAGGTTTGAAAGCAAAAGCTTTTGATCACTTGTATTCCATTACTAGATTCTCATGAAGCAGCACGGTACATGCTGGGCTGCTTTGTAACTAGGACAAAGACAGTCCCTGTGCATGCCACCAAAGTCTGAGATCACAAGTAAGACTCACATGCAGAATGTAAAGCAGCATTATTGGTGCCCTGCCAGGTGGTGGTCTGACATAAAAAGTTTAAGTTCAGATGAGACTTGTAAGGAGGAATTTTTATTTGTATACAGATATAAAGCTTCTGGTGTGTTTGGGGGTTTTCTAATACATTT
This sequence comes from Eurystomus gularis, assembly GCA_013400335.1. Classification (NCBI taxonomy): domain Eukaryota; kingdom Metazoa; phylum Chordata; class Aves; order Coraciiformes; family Coraciidae; genus Eurystomus; species Eurystomus gularis. Next base: position 12,681 of record VZZY01022810.1, read on the forward strand.
CATTCCTAAGACAATATTACAAATATTTTTACTGCTGTAACCAATAATAATTCCTAAAATAAAAAAGTTGTCCCCCATAGCTAAATATGTATCTGTGAAGTTTAGAAAATCTAAAATTAGAACTTACTTTTTTAAAAAAGAAGAGAGGGCAAACACCCCTCCTAAAATGCCAGCAGCTTCCCCCAGCCTCAGCTTCTGATCTGTGAGGAACAGAGTTTTATCTGCCTTCCGTCTGCCTTGTTCTTAGATTACATCTGTCTGGTAAAGTGATGGATCAATTAAAATGCTCTCTGAGTGAAATTCCAAAAGTTATGGAAAGCTGTCACTTTTGAATGTTTTTTGACAATGCTAAACTAGAGATAAAAATAAAGTCATTTGCAGCTCATTTTCATGGATATAATTTTAGTACTTTTTTATTTTCAACAGGGGTAACTGCTTCTTCTTCCTCCTTACCTCCTCCCTTCTTCATGTATCTTTCTCAGAGTTCCAACTCCCTTCCCACAGCTTTTCTTTTTGAAAAATACAGGTTTTTTCTACTTTATTATGTATACAGATGTATAATATCAGCTAGCTGCTGTTCCTGCTTTTCATTCTGCATCAGCATTTCTGCCACAGCTGTAAGATGAGGGAGAATAAAAAACTTAATTCAAAGAAAAAAACAACCACAAAACAAAGCCAATAAACAAAACCCCAATCAACCAAAAACCCCAGTATTATTAAAGAAAATGCCCTAGCGGTGATATTGCTTGATCATGCAAAGGATATTGTAGGCAGATCGCTTGCTCTTGTGACAGCAATCCAGGGATTCACTGATACAGATTTGCAAATAGCTGATTAAATGCTACTTATTTCATAGTCTGGTAGCATTGAGGAGGAAGGTGCAACCTCACTGAACCGCATTGTCTCGTTGTGTGGTGTTTCCGTCTTTTGCTGTTACTAGTTCTGTGGATGGATAGATGTCTCAAAAATTCAGGTGAAAGCTAGTACCCAGTAAGGACTTGGGTAGGAGAACACTGTTTGCCTCTGTCTGCTATAGAAGTTGATTATAAATACAGCATGGAAGAAAGTCTCCAGGGAGGAAAAAGTCTCCAGGGAGGAAAAAGTGAAAAGAAATGTGTTAGCTTGGTTTTGCCAAAATACCAAGCTGTGTAGACTAGTATGATTTCAACTAAATGATGCTTGTTGAGTGAGGGGTGTCTGTGGTGTGTTTTCAGGTGGGTTTTTAATTCTTTCTGTTTGTGTTTAAAAAACTGCCTGTCTTTGAATGGATCTTAATATAGTAAGCCTTTAGAGTAATTTCTGCCTCTTTGCAGATTTGGCTAGCACAGCAGTGGATAGTTTTGCTGCCAGTTGGGTTTCTTTAAATGAATGTTTAGCACACAGACTACAGCATGCGTTGGTGAAGTTCTGAAACAGTGAAGATACTACGCCTTCAAAGGAATAAAGTCTGTCTTGCATCAGCATGGATTTTTTTTCAGTGCTTCCCATAAGCTGATAACATTTCCACTAAGTATGTAAACTACACACTTTTCTTTATCTAAAATTAATGCTTCACATAAAAAGGAATGTGTGCATAATGAATGCAGAATTTGCTGTAGAGGTAAACTATGGCTGGTGGATTTACTGTATGGGTAAAAAAAGTTGGTATTTCACAGAATGGTAGGGATTGGAAGGGACTTCTGGAGAGCATCTAGTCCAGCCTTCCTCCCAAAGCAGGTTCACCTAGGGCAAGCTGCACAGGAATGCATCCGGACAGGTTTTGAAAGTGTCCAGAGGAGACTCCACAACCTCTCTAGGCAGCCTCTTCCAGTGCTCTGTCACCCTCACCATAGAGAAGTATTTCCTCATGTTGAGGTGGAACTTCTGTGTTTCAGTTTGTGCCTATTGCCCCTCATCCTGTCACTGGGCACCACTGAAAAGAGACTGGCCCCATCTTCTCGACAACCACCCTTCGGTTATTTATATACATTGATCAGATCCACTTTCAAATAAAAACAGAGACCACAGTCAAGCTAGTTATACACCCTGGAGAGGGGAAAGGGCACAAATTCAGTAAAAGAGAGATGTAGTGACAACTCATAGCCAAGGATTGACTCTAGAGGTTTATTCCTAGTGACCTCAGTACCCTGGTGCAGGAGGGTAAGGAGGCAGATTATCCTCAGTGAGATGGTTTTCAGGAGGGCACCAGTAAAACCAGGGAGGGAAGGTGGCCAGCCGTGAGCACAAGACAGTGCAGCTGGTTTCATCCCGCTGCCTCACCTTAGCCTTCTCTTCTCTGTGCTAAACAGACCCAGGTCTCTC
>VZZY01022812.1:4552-14881 GCA_013400335.1 Eurystomus gularis
AACTATATAATTTTTTTAAAATATTATTTAAAAATATGCTGTTCATTTTGATCCCTTTACTTTTGAACTATTCTTATTTTTGCCTCTCTTGCGGCACAGTGTCTTGCGTCACCGTACTAAACTATTTCTTTAAATTGCGTATGATGCAAAAAGTGGGTGGGATAAAGCCAAGTAAAACTCTGTATAGATGTGCTGCATAAACTCCTTGAGTTCAAAGAGTACAACTTTTGCACCAGTTCAAAAGTTTGAGATGCAAACATAGCAGACAAGTCTAAAAATACATAGAATTGGAGATCTACAGATATAAGACCTGTTTATGTCAACTCAAAGTACAAAAAATACAGCATCCAAGTAACAATGACTTTTTTACACTGATTAATTTGACATTTTGCTTGGCTGGGGTTTTTATGTATATATATAAACTTTAAACACTGCTTTTATTAAAATAAAAATTACTCAGTAATAAATATGATATTATTTAACTACAGTACAAAAAAAAGCATGTTAATGACTAGAGATAACCAAACTTCTAAATCAAATGAGACAATGTAGGGTACCAGTGGCTTTCAGTCTGTTGGAAACTGATGCTCCACATTACATTCATAGTTTTCCTGTTGCATCATTCCTAAATTACAGTTCTTTAGAGAACTGTCAATGCTAAATGAGTATTTATAATCAAGCCTTAGTGCCTTTGTCAGAAAAAGTCAATCAAGATACAAAACTCCATTATTACTTAGATTAATGCTGTTAATAAGATATAAATCAATGCATTAAAATATATTCTTTTTACATTTAAGTGAAAAAACTCAAATCCAAACCAATAACATACAAATGCAGGTCGGTCAGATAGGCTATTCTTTTGCTTGTCCCAAAAAACTGCAACATTAGCCGGGTGATGAGAATGAAGTACAATATTCTCAGTCTCTTCATAACTGAATTCTCAAGTATTGCTGTCTACCTGTTTTCAGGCATCAGTGAATTACTTGTTCAGACAAGAACATACTTTATGGATGCACGTTCAAACTCTTGAAGACATCTGGTTTCAAAACAACAACAACAAAAACCAAAAAAGAAATACCCAGAGAAAAGCTTTTAAAATTTTCAAGGCTTCTTACTTCCTCATAAGAAAACCATCATCTGAGTATTGCACAGTATTTAACTACCTCCACCCAAAATTGCGTACAGCGGTGGAGGAAGGAGCCAGTTTAAATTTAGGCAGAAGTTATGATTAATTAGTTTAGGAGTTAAGTCTGTATACTGCCCTAAAACAAACAAATATTATTGGTTTAGTTCATAATACCGAGGAGCTGTGAATGAAGTCACAAAAATCAACAAAATACTTTAGAGAAAAAACATCTTCTAAAGCCAGAAGTATTATTTTTCCTCTCTAGCTTCTGCATGAACAACGGAATTCCTACACAGGAGGAGACACATCAGTATCAAACACATTAAAGCCTCAGTCAAAGAAATAGTTTGGGATATATTTGTCTATGCTGATTTGTAAGATGAACTTCAAACATATATTCAGACATATGCATTTAAAAAGAAAATGTGGTACTTTACCATCCCGCATTCTCCAACAAATTCCGTGCAATGGGCTGAGGCACTGAGCAGTTGTAATAACCCATGCCTATATAAGACCTCCATATCTTGTTCCTGCTTGCAATATTGTATAGAGTTTCAAGGATTTCATTTTCACCTAATTGAAAAGAAATTATATCAGAAATCTACAGTTACATGTAACGTTAACAGTTTTTAACTGAAATGCCTTGTACTTGAGTAAAAAGCCCACAACATTGGTGATGCAAGTATAAGCAGTAGCAGAACAAAGTGCCAGCTAAGAACAGAAAATACAAAATAATAAGCTGGTAAAATATTCTGGGAAAGTTTAAATTCTGATAAAATTGCAACAACTGAATAACAGCATTTCAGCCAATGTGGAAACAATATTAAGAGAAACAGCTGTAGACAAATGGCTTACAGAGCCCTTTTCATTCTAATGCAATGTACGTTCTGGGTCTCCTGCACCTGCATTAAATTATACCTCAGAATGCACTTTGTATTAGCTAAACCTTGCAGAACCAGCACTGAACAAAGCCATAGCCGTCCACAACTATGATTTAGTGTTTCTAACAGAGTCATATTTGCATAAACTGGGCTCACATCAAGCACCCGGGAGTAATTTCTTAGTATTAGAGAAATTTATTTTGTTGCATTTTCTCTTAACTAGCTGATAAAATGAACAGTTCTTTTAATTCAGTTTTAGTATGTTTCAGCTGTTAACAATAATAAAGTTAATGCAGTATTTCTAGCTTAAGAAATCCCATTTAAGATTAACTTTTAAATGAGTCTGCCAATCTGTTTCGGAATGATTACAACAGAACGCTTTTGAAGCATACAGACAGAAAGCATTTGCACTCCCTCTCCCAACCATAGTTTAGTCTTTGGTCTTGCATCTATATACTTTTCAGCATCCTGAAGGCTGTGCAAAAATCACATTCAGGCAATGTAGTCAATTAATAATGCTGTCAAACATCTGCCAAAGGGAAAGTTTTACAAAATATTTTAGTACCTCAGGATGCAGAGAGATAGTTGGTAGGCTGTCTTAAGATTATGCACAGATACCAACCCTCCTAGGTGAGGGGAGCAGATCTTTTTTTGTCCCACCCCCCCTACCTCCGTCTGACCTTGGAAACTGCTGTACCGGGGCAGTTGTATCAAGTTCTGTTCATTTTGCACTGCAGCTTGAAAAGCAGGCTCTGGAATACAAGGCTACACTGAAGCAGAATAGCCTGGGCCCTGGATTTCACAAACCCCATTTCCTCTCTAAGTTACACCAGCAAGAGAGATCAAGTCAAAGAGTGAATACTCTGGAATCTGGTGGCAAATAATTCTCTAGGGTTTGAATTAATTTATTCTGCAGACATAAACAACAATATTATAACTTAAGCTCTGATTTCAAAACTCAGCTCTCCTATTCCTTTTACTCAAAGTGCTACTACTTACTGCATGCCATGTATAAAGATTATTGAAAAAAAAAATCTTCTGGTTTTCAAATTATTTCTTCCACGGTCACATCATACCTTCCACAAAGTTATTTTTTTACTGACCTTCAGTTCTCACGTCAAAGTTCATTTATTCTCTGCCCTTTACTCAGTGTTACTGTTAGATCTAATGTATAAAGATTAATTTCTTGTTTTCAGGAAACTGCACTTTTTTTTCTGCAGACTCAAGAGTTATGTGTTTATTATACCTGAACTCAGCAATGTCCTGGGCAAAGTTTCTAGAGGCAGTGAGCACTCTACTTCCCAACACTCCTCCTACATCATTTATTCCAAACAGACGCACTATTTTAAGTGAGAGTTCTACCACCTGCAACCTAAAATTTTGATGAAAGATGGTTTGGTTGCAGTTTCAGGGGGAGGCTTGTATTCTTGCAGAATTCAACCACCAATGACTTTTTTAAGATGGTAATGAATTTTTTTGTTTAACTGCAAATGCAATTGAAGGCAGAAGTTGGCTATCATTTAACTTGCTCACTAGCCCAGTATCACACAGAAAAATTCATTAGAAGAGAGATTACTGCAGTAAACATCAGAAATACTGTACTATGTGCCAGATAGCATTGCCTGACTGGATGTTTCTTACAGAGAGTCATTTCTCAGGAAATGCAGCTAACAACTACCACACAAAGACACTGAACTTGGGCTTGAACTCTCTGAGGTAAACCAGTTTCCAAACTGACTCAAGGCACAAAGCAAAAAGCCTGGAGAGACTGTAAGCAGCTTAGGCAGCAATTAAGCTGAAGAGTAGAACCACACCACACCTAGAAGAGCTGTGCTGATAGATCACAACACTGAATATGTTTTTTAATTATTACATTTTTATGAGCTACCTGTGAAGACAGCTGCACTACTTGTTTTAATCAGGGTGGTGAAATGCTGAGGGTGCACTCCCTCCACTCCTGCTTCACTTCACTTGCCCTGCTCCTTTGGTCACTACAAAAGCAACAGCAGGAGTGCAGCTCAAACATGCATCTCTCACATTTATCATGCCTCTTTGGAGAGACATGGGATGAACACTCCTTCCCCTGTTCCTCATACTGCCTTGAAGTAACTCTTCACAGCGTGTCTTTAGAAAGACAGCCCGTAAGGAACTGCACTCCTGAGCAATGGAAGTCGATATCCCCAGATTTGCCCGTACAGCTTGGGATGCCTAAGACCATACAGAAGGCCACCTAGATTTATGATCATTTAGCTTTCATGAATTCAGTGTTTGCTTTACACTGACGTGGTTCCGAATTTAAGCAAAACTGACATAGGCAAGGGTGAGGGAAAATAACACATATGTTGGGGTCCAAAGACGGGAGAGCAACGGAATGAAACAATTCTTAACAGTATTCCCAGCACTGACAGGAGGGGATAGAGAAGACACAGCCAGGCTTTTCACAGCAGTGAGCGGCAGGTGGGCAAGGAGCGATGGCACAAGCTGAAACGTGAGGGGCTCGGTCTGGAGGTAAGGAGAAGCCTTTTCCCCATGAGGACAACTCAGTGATATAGCTTGGTCTCCATCCTTGGGGGTTTTATGTTCCAGCAGGGGAAGCCCTAAGCATCCTTGTCTGAGCCCACATCTGAGCCTGCTCTGGGCAAGGGCATGGGTTGAAGACCACCCTAGGTTCCCACCAGCCTGAACAAGATCCTGTGTCTGTGTCAGTAGCTGTTATGTCTCACTCCATCAAGCCTGGTTTTTAACAGTGTATTCCCACAATATTAATTGTGAAACAGGTCTAACACTTTGTCAGTCTGTAAATAACTAACACTAGCATAAATGCAGAAGAATGCTAACCACAAGAGTGATCTTACATGTGCTTAAAAATTCCTTTTTAAATACAAAATGAAATTTCTAAGTTTCCAGTTTGGTCAACAAGTGTGTTAAACCCAGAAAATTACACAGACTTTTTCTTCTGTATAAGGTACATACTTTGGTGCACATGTAGTAGAAACAGCGTCTTCTTGTAAATATTTATTTATTTAAAGCTAAAATACACAAAGACTAGGATTTTGGCAAACGTGGTTGAAAAAGACAGCTTGCAAAATGTTGTGTTGGGATACTGATACTTTTTAAAAAATTCTCCCCAGCAACTGCTGAAATAAAGAAGCAATATCCAAGATAGGGAAATAAACCAGAAATTGACCACACTTATGAAATGGTTGGAAACCGGCCATCATACTCAGGTGTTTTCTTCCCTTTTTCCAAGACAGGGTTGAAATGTTTTTATCTTGAATTCATTTTATTGTGTGTACACTATAGATTCTTTAAGTACCTTGTTCAGCAAAAAATAAAATTGCCAGCTAATTCACTGCAGTTGATCTTTACTCCTCTCATCAACCCATCAGATAATATGATCAAAGACAGTACCTAGAATAAAGTTCATTGATCTTGCAGTGCTGCTATCTTAGAAACATGGAGAAAATTTACTGAGCAGTAGTTCTGTGAGGACACTTCATGACTGCTATACCCACAGGTAGAAAAGGCAAAACAGATCACAAAAATAGTAAGAGAGAGTGAGTGATCAGATTATAAAATGGTAATACTGTTATTTCTGCTACTGTTTTTGTGGTTAGCACAGTATATTTTCCTTGAACTTGTGAGACACCTACAAAATATGGTACCCAAAAAAAGAGAGAGAAAGTAATAACATGGAAGGAGCAGTTTGAGTTATACAACTTAAAACTTGTAACACAAAAAGAAGACTATTTGTCTGGTATCAGTTTCATCACATTATATCAGGTCTTAAAAAAACCCTGTAGCTTCTGAGATCAAGGAAGCAAGATCTTCAGAACAGTTAACCTAAGAAAAAAGGGATTAATTTATTTCTCTTGCTTTAGCAATTAATTAGATCTCAGTTAAAAGAAAAAAAAAAAACCAAACCATATTATACTGAAGCAAAATAGTTTCAAAGCACAGTCAGACATGTAATAATGCTGCACGATAGCACAAGGAAAGTGCTTGTTCCAGGTGCTGAGTCCGACCAGCAGCCTCCAAAGAGATGGGCGGAAAGCCAACATCATCTGTTGCCCTGCCTCCTCTTCCTTTCACTGAGGCCACCTGCACTCACCCAGCCTGCCTGGGCAGCAGAGGCAACCCAAGGGTGCTTGCAAGGAGCAGAAAGAACGAAGGGGCGGAGAGCCAGAAGCATGCCTGCTTTTCTCTGTCCTATACCCGAGGCCTGCTGCCTTTGGAAAGAGAAGTAGCAGCCTGAAAGTGCTGTCAGGAGCAAAGTGCTGCTGGTGGTAATGCAGATGCCTGCACCACTTGCAGAACACTCCCGGAGGGTGACAATTACCTAGGCATCCCAAGCATCCAGTGTGGGCTTCAGCAGCAGTGCAATTGAAATTACTGAATCAGCTGTGAAAATCTGACTCATATTAGGAGCTGATTATAAACTCATCCTGAATTAAATTTTAAGCAGCAGTTTAAATACAAAATAAGAGTTAAAGTAAATTTAAATGCATGGAGAGTAGTTAAAAGTTGAAGATAAGTAGTCTTTCTTACAATACAAATGCTTCTGAGCAATACAGCTTCTAAAGATGTTTAAACTGCAGACCAAATTAGCTTCTCACACAGATTTTGTAAACAAATCTTCATAAATTCTAAGATTTGAGAATGTAACTAACTGGGAATGTTTCGGAAAAGAATATTGTAGACGGATTTTTAAAATTCAAATTCTGAACAAAAAAACCCACAGAAAATATGTATGTACAAAGCCTATCCATTAAATAAAGACGGACATACAGCAGCAGCATTGCAGGGATAGCTATGACTGATACCCAGACCAGGGATACAAGAAAGAGGATTATTCTTACATAACATGATCTGTTCTTTTACTTCAAATGGGTCAATTGCTACATACGTGCTAAAGCACCTTCAATACCTAAAGAAAGTTGCTTGTTAAAGTTTACTTACTGTGACAGTGCGAAAAAATAATGTAATACCAGCCGACCACAATTAAGTCTCAGTGGCCTTGTTATAAATATTGAGTGAACAGAAGTTACATGAAAAAATAACATTTTCCCTCAACTATATCTGCAGGAAAAGCTGACTGTAAAAAGGCCCCTCTTCCAGAATGCATTGCACCAGTAAGGTGCAACTCACTGTGACGGGAAAACAGACATTTTACTACTCTACCTCTACTGGCTTTCAGTGGCCGGTTCAGGTGAGGTTACAATGCTGTCAGTGGGCTCATGGCAGCAGACACTTTTAAAATGGCACCTTTTTTGGTCATAAAAGGAACATAGATACTTCTGTCATATTATATACCAAAAGAAGCAACTCATTTCAGCAACCTATTATCACAAGCTACATTTCTTCTGTCCTCCATCACTGACTGTATCTGTACAAGAAGAGATCTACCAATACAGGAATATTAATAAATATTGAAAAAGCATTTCTAGGGTAGATGCACTTGCACCAGCAAAGCTTAGCATTTACCAGAATGGCTTTTCCATCAATATATAATATTATAGATATATCTAATACATTTATAAAATTCATATATCATTATTAGATAATATTATATAACATATATTTGTTCTGCTTATAGCAAAACAAATGCCCAGTTAAGGCTAAAGGCTTTCTCTCTTTACATACTATGTCCTTCAGGGATATAATGAAGGTTTATTCTTCCATTGGAGAGTAGGGCTGTGCTAAAACGTCTAGGAAAGACAACACATGTGCAAAAAGATTGTGCTTTTACTGTAATCAGAGGTTTTATTTATGAGCAATGGAATATACTATTTAAAACAGCTCTTTAGTATAAGCTGTGTCCACAGGAGGATTTTTTTTTACTGCTATTGCATACACACAGTCAATTGATTTTCTGTCTGTTAGACAACATGTTACATTACCAAGGGAAAGATCTGAAATGCAAAACAATCCTTCCTACCATCACACCCAATAAAAATTTGAAGATATGCATAAACATCAAATGCACACACCTGAGACAAGGCCTAAAGCTATAGAAATTTAAAAAAACTACAAAATTGCAGACCTCTGATACTTACTGAGATGTACTACTTATGGTGTATGAATGGTTTTCTTGGACTGCATATCTAATCCTAGTTGTAAGCGCTGACTTCAGTGCAAGCTCAGCTGAGTTTCCTAATACCAAGGAATAGCTCAAGCACAGCTGATTTGTTCAGCTGCACTCTAATATGTGGATTCACTATGTTTTTAAACTGAAATTATACACAAAAGGGGAAGTATATATTTAAACTACCAGGAATTGCTGTATTAGATATTCCATTAATGCTGAAGTTGAACAACGCATTTTTAATTGTGTTGCCCTGTTCTCTCATTGCATGTAGGAACTTGGGGGATGGGTGGAGCAAAATTGTCTTCATATGAATAAAAAGAACACGTTTAAAATAGAATACAATTCTCATAATATCCTCCCAATTTTGCTATTTCCCTTTCATACAAGGGATACAGTAGAGAAATAACATACCACACTTACATAAGAAAACCCACACTGGTGATGGGAAAGACAGTGTTCTCTCTAATGGTACCTTAACAAGGATGCAAGTTTTACTCAGACTACAGTGTCCTAGGCACAGGATGTGAAGTTGCAGAACTTTAAGCTGAGGCTTGTAACTTTTACAAGCTGTGGACTTTTCTGCTGTCAATGCAGTGGAAAACTAGTGACAAAAGTCTAAACATTAAATTAAAAATGACAGTTGAAGAAAAAGCAGCAGTGTGCGGAAAAAAGTTTTCTGTACCTCATGCAAGCATCTCTGTTGAAAACTACTGTTGCATGCCGTGCACTCTGAGACTCTGCATCACAGTCACATTCTTTCAAAGTTTACTCCAAGGGAACCAGAACAGCATAGCAAGTGGAGCAAAATGCCAATGAACTAAATACATGGTTAGCCAATGAGGTCCCGCTGCACAGTGAGAACTTGCTTACAACTGAACATGAAGAAATGCACAGCAACGTAGGAGACACCCACTTTAAAACTGCTATGCAAATCAGCATGAGAACATGTAAAACTGTATCAAGATTTTGACTCAGGTTGACATCACCGGCTTAGTTTTCAATAATGTATGATTAGTTTCATGTCAACCTGTACTGTGTCATCTTTATGTGTGTTTTAATAATGTAAAACTTTGTAAGAGTATCATATACTAAAGAAAACAAACAAACAAAAACAGAAGAAAGGTTTTTAAGAAGTAGTTATTAGTGACAATGTATATTTAACCCCTCATACAGACCTGAAAATACAATCATCTAAAAAGATATTTTCTCTGACGGTAAGTGAAAAATCACTCAGTTGGGGAGTATCTTGATTAAAATACATTAATCATAAGAAAACATGCCAAATAATACTTTCAGCAGTTACACAGGCAGAAGAAGGTGATTAAACTCCACTTCTCTACCCCTTCATTCCTATTGTAATAGGATGGGATGCTACCAAAAAATAAAATTCACTAATGAAACATTTTAGAAGTATAAACTTCTGGCCAATACTGCATCCCTCCCAGCTTAGAATCTGTCTTTTCAGACTCTTAGTTTTCCTGGCTGCTCATTGTGGCGCTGCCTCTTGCACGTGATGTCATCTCGGAGTAACCAGATTGAACTGGCCGGGAACCTCACCAGAGCTGCAGGCCTGAAGTTTACACTCAAATTACAGCTCACGGATGAGCAATGAAAAAAAGCCAGCAAGATGGATGAAGTTTTCTACAAATCAGGCGGAGGATCTTGACACAAATATAAAGTTAATACTGATGCAATTGACTCCACTATCTGAATGGCCACTGAGTCTTGTTAGTTTCAGAGGACTTGTTTAGGGAGGTACATTTAAAAGTTTTTCTTTCACCCCTGGGATTTCCAGCGGGATGTTCGCAGACATCTATCAAGACTGCAGTTACGCAGAGAAGACATTTTGTGCTGTGATTGATAACTTTAAAAAATGTTAGCATCTAAAACCTCATCAAATCACATCAAGTTTTCTACAGCAATTTGCTGAATTACTGTAGTGCCAGAACTGCTGGCTCAGATGTTTTGTATTCCTGTAGTTTACCCATCTGCCTCCAAGAGACAGATTCAAAACTCTAGCCATTAGTCTACTGTGCACCCATTATACGGGGACACAGGTTGTGCACGTTATTAGAACATGCAGGTCGTTATTGGAGGGGGGGGGGAACAACAAAGAAATCCTGCAGACACCTAAGAGCCAACAAAGGAGAGCAGCCCACTTGAAGCCTCAGTCCGCACCGATTTTTACCCGCACTTTTCTCCCCGTGTCAGTAACTCTACGAAGCTGGTCTGTG
>VZZY01022812.1:15699-33763 GCA_013400335.1 Eurystomus gularis
TCCTAGGAAACCGGATTTTCCTCCACAAACGCCTTGCTCGGGTGGAGAAAAGGTCTCTCCGACTCGGCAGCGGAGCGCGGACTTGCTTTCCAGTTAGGAGCTCTCGGAGGAGTAAAGCATGCCCCTCTCTGCAGCTGCTGCCGCGGAGCAGCGACGGAGAGGGCTGGTGCCAACGGTGTTCCTGCTCTAGCATCTGGCGGCGGTAGTCTCCGGGGGGAGACAGGTTAACTGGAACCTACCTTCCCCTCTGTTTCAGTCTGCATCGGTGAGGATGATATCAGCAAAGTTAGAAACTTGTATCTTTATTCATATTAACGGAAAAAAAGTGTAGCAACATTGAGGACATGTATTTGTACCCGCAGTTAAACAGAGTAACAATGAAAGATTAAAATATATTCCCAAGATATACGTTGATTTCATCTTCACTGTGTCACAGGTTTACTGCCTGTCTTCTGAGCTTAATGAGGTAACTAATCGCTGCCTCTGAACATAAAAATAAATTTTACTTTCCACCAAAGATCACTGACTCATGCAAGCTCTCTCTTTCTGTAGTAAACACGGGATTACTCCTCTGATATAATCTGAGTTATCTGAAGTACTCTGTAATGCTGGAATAGGATCCCACCACCGACACCAGCATGCATTTGGAGTAACGACTTAAGGCTCTGGTTTCAGAATGAGAAAGCCCCAGATCACACCCTAAGCTGAGATGAAACTCACTTCAAACAGCAAAGGTGTTTGTTGCAAGGGTTTGTGATATAAATCCAATATTGACTTTAATAGCTTGCTATTTAAGTATAATAATATTTTGCTTTTATAATTTTCTTCTTTATAAATATGACGGACGTAACATGACACATAACATGACGGAAATTACAACTTTGCTATTACTTAATTTGAGATCCTGTAACAAGAGTGACAGAGATATTAGAAAAATACATTAAAACCATGACAGTAACAAATTCCTGTTAGGAATCGACCTACACCAATTTCTTTTTAAACCACTTCAAAAGCTTTTCAAAACAGTTTGCAGATTTTGTCCAAATAATAACTGCTTCCTTAAAATTTATCCCCTTTCTGTGGCGAGTAATATCGGGATGGTATTTCACACAAAACAAACCATTACAGTCAGCTCACCTAAAATTGTAACTTTGATAGAATTGTTTCTTCAACGTGGGGCCAGAGTTTTATCGCTCCCTGTAGCACTACAGGAAGTGAGGTCTGGAGGGAAGACAGAAGCATCTCAAACATTCCAAACCATGTATTTTCTAACCACATTTCTGACTCTTCTAGAACTAAACCTGGTTTCAGTTCAGTCTGAAAAATGTGCTGGGGAGGAGGAAGACGGGGGAGATGTGCCAGTGAACAAGGCACATAACTTAAAGACCAGGTCAGACTACAGTGACATCTGTAGCAACAGCCTTTCTCTGACACTGGTCAATTACAGACACCTAAGGAGGAATAGAAGATTAGGAGAAAAAATGTACTGATAGCACTCTGCAGTATTTCCACAGTCATTTAGCACCCTGAGATTCCTGCAGTTAGGAGTTCTCAATGTGCTCTTCCCCCGGTGTTGTTCAGCTGCCAACTGAAGCCATGTAAACCGTTACTGGAATAAATACAACAGCTTACAATTGAAGAGCAGTCACTTTATAAACCTTTCCTTCTCTACTATTCCTTGAAGTCATGGAAAGCACTCATAATGCTAAGGACATGGCAAGTAGTAAAACAAAACAAATCATGCGGGTATCAGCACAGACTGACTCCAGCACAGGCTGACTTTATCCTTTCCCACCACCGATACTTAAATGAGTAAATGAAAACAGATTGCAAACATTTTTATGAATATTTCATACATAGGCTTGTTATAAAAATATTTTAGTCCTCATAGAATAAAAGGTAAAGTATGCAGTTATTCCTGCTTTTGAGTTTGTACTGTAAACATCTATACGAGACATTTTTATCACAGTTTTTTCTCTTCATGAAATGTTTCATCTGTAATATGATTTTTTGCTTAAAATAAGATTTGGAAAGCACTGTGGCTGTCATTACATAAAGAACAATACAGACGTTTACCTAGCATATCAAGCCAGGAATTACTTAATTTTATTCCTAAATTTTCTGTTTAAGTGAAGTAGCATTACATCATAATTCCTCCACAAGCAATTACCAGTTGCTACTAGTGGGGAGAAAATTACTTCTCACCAGTGCATCTGCATAGGCCAGTATTTACTAAGTGAGGGCTGAACTGCCACATGCTTGTTTTTTTGATCCCTTTACACCAGTAAAATTTAAGAGCTCCATGAATTGCATGCCACAAGTGCCCAGGAAACAGTTTCAATGTCCTTAAGCTTAGTAGAATAATTTCACTACATGTTCAGGTGTCAGAATATGCAGTAGGATAGGCAATGCCATGTTGAGGGTGGATAGCCAGTCAGCTACATACTCCTGAATCCACAGTAGCCCTCAGGAGCTTCATGTAGACACTATTGTCAAAGGGGCAGGAGCCATTTTTGCAGTCTTTACCCACCATTATTTTTATATTGACCAAAGCTAGATCATAAAATAAAATATATATTAGTACATAGTTGACATAGTGGATTTCTTATGTACCATTATGGTTTGGGTTGGGGGCTGCCATCCTCCACAGAAGACTGAGCAGTATTTTCACATCAGATAACACAGTATCATGCTGCTTCTTCAGGAGCCATAGTCAAGCTTCCTCGGTGAGATGTTTCTTATGTAAACACTTCAATGTTAGATTAACAAATATTCAAGCTTTTAAGCATATCTTCTTTAGCTGACAGTGCCTTATTTATCTAGCAGCCCCTGAGTGGCGCAGTCTTTTCTTTGTTCTGAACTCAGAACTGCCTGCACCTTGATTAGAAGCAGACGCTTCGTGTAATTTCAAATCTTGTTTGTTTTCAACTATTTGAGAAGCTGGAAGTGAAACAAAACTGAATTGTGTTTTCTCCCAGGGAAGTCTTTTTACTCACATACACATCCATACCTGCAGCATCTTCAGGGTGCAGCTTTCATTTTAATTGTGATGTCGGAAATATAATCCTTCGCAAATCTGCTCTGTTCCACACTTGCTAAGTCAGTAGAGCAGATCTAGAATATTCTACAGCTCCATTATCACATATCTCAAAGTATATTTCATATCTCAAAGTCGTAATAATTAAAATATTGGTACAACCAATTGCATGGAATCATAGGCATTTCTCCTTTTCAAAATGAATGTAGTAAATGAAACTGTTTAGGCTTTATACATATTTCTTAGATATACATGTACAGATGGATACATTATCTACTAACTTTCCTATTGATATATAAATATTTAAATACAGGTTTCTTTTTCCTATCAAATAAATTACTAGTATCACCTTTTTGACAAGGGAGGATGACATAGAGAGGTCTGATAAGGAACTCCAGGGCTGTGAAGAAAGGAGGGAAAGAGAAGTTAAAAAAAAAATCCTTAAGACTTCAGAAGAAGAGATATGTGGAAGATAGGAACATCTAAGTTTCCTCGAATATTAATCTTGCATCAAAGTCCTTCCAACTCCATTTCTTGTGTGGGCAAATGGCTGAAGAAGGCAAGTGTCTGAAGGTTTTTAAGGTACTAGGTGTTAGTGTGTTTTTCCCATTTCCTCTGTCAGGGAGCAGCAAGGGCCTGCCTTCCACTTGGAACAGGTGCTCCAGGAGTAAAGGGTGACTCCAGAGCAGGCTGAGTTGTTCTTGACAGGGCACAGTCCCACAAGGTCTACTCATAGCAGGGTGAGCCAGGTGCTGGTAGTAGGATCCATTGACAGTCCCCGGCAAGTGATGAATTAGGTCCATCCAGGGAGTCCAGGCAGGAGCTAACAGAGATGAGACTAGAGATAGTACTATAAACAAGGTTTCAGCTTGAGTCTGAAGTCAGTTCAGCAGACAGGGCTAGAGACAGTGAACAATGGACATCCAAGGGACATATCTAAGGGACAAGCTAGCTACCGTGTAGGTCTGAGGTCCATCCAGACAGCAGGGCTAGCTGGTCTGGAGACCAGCACTTCAGCAAGATAGCTGAGGGTCTGGGGCTGAGGTAAAACTGAGACCCTAGGTTCATGGGCAGTGTGTGGGTGCCCTGGGTGAGGCTGATTAGCACCAGTAGATCCTACAGGTGCACTTAAGGCCCTGACTTTCTCCTGTAACAACTGAAACAGCCATGTGGTTAGGTAGGGACTGTAGGCTGGCTTTGCCCACAGGCTGTTAGATTATTTTAAAAACTCTTGAATTATTCCAGTCCTCTGGCCAAAAAATTCTCTTAACCCTTCACCACAAGTTAAACCTTTTTCCTACTCCATCTCCTTTTGTGTTTGGTCTTGGGGATATCCACAGAGGAGGTAAAGGGAATTGACTCCAAACATTACTGGCTTGTTCTCCATCTGCCCCCTTGCTCCCTCATGCTTTGCCTAACTGAACTGCCACACATCCTTGTGACAATTGGCCAAGCAGGGCAGCTGCTGCCACGTCTCCATGGCAAACACCTCTTCTTCCTGAAAACTATAGGATTACAATTGAATATGTGGGTTGTTAATTTTTTCCTTGTTATCACTGCTATTTCTAACCGATGTATTTGTCAAGATCTACTGTCAGTCCTTACAAATGCCTACCACTGTCCTCTGTAAACCTTCCCAAGCAGAAAGCCAAGAGGATCTACACTGGATTTCTTACAAAGTCAGAATTCTTTGCAGCTGACTGGGTGATTTTCTAGTCTTTTTATCATTTGCTCTTTTTTAATTTGGTTCAAAGGTAAGCTTGATAGACTTAAATGCAAATTCAGTTACTTAATACTAGACACGTTAAACCCCTTATCATGTTATTTGTGTCCACTGGCTTTTAAATACGGAATATGGCTATATGACTACAGCATTTCCTATGCAAATACTTTATATCAGTAGATGTTATCTATTACGAATATCCATGTACTAGACATTGCATTGCAAGAATATCTCTTGCCCAATCTAGTTTTATTAGGCAATAAAAAAGTTCTATCTGGCACAGAGAGAACTGTATATTGCTGACCCGAACAGGTGTATCATGACGACAAGGTACTGAGATATTCTTTGGGAAATAAACATCTGTCCTCTCTCATTCTTATCTAGGAGTTAAAGGTCTTATGCAACAGGGTACGTAGATTTTGAAAATTTAGGAACTCTCAAAGGTTGTTTTTCAGATGCATATGCATGGGGGTTTATTTTGTAATTTTTGCA
Organism: Eurystomus gularis; assembly: GCA_013400335.1. Lineage (NCBI taxonomy): Eukaryota > Metazoa > Chordata > Aves > Coraciiformes > Coraciidae > Eurystomus > Eurystomus gularis. Next base: position 20,952 of record VZZY01022812.1, read on the forward strand.
TTAGAAATGGAATTATAACTTTTGTTTGTACTTCAATAGCACACCAATACAAACTGCTGTGATGACAGCTTCAGCAAAAACTTGACTTTTCTTGAAAAAAAAAAGATTTTAGATTCCAGATATCTGTCAAGGTTTTCAGTTCAACAGGTGTTAATGAAACCAAACATTAGCTTGAAAAACATTGAACAAAAATCCTCCCCCCTTTGCAAGCTCATGTCGCAGCTCCTCATCTTTCAGTGTTTATATCTCTTCCAGAGTTTGAACAAGTTGCCTTAGCAATAGCAAATAAATTACAAAGCCATTTTCCTCTGCTCTGTTTGAGGTAAAGTTTTAAAAAGTTCTCTTTATAAATCACAGGAGTTCCAGTAAGGGCATACATCTTTCCCTTTTGCAGGTCAAAGCAAAAGACTTGGTAAGAAGCAATCCTGCAGTTCCTTAGAGTGCAAAGCTTCTAGAGAAATTTCTGAGTCCTCATCTGCTTATGGAGGGCTGCTACTTCCTGAACTGTAATGATCTATGATTTTAGGAGGTTGCTTAAACCAGTTATGCAAATGAAAGAAGTTATTCCTTCAAAACATAGTTTCTATCATGTTCTAGGTTGTTTATAATCAGTTATGGCATTTTATTTGTTCATAGTCTGACTACACCGACATATCCGCAATTTGCCTATATACCTGCAGATGAAGTTGAATTTTCTGACTGAATCAATCTAAGATTTCACTATCATTTCATTTTTAGGCTAACACGTCTAGCCTAAAAAGGGGAATGCTTTCTTGGCTAACTAAGTTTAGCTGGACTGCTAAAGGATCACAGAAGATGAGTATCGCAGTCAGTACAAGGTAGGAAGCAGGACTGCACAACCAGGATAGTCGAGTGAAAGAAATGGAACTGGTTCTTTTGATAACCAACCAGCAGCTGCTAAGGTTGGTTCAGCTATCTTCTTGAAGTACATTTGCAATCGACTGGACCACCTGACATTTTACAAACTCCTAATGAACATAGCTATGTGAACGCTTAAACATAGACTAAGATTGAATCAGCACTGAAGAATCTGGCTCAGAAATCAAGCTGAATAAATACTTTAATGTTACATAATGTCTTAGTTAACATATAACTTAAGCTTGAAATGTTGCAATAGCCTAGTTCTGGTATTAGATGTCTTTTTGTTACTCATGTTCAAAAAATGGAAAGTAAAACTACCAAACATGGCTAGAATATATTTTTTAAAAGGATCACTTCACATACAGTTACTAGGCTTCTTAGGACTCAGTCAACCTTCTCTAAACATCCCAGCTACAGCAAGCATGATTTATTTTGGGACGGAATGAACTGACCATTACTTACTATTCACTTATGCTCCCTGAATCTCTCAGGGATTGCTTGTGATTCGTACGGCAGTGATTCTGCAGCTCTGGCCAAAGAGAGCCAAAGAGCCATGCAATAATGTTGGTTCAGTGCAGTGCTGCATTAACATACTTTGCCACTTAACAGGACTCTTTAACATGATAATGAGTCTCAACTAACTGAGAAATTTGTTATTTAGTGCAGTATGGCGAGTCAAAATCCTGACTCAGGTGGAGAAGGAAAAACTCTTAGACTTTGGGGAGCAACTGAAAAGGCAGACTGCTGTAAGAAGCTGAAAAATGCAGCTCCTTTACAGACGACAGTTGACAGGAAATGCTGGTCACTGTCAGTATGGCTTATGTGGAAGGAGGGTAATGGAATAAGCAAATGGTGTGAGTAAAGATCAAGACAGGACTGAACAGTGGCAAAGAATAGGAGAAAAGGACTGAGAGGGAGTTTGGAATAATAGTAAGCGTTGTGCTGAGGGAAAAAAAAAAATCAAATAACTACCTATTTTCTAAATACGGTATGTGTCCTAGCGAGACAACAGTGACTTTAAATATTCTAAAACTATATTCTAATGCATATGTCCAGAGACTAGATTAAACCTGCAAGGGAAATCCTAAATCTTCATTTAATGATTTTCAGTGTTTCATTTTATTTGTAGTTAAAATAGCATGACAGTTTACAATGACAGAGGAAGCTGAGAAATCTCAGCTGCTGCTATAAATTCCTTTGCTGTACTTTAACATAAGGATGACATAGAAAGGACTCCCCATCTCATACAGTTTTCTCATTACATCCATTCTGTCAAAGAACAACATGGCAAAATGCTAACCCATAGATGAACAGAAGCAAGTGGGATTTGGAATTTCTATAGTACTAGCATCTGAAAATTATATAGTTTCATGTTATACCTGCTCTTATAGAACACTATACCTGTCACCCACGGATTAATCTGAAATGTGTGCAATTTTCCAATGGACACTGAGTTAATTAAGAGCAGCCTGTTAATTCATTAGTGTACTGATGAGAACATTAGAGATCTAGCACCATCTTCTAACAGCATTAGTATATTAGCCTGCCTAAGTGCAAATATTTAAAATGTGTTTTCTCTCTGCTTACATTTACCAATTGCAAAATGGCATTATGCAACACTGTCTTTGGCAATCTTTTTTAAAAGCTGGAATAAATAATAGGATCAACTCATCTTTACTTCTTACTTGATTAAGGTTAACAAAAACCAGAAAGAGGGCCTCAGAAAATTTTGCAGAGGGGAAAAGCAAAATTGCACTTCTTCACCTGAATGACAACTGCTGTTTAAAACAGCAAGCACATACTAACAGTAACGTCTGCCATGTGATCATAAGGACCTTTCAGAAACAAAAAACCACGATCCTCCTTACAGCTTCAACAGAACACTTGCATTCTGTTGATCAACATCAACTCTAGGACGTAATTAAAAGACAGAAATACATCTTTCCAAAGAAAGACTTTACAGCTCACTTATGAGTAAAACACTGGGCAAGGAGCATTGGCTACTACAGCCCATACCTTCTTTCCTACACTATTTTTGTCAAGGGAAGCAATATGGACTGTTCAACGGGACTTAGTACTCAGAAGCTCTTAAAGCAATAAAATGCAACAGTGGCAATGACATACAAAGAATGGTTTCTTTCTGCTTGCTTGGTCATATCTCATTGTATTAACTCCTTCAGTCATATATGAAATAACCAAAGAATTAAACTCAGGTCACTCATTAATAAGAAGCAGATAGCAGAATCTGAAAAATTATTACCTTCCATTTTACATTTCTGACCAGCACCAAGTAACAGGTGTTATACTTCCCTAAGAACATTTGTTTATAAACCACCCTGAACATTTCAGTAATTACTAAACAGAAAATAACAGAAGAAATGGACAATGGATGAAGAGACCTGAAATAATTATACGGGGTTACCAGATTTTAGAGCAGTATCATGGATGGATGGTCGCATCCAGAGAGTGCTGGTCAACAGCTCAATGTCCAAATGGAGGAAGGTGACAAGTGGTGTCCCCCAGGGGTCTGTGCTGGGACCAGTGTTGTTTAATATCTTCATTAATGACACTGACAGTGACATTGAGGGCACCCTCAGCAAGTTTGCAGATGATACCAAGCTGGGGGATGCAGTTGATAGGCCTGAGGGGCGGGATGCCATCCAGAGGGACCTGGACAGGCTGGAAAGGTGGGCCCAGATGAACCTTATGAGGTTCAACAAGGCCAAGTGCAGGGTCCTACACCTGGGCCAGGGCAACCAGCATTATCAGTACAGGCTGGGAGAGGACAAACTGGAGAGCAGCCCTGTGGAAAAGGACTTGGAAGTGCTGGTGGATGAAAAACTGGATATGAGCCACCAGTGTGCAAAGGCAGCCCAGAAGGCCAATCACATCCCGGGCTGCATCAAGAGAACTGTGGCCAGCAGATCAAGAGAGGTGATTCTGCCCCTCTACTCTGCCCTGGTGAGACCTCNAGCATCTCTCCTACGAAGACAGACTGAGAGAGTTGGGGCTGTTCAGCCTGGAGAAGAGAAGGCTCTGGGGGGACCTTATACTGACCTTCCAGTACCTGAAGGGGGCCTACAGGAAGGCAGGGGAAGGTCTATTCACAAGGGTTTGTAGTGATAGGACAAGGAGTAATGGTTTTAATCTAGGAAAAGATAGATTTAGGTTGGATATTGGAAAAAAGTTCTTTAGCATGAGGGTCACAGAGCACTGGAACAGGCTGCCCAGAGAGGTGGTGGAGGCCCCATCCCTGGAGTCATTCAAGGTCAGGCTTGATGAGGCTCTGAGTTACCTGACCCAGGTAGATGTCCCTGCTTGTGTAGGGAGGTTGGACTAGATGACCTCTAGAGGTCCCTTCCAGCCTATAGAAACATTCTATGATTCTATGATCATGAGCTGTAGAACAAGAGTAATTGATCTATGAAAACATATATGAATAGTAAAATTTATGAATGCCACAATTAAATGTTCAATAAAATAGATGGTTGTCCAGTGAAAACTGCAAAGTTTACAACGTTCTAACTAAAAAAATCTGAGAATAACACCTTTAAAAACAGTAAAAGAGTAAAATGATTTTACTTGTCTGAGGTTTTAGTTCCATTCAGAAGTCAATGCAAATACATCCTTGATAAGGACACAAACCTTTTCATTACTTTCCCTGTGGACACCTTCAACCCTTTGCAAAAATTTATTTGCTGCACTATAAAATACAAAGTAAATTATTCACTAGCAAATAACGTAAACCTTGTGTTTCTTTCCCCAGTTCTCATGAATGAGATTCTTCAAAATCTTTTTTGTCAAGAAAGACCCTGTAGAGGCCAATACACTATCAGTCATATGACTATACTTAACAGAAAAGTTAACACAAAACTCTTAGCAAGAAGTAGAAAGTTAATATAAAACTAATCTCTCTTGTGTCCCCCCAACTCCACCCCACTGTGTCTGTGTCCATCTTTTCCTGCCCTGACGATCCAGTCATATCTCACTATGTGCTCCTCCGCCCTGCAGAACTTGGTGAACTTGTTTTGATAGTTTTAGAAACAGAACGCTGTTGGATTGTAAACTACTTTCTATGCACTTGTTCCGGGTTGAATAAATACTAACCTTCTTTATGATCCTTGCCTTTTGATAAATCTCAGTATTTCTCTTTGCCAGTTTTAGAGGGCTTTAGGGAGCTAAAGGGCTATGGAAAGGCCACTGGGATAGACTGAGAGAGGGCTTTTGGTGGGAGGGGATCTGCTAGCTTCCCTGGTAAGTAAACATTATCAGTGTGTGTTTGGCTTGTGGAAGTACAGAATGTTAAATTTGTGTGTCACTTTGCATTGATTCAGAGATACATACAAATAGTTGGCAGAGCTGTAATGGATAACATGCCACTTTTAAAAATAAACTGTGAGAAATAGTTGTTTCATAGGTGTTTTCAGAAATAACAACAAGGAGAAGCACTATTTTAATGCTGACCTTCCTTCAAACTTAGTAAATTTTGTTTGAAATGTGGGCAGTACTTTGTGCTTTTATTTTACCCAGGACTGTTGAATGACCTCAATTTTTAGTGAAGTACGTAATACAGATAATACAGAATTGGTATTCAGTAGGGGCTACAAATGTTTCTAATTATTAGCAAAGTGCTTTTCTTTTACCTCTCCAATCCACAAAAATCCCTGTAAGTGAAATAATTACTATTCTATCTTCCACAGCTCAGGTACTTTTTCCAATAACTCATATTCTATTTTAACAGTAATTTCACTCCTATTTTAATTAAAGTACAGTACACACTACTGTTTTTTATTTTATATGGAATAGAATATTTTTCTCTTTGTAGCTACCAACATAGTATTTTTCCCCCCAAATAAAACATAAGAAGATGAGTATCTCACTTTCCATGATGGTCTCATGTGCCAAGTGCAATTTACTTCCCATGTTTTTATACCTTTATATTCTTCTGTAATGGACATGGTCATGTTGTCCTACCTCACTTTAGCCCTCTAGATCAGTTAAGCAGCCCAAGGGTTGGTGCTAGAGACCAATGAAACATAAGTGTTTCCAGCTTCTCACAACTGAAGAGAGCTTGCTTTCAGAGTATACAGTTAAGTATGCAAGATGAAAGCTTTTCAGTTTTTTCTTAGGGGTGGCATTTTGTTCCAGCAGTGGTTGGTGAAACAAACGTACCTGTGAAAATGGACTTGTTTATATTTGGTTTGTTGAGCTTCAGATGATAAAAAGTAAACAGCCAGAAGAAGTATTAAAAATTGCCATGAGTTACAAACAGATAATGGGAAGAGGTGAGGAAATCAACTAGGCAAGAGAGGGATTTAATATTTGTAAACCTCTACTGAGGATTACAGGAAGAATACTGAAAAAAAATTTCAAATCCTTCTTCCTTTTTGCATAAACTCTGCCAAACAGGGAAGGAAGTTACTTGCTGTAATTGCAACACTGTCCTATAATTAGTGTTTTTGTTCAGGAAGAGTAGATTGGTGCAGGCTTGCAACCAGCAGCTAAAACACATGGCAGCAGGCAAAATCCTAGAAATCAGATGATTTCAAAAACTTGCCTTCTATGCTTGAGCTGCAAAAATGAATGTTACAGTGCATTTTGGAATCTGTCTTCTACAAATTATAATTATCTTTTTCTTATTTCTTTTGTTTCCCCCTTATATACCTTCTCTTTTTCTGCTTCTTTCAGTTTCTTGGTTCTGCTCTGCTGTTCCCATTTTCTTTTTGTTTTCTTCAAAGTTTTCTTTTACAGCAGCTTCCTCCTTGCTCTGTTACTTCCTTTGTTTAATCACATTTATCAGCTTTCCTCCTCATAGGTACAAAAACCAGTCTGAGACCTCATTAAGCACAACTTCGCACTCTTTATTTACGTTTTAACTTCTGTCTTTATACATCTTTAAATATAAACTACTTAGTAGCTACCATTTCTATATTTTAATTGTGTGGATCAAAATAATGGCACTGATTAAGCCACCTTCTTCTCTTCAAAACCATAGGCATGAATTTTAATGCACAGAGGTTTCTATAGAGATAACTATAATCTTTACTTTTAAAAAACCCCTCATATAATAACCAATACCCAGCATGACTAGTTATGGTTACTCTCTTTCTCTTCTGTGTCTTTCCTCTTTAGTGTTCTACTTTTCTGATGAGTGTTCAGTAGTGACACTCATGAGTGCTGGTTGCCAAGAACCATCAGATCTAACCTCTATTTCATTTTGCCTTGGGGTAGGGGAAGGCAGTCCTTCCCAGAAATGCTGAGGCAAGGTCCTGGAATAAGCTCATCTAGTCTTATGAGGTGTTACAAAATATACTCCTTGTTACCAGTACCTTGTCAGTGTCCCCTCTGTTTGTAAGTTTACCTTCCTCATTTTTTTCTGGCTTACCAAGTTAGTTGTGTGGATGCAATTGCAAATAATCAGCAATGTCGTTGTTACTATGTAGGGGTGTTGGCAACAATGTGACAGGGAGGCTAAGAATGCTAGGGTTACAGGATGTTAGGGAAGATGGGAAGCTCAGAGCAGCTCATTTGATTTCTGTTGAAAGTGTATTGTTCATGGAACATCTCTCTCAACAAGAACACCAAAAAAGGAAAAGAAAAAAGGTATTTCCATCTATAGCTGGATACTGTTAGCAGTACTTTTTCTAAAGAATGTAGGAATTCCCAGACTGCCTTTTAAATTGGAAAGTGGAGAAGCGCAGCCTACAAGTATGACAGGACTTAGCTTCCTTTCATCTGGTCATGGCTGTAAGGTGTGAGACTCTTAATAGGATTTCTTAGCAGTATGTCCCCTATTGTTCAGGCAGTTTATCTTTAATTTTAAGAGAAATTGTTCAGAAAATTCTACTTTAAAATTTGTTTTTAAACTTTGTAAAAGGAGTTTAAGAGACAAATAAATGAAAAGTTGTACTAATAAAAGGATGCAAACAAGAACCAATGGACAATGAGAACCATATAAACCACTGTTGACTTGAACAGATCACTACTGGAAAATGAGAGATCTCAGATACTCTTCTGCTCACATCAGGTGTCTAGTGCTTTGGTGACATCCCGGTACACTGAAAGGCCCCTTCTGTGTACTGATTAAATGTCCCAATTTATCAGAATTTTTTTTTTTTTTTAATCACTTGATTAATAAGATGAGTCTGCTCAGATAGGGGAGGCGGTCCAGTAAGCTCCAGAGCTGATACAAGGTAAGTGATAAAGTATGTGGGGCTGTGTACGTGGGGGGAGCGCATAAAAGAAATGTGATCTCCTCTCAGTAGGAGCAAGCTGTTGGGCTTACCTAGGTGGTGTGAGGAGCAGGACCCTGTATTCCACACAAACACCAACCACTGCCCACCACATTTAGAAGCAGATATCAAAAGATGACAGTATACACTATGAAAAGGCTCAGCTTCTGTTTGGCTCTGCCTCTGGATCACACAGAAAGTCCCACTACATTATCATGACACCATTCGGAAAGCACAGTATTTGGGCGTAGCCCAACATCAAGACTTGCATGTGTGTTTTAATAATCTTACTCTTTTATTCTGATCAGGTTACTTCACAGTGCTACAGTTAAGTTAGGCACACCGTTCCCTTCTCATCTTCTTTCCCTAGGTTAATACTTTTTATACTGTTAGCGTTGGGCCAAAGGAGTACTTTAGAATGTTTAGTGCAATACCATATACCATTTCCTACATCTGCCACCCCTACTGACATTGTTTGTTTCTCTGTCACTCACTGTTTTCTTGTCTTTTTTAGTTATACGAAAATATCCCGTCAAGTACATTTGAGCATCTCTTTGGAGCATGTACTCTTCTGTACATGCTGTAGCTGTGTGATGTAGCTTTATTTCTAATATTTGTATAGACTTAATCACTGTGTAAAATGGTGAGCATTTTTTTTCCTTTTTGCTATTCATTTTAATATCAGTGAAGTCAATTAATTGTATGGAGGTCTGTGGAAGAACAATTTGGCTCAATGCCTTTGACTTTTAGCTGGTAAGAGCCATTCTTTATTCCAGGCATAATGATTAAACCAAAAGAAAGTGATTGCACAGAACGCATCAGAAATTGAAAAACGGGGATTAGCTGGTGCCACAGCTCACAAAAGAATTAACAGACAATGTTGCGTGACCCAAAGCATTTCACCATCTGTACTTTGCAACACATGGAAGAGCACACTGAAGTGATAAAAGAGACAAAAAGAAAAAAGGAATAAAAGACATGTTAGCTGTGGCTCAGCTGGAATACAACATTGCTTGTAGCAATAGGCTCCAAGATGATTAATTAAATTTAATGATTAATTTCCTTCTTTTAAAAATAATATAAAAGGTATAAGCACAGTAACACTAATTTAGCAGTGTGTGCTTTCAAAAACCAGCATAGCCAGCTCACTTACTCATTTTAACTGAAGTTCTAATTTGAGATTCTGGTCCTGTAATCAGTTCTATGATGTCCTAAGATTTTGAACAGATTAAAAAAATAGAAGCTATGCCAGCTGTGCAAGCCCCAATAAAATGGCTTTGTCCAAAACCTAAAGAAAAGCCCAAACCCCTGCATTATTTTTGCTTATTTGAAGATTCATCTTTACTCTATCATTACCCTAGGACTGGTTTTCATGAATATGAAACTCTCAAAGCTCAGTGAAGTTGCATGTGTGCTGCAGAGAAAATGGCACTTAAAACTTTCTCAGAGGGTAATTCCAGAAGAAATCCAGCACTTTGCCAGGATTTTTACTTCTGTCCATGACATATGCTTTGAATACCTCTCACAGAGCAGCAAATGGGAATTTAGAGCTATGTGGTACTCTGCCACATTTTGCGTATCTGAATGAAAAGGCAGAAATGCAAGAGAACTAAGCTGATAAAAGACTCATTTTCGTGGAACTTCTGACCCTTTCTTATCTTTCCTTGGATGACCTCTAGATTAGCAACATCACTGATGTCATTCACGTTAAAAACCTTGGACTACTGTCTCTTAAAATGTCATCATTACCCTGGACAGATGTTTGAAAGTCCCTTCATGTCTTAAAAAAAACAGGCAGAAAAAAATTCAAGAACTTGCTTTCTGGAAATGCTGTACGTTGATATATGTCAAGGAAGAGTAATGTGATTGAAAACAAGATATGGAATGGGTATACGGAAATAGAAAACTAAAAAGTCATCAACATAAAAAAGCTGAACTTTTAAAATGCTGTGGAAACAGAAAGACCATAAACAAGATTTTCAGGAGTGTTCATAGACTTCTTTAAAAACTGTATTCACAATGTACCCTCTTACTGGATGTTTCCCTCCATAACTTGTAAATCATATGCGCCAGCCTGCAACTAGCATTTATTTCATGATTGATTTTAGTCTTTTCCATTTAATAAAGTCACTTTGTGCATTTTTAATATAGTCAAAATGTATCAAGATGAGAAAAGTACTCTGCACGTGTCCGAAACGTTACTGGTTTAATCCTTTTTTTATTCCAGTACAACAAATGCTCAAAAATGTAAAATGCTAATTTGTTATCATTATTTTACAGATGGAAAAAACAGCATTAAAAAATTCAGTTAAGTATCAGGTGAAGTCAGTAGGAATATTGTTGGACTTCCTCAAGTACTCTGATGTTGTAGGTATTATTATAGCACTACTAATGGAAGAGATAGCTGAGTCTAAGGACAGCAATGGCTACAAGAAATTACATGTGAGGCCAAGAATATACTAATCTTCAAGAGTTGCTTGTTTGCTATGTTTCAAGACCTTTAAGGGTTCTAAATTAACTAATGTTGGTTCTCAGAGCCGTGACAGCATCAGTGCTTTGAATTTCATTAAAATAATAAATAAAATCCTTGTAAAGAAATCAAATTATAGAGCATAAAATTAAAAAAAATTAAAAAAATTCAGTGTCTAGTTACATTACCTCCCAAAATTACCTTACACTTTAAACTTTTAGTGTAAGTTTTATCCACTTCATGTTCATTTTGACTACTTACAAATCACAACTTATGTACTAGAGCTATGTATATGTAAGCTCAATTTAGCTAAAAGTGTAACTATTGAAACTTGATTATGTTTGAAGGAAGATCTCACAGGAAAAAAAGGAGATTTTCAACTTTGTATTCCTTCCTTCTACAAATACTTTTTATGTCTCCATATAAGATACTACAATTTAGAATTTAAGTGGACAATTAGAAGCATGGCAACTCCTGGTCAGTACAAATTGCATTTAATTTTCAGTCTCTCAAGAATTTTTAACTAAGAGCAAATCCTAGCATATAGTATTCTGAGGCAATGCTTTGGGCTGTATACACTTGGCTAATTTTTTTCCTTCATACTCGTTCTGTGCAGTGAACTGCAGTGAAGTTATTTCAGCTGCTTCCTGTAATCATATAAAGGGGTTTTAAAGTCAACAGATGCTAGAATAAACAATGTAGGTGATGGAAGCAATGGGTTGTTTGGTTGTTTTTTTTTTTAAAAAAAGCTTTCTTGACTTCCACTTACGATCATGGGAGCACGAGACTTTCCATCACTTTCCATTGGGCTGACCCTTCTTGTTAGTCAGCTTGTGGCAAGACTCCAGGTCTATCACATTTTGGAGCTTTCTCAACTCAAAAAATCTGTTTGATGACTGTTCCCTGCATTAGGCCAGCAGAAGTCTTCTTCTGATTGGAAAAAGTTGCCAAACTGTTAGCTTCTGCACTGCTTTTGGAAAAAATACAGTAGTTCATCCAAATAAGTTTATCTTTGTGGTTTCAAATCACCTAAAGCAATCACACAGGCTAAAACCGACTTTTAGCTCTTTCATGGTATCCTGCAGCTAGTACTTGCCCATGTAGTATCTAGTATTTCTTCACGGATCCTCTGTTACCTTTCTTGGGCAGAGAAACACTCTTCAAGACAACAGTGAAAAAACCTCTCTCATTCACCTATGCAGTTAAATAGGATAGAATCAATTTCTGGATAAGGGCTTTATAAAGGAATCTAATTCATTTTTTCCCCTGTTCAGCCTGCAAATCAGGCAACTGTGAAAAAGGACAGTGATGTTAAATGTCATTTGTTTGCAGGCTCATGTTTGTCAGAGTCTGGGTGGATCCAGTGGACGGTTTACAGAAGTTACATCTATGCTTTAAATGCAAGTGGTTAGGTTACTGGCAGAGCCAAGCCTTACTGTCTTTCTGTTCTTGCAGCCTAAGCACATTAGCCATTCACTCTTTGTGTGGAAGAAGAGACATGCTAACTGTTTGTGGACAAGACAAACAGAAGATGAAGACTGCCACCTATTGCATCCTGAAATAAAACACAGTTTCTGCATACAGCAAAAGAACAAGCAGGCAATCCAATGATGGAACAAGATAGAACTATCTCTTTTAGGGGCTGGTTAGCATGTTAACACAGTGCATTAAACAGAGTTCTGTTCTTCTAGCTGTGCTGAGTTCACTGCCCTAGCCATCTCTGTCACCTTCCCAGTAAAAACATTTTGGTTCCCCTAACATAAAACTTTAACTAAGTTGGTTGTGTCCTGAGTCTATGCCTCATTGATAAATTGAAAAACTTTACTTTCCTATAATTCAGTGGATATTGGCATCAACAAATCGAATTCATAGCAGGTTCAAATTACTGGGTAAGGTATTTAAATTACAGGATGTATTTGCATCATTTTTAAGGTAAGCTTTTATACTTTAATTTTTTTTTTTTNAGTTTTTTTTTTTTATTTTTTTTTTTTTTTTTTTTTTTTTTTTTTACAGTGGAGGGAAAGAAAAATCCGTGTTCTTTGTTCTTGTTTGAATATTTAGCTTCACTCTGCCATTATCACGGCAGTGTATTTTATGCATATAAAACACTCAAAGCTCAGTGAAGTCACATGGCTGCTGCAGAGCAAGTGGGCAGCTACAGTGAAAACTTTGACCTAGAACACTATTACAAATAGGTCAGACAACTAACTGTACTGAAAGGAACACAA
>VZZY01022815.1:0-22341 GCA_013400335.1 Eurystomus gularis
AAGTATCCAGGTGTCCACATCAGAGGCATTAGATTATATACAGCTCTTAGGCCCTTATTCAGCTCCACTTTCCCTGTCATAAAAAAATACTTTAGCATTAGTACTTTAGCACTTGAGTCTTAATGGAATCCATATGGGTTGGCTCTGTATTTCAGACGTGACAGAAAGTGTCTTGGCTTCAGTAGTAAAATCAGCACACTATTCCAAAAAGCTGCTCTGACAGAACTGCTATTACCGTATTTTATCAAGGTGCCTTCTTTTTGCCCAACCTCACAGCTATTACATGTTTGTTTCTGGTTCCTCCCCATACCTGCCCTTCCCTGGCCTATAAATTTTGTCCAGATGGAAAAGAGGAAAAGTGGTCAGGTCTTCTGGTTGTCTAACAGTTGTAACAGCAGATCTGAGCAGTATGTCTAAGATCTCTGACAAATGTCTCCTTAGCCTTGAGGGACTGGCCATGCAGTATATGCACACAAAATCAAAGGCTCTGGACTCACCTCTGTGGCCTTTAGGGTCTACTCAGATTGTACATATTTACAGCAGACACCCTGGCTAACTGTACAGCTTAGTACCCTTTATTTCTGCTGGAGCTTCCCAAGAGGAAATATGGGAGACCTGCCAAAATTAAGTTTTGGTTCTTGATTTGGGACATTCTGTGCAATGAGGCCTTCACTGACTTTAGCAGGACGTGTCATCCACAGCACCCCTAACTGTGGATTTTCTTTTGACATTAATCACTAGAGAAGAGGAAACTCCTACATAACTGAGGAAAGGTACATCATGTTGCAGTTGGTGAGTACTAATTTACAATGACTGTCACTCTAAGGTTTTGATTTTGCTGTTGTCAATGTAACAAATAACACCACTTCAGTGTAGCTTACAAGAGCTGTACCCAAGCTCTCAATCTAATCTGCACTCTGGTTATGTGGTGCTTAGTGACATGGTTTAGTAGTGGATATGGCAGTGCTGGGTTAACGCTTGGACTTGATGATCTTAAAGGTCTTTTCCAACATAAACAATTCTATGATTCTACAATGACACAAAACTATGAAACACACCTTAGTCTTCTTTACATGAAAGAGAACAGTTTAGGAAAAGCAAAGTAGTAAGAAGTGCACAAAGCTTGTGGACTATGGGTAAATTAAAATAGCTGAGATGCTTGAGGCCACACTATGCCCATAGACATCTTTCACTCTCTCAGAGGTCAGTTCCATTAGTGTCGGCAAGACTGTGGAATATGTGACATAAGAGTAAATAGCTTGTGACCTCCTGAATGTCAATGTCATGGAAAAAGTACTGCTGCTCACTGACAACAGTGAAGTGCATTTTTGAAATACAGCCACAACTCAACCAATCTATATGACATAAAACCCGCTCCAAACTGAATGCCAACTGGACAGCAGAGTCCCTGTCTGTATTGGTATCTCCACAGCATAACGAACTACAGCTCTTTGGAAAATCCTGCTTTCAAATTAATTTTCACACTTACTTTCCTTTTTTGTCTTACGGTCATGACAAATCCAAAACAGCATCCTGACTCTGCCACTACACATCATTTATTTTGAAGCCAGATTTTAAGAACACATCCACATTTTATTACGCTCAATAAATTCTACAATAAAATAAAATGCAGAAGTGGAACAACTGCATAATCATAAATTTGAAATTAATTAACTAATCTTTTTGCAGAGAAGGACAAAACCTAGCTGCACTATATTCCTCTAAACATTAGAAGAAATTCAATAATTACTTACCCCATTCTCTTGCCTTCCAATTCTGGATATACTATGATCTAACTGCTCTTTAATAATATAGCATAGAAGTAGGAGTGAAGACTCCTTAACAGATACAGGATAAAGGCACTGCTATCTGCTGTTCACAACAGAAACATCAACTTTACAGCGAGCTGTAAATGTTCTAAACATAGTGGTTTTCAGTCTGTGCTCTCTGAACTTTTTGAGGTTTAAGGGTTATTTTAAGAAGCTCACTAACTAGAAAGAGTCTATTGTCCATAACCTTAGATTTGTGTTATGGAACTCTGTACTTTCAGGGTTTTTTTTTAAATTTGTTGCTCCACAAACAAACCAACCCTATTGTTCTTTAAGAATGTCTTCTTTCTTTCAGCTGCCAATCCAAACCTGCAGGGAGCCCTAAAGGAGGTTCTGAAGCTGTCCGATAAAGGGCATACCATTCAAATCAGTACTACCCTCCAGGCTTACAAAATAGATTTAGCCCTAACTCTAAAATTGTTCCTTCCACTATTTTTGCCTTCTTCTGTCTTAGCCTCCTCTTCAATGACACTTTAATAAAGCAAAGATGCCAATTCAATGCAGCCACTGAAGACGAGAGAGAAAAGATGACTGTGGGGGAGGTAAAACTTACCAAGGAATGCATAGCCATACAGCTGGGAGCTAAAACCCACAGTGCTTGTTTGCTTGAGACCTGTAAGAACTAGCGATGCTCCAAGATTTCTCTCCTCTTCCCACTGCAAATAATGTAAACTAAGTTAGTGTTCCTTGACAAATACAAACATAAAATGGCAGCAGCCAGACAGCACACATGGCTTTCCCCAGATGTCTTAGCAATGAAATAAAGAATCATTAAACTTGTCTAGTGTTCAGAGTTACAGTATGTGTATCCTGAGCAACACCTCTCTTTCAAGAAGAAAGTAAAATGTGAGCGGATGAGAATTTGCATGGAAGTTAATCAGTGCATTTCCTTCAGGACAGAGGGTCACACTGATGTACACTGGCCAAGCTCTGTCTCCGTCCTACCATTTGCTTCAGACTAACACCACCAAAGAAAAAAATAACATAGCTTCTGTACTAGAGCAGCCTTTTTTTTTTTCAAGTATGTGGTAAGATACATGCTCCACTACCCCTCATTAGGATAGGAAAATGCTGAGAGAAGAATATGCTGCTAATGGCTGCTCTGAGTCCAAAGTCTGCACTGTGAAAAGAACATATGCAACTGACCAAGACCACTGTATGCCCCAGGATTAAAAGTAGGGCTGTCTCTCCAGCCAGAGAGAAGTAAAAGCTGTCTGAGCCAGACCACCAGGGATGGCTAAAGAAGGGCAACCTATCAGTAAGTACATTAAAATCACAACAGTAGTGTGTATTTTCCTTTGCTATGGGATAGTACAGTACATTTTTCAAGACCAGAGAAGCACAAATATCAAGGTCAAATGTCTCTTTACTGCAAGTGAAAGAAGCTGAACAACTCCCATTGCTAAGAAAACGAGGAAAAGGAACTTATAACAGTCAATAGATTAGAGGAAGTCTACTGTTTTTTGTAGCACGGTACTTCAGTGTCTTGCTTATTACCTTATGACCTACAACAAAAATCCCTGGTGAAAGGAAGAAGCCTTCTGAAAAATTCCCTGAGGAACACTGAGTCTTAAAAAGCACTAAGGTTCAACCTTATGGTTTAATGCATTATTCAGAGGTGTCTTTTCAAGGCATGGCATTTTTTTGTGTCTCCATTCAGGTGCTACAAAAATTTGCATGTTATCATCTGACACAAAATACCATCACCTGACAGCCAGGCAAGGTTATTTGACTAATGCAGAAAAGGGATACAAGGAGATAGGGCTGTTTCCAGCTGAATTCAACACTCCAGCTGAATGTTACAGGAAAATCAGATGCAACTGGAAAAACAGGGCTTTTAGCAGTGTAGGTTCTTTTGGGAGCTAGCCCATTTGGCTTCAGTAGCTGGAGGAACTGCAAGAACCTAACAGTAACACCACTGCAGTGGAAGGTAGCAATCATATGGATGGTTTGCAGCAGTGAAGGAGGAAATTTTCTGGGGAGAGCCAAGACCAGTCAGGCTTTCAGTGGACACAGCAGAAAAATGGAAGCTCGCCTGCTATACACATTAAGGGCTAACACAGTCACACTGCCCAAGATTCAGCTCTCAAAGTTAAGAAACATTTCATCAGGCTGCAGGACTCTAAGCTACACTCAAGGGCCTGTCTGCAACAAACACTGTCTGACCTGTCTAAAACCTTGGGAAAAGGGAATGGGATTTTCAGAAGTAGCTGAGCAGATCTCATAACTCTGTCTACCCCTACTTCTTAAATCAAACCCAGAAAAACTGGTACTGAGCATTACGAGGTATTGAATAGTACTCTGTATGGTGTATATATACAAAAATATGGCTTATTGCTGTCTTTGGGTGGGGTTATTTCAAAGTGCATATTAAGTATATCACAGCTATAAAAATATGCTGTTTTAGAAGGTGTCATACGTCCACATCACCCTCACTTGCATATTCTGCTTCATGAAACGCTACACATACATGAAAAGTATCTGCCTGAAGTGAGGGACATGGTAGAGCCCTTTGCTGATACTGAAGTGAGCCCCTTTGCAAACGTAGAGTAATGCCACTTCCAGGAGCCTGAACTGTCATGTTGGCCTTAAGCAAGTGAAAAGTGAATAAGAAACCCCTAATCCTTGGAGACAGGAGAGATGTAACAAATTTAGTTTTAAAAAAATACGTACTAGAAAGAATATACACAAAGCCAAAGGGGATAGTAAAAATACTAGTGAAATGCTTTATAATTCTGCAACATCACCATTATCAACCTCTAATGGTGAGCAACACTCACCTTAACAGGGTCCCACACAATGGATGACACAGATTTTTTTGTATTAATATAGAGCCCTCTTTGAACTGAAATGTCATTTCATAACCTTCCTGTGGGTACACATTACATCTGGAAATCCCAACACACGTTCTCACTCAAAGAAAGGAGCAAAAGGGGTGACAAGCTGTTTCACGGCTTTCATATTTTGTTCTTTTTTTTTTTCCCTTTCTTCCGCAGTGGTAAAAATAATGAAAAAAAGTATTTATTTTTTCCAGGTAAACTTAGGGCAAATGAAATACATTCAGGATTTAATGACCAACTGACTGTATCATGAAACTGAGAAACAGAGGCTTTGTCTATTATTTTGAGTGTGGTCAGCTTACCGTATGTTCAGACTTGGTTGCTAGGTACTGGTATAAAACATAGAGAGAAAGAAGCTGTGTTGAGAATTCATCAAAACTTTCCTGCAGCATGATCTCTGTTACTACTGACATAGCATCTATGGAGGAAAATAATACATAATTAGCTGTGGTAGTTTAGTAAAGCCGCGGCAGGGCTCTGCAGGCACCCAAGTCACGCAGCTGCCATGCGGTTGTTTGCCACTGCCCTCCCCCACCGCAGACAGAGAAGAGAGTTTCAAAGTGCCTTTTTGAGCTGAGATAAGGAGGGTTTAATACAGTGACACATAAGAAACAATTGCGGCAACAACAGCAATAACAACAGTGAGAAAAAGAAATGTACAAATAAGCGATACCACATAGACAAAGAGATGGTCCAATGCCCACCGCGAGTTGGCCCCAGGGCAGGAAGTCAGCATGGTATAGAAAAGCCTGGCTGCACCAAATTAACCCTGTCCTGGCCAAACCAGGACATTAGCAAGTGCAAATGTACACAGTTCCCTTTCACACCCACTCATGTGCACTGATACTTCATTGCTTTAGTATGTTTTGAAGCAGTTAGGGATAAAAAATTATTTCTTATGACTAGTAGCCTAGAACTAGTCCTACTCACTTGGGTTATTCAAACACACTGCAAGAAGAAAGAACTGGTTGAACAGCATAAACCACAGCAAAGGAGCTTTCCAAACTGATCTTAGCTACACATTCTTCAATTGGCTCTTCTTTGCTCAGCCCTTCAATCACTAATATATTTTTTAAAATCTCTAAAAAATTACTACTTTGTTCTTGTGCTTAAATTACCAACAAGAGAAGACTGGCTTAAATTCAGTGCTCTTAAGGAGGGTACAATGGAGCAGAAATGTTGTCACAGATCACCCTCGGCACTCACTGTATTCAGCAAACAGTGCTCTGGAGGAGCTCCACAGGGAGTTCCAGTGACACTCCCTGTCAGGAAGCACGGTTTGTTAAACAAAAGGCCTTCAGCCTGTCACAGAAAAGAAATATGGATGGAATAAGGGGGAATTCACAGATAGAGGGGTGCTCAAAATAAAATAAACATATGTATTAACTTGCCATTTAGCAAAACCTTAATGATAAAAGCTACTGACAAGTCCTGCAATTCTATTGTCCCTTTCAGTTATTTGTTTTAAAACAGGCTTATGCGAAGAAAAGGTCACTGCAATTCTACAGTACCAGAAAACCTGCAGTGAAATGAATATCTTAAATTTATTTGTCATCAAACATGAGAGTATTATTCATCTCAACACTTGAGCAGTCAATAGTGAAAGGCAGGCATCTCAACATGTCAATTTAGCACAGCTGGCTCTCTCCAGTGACACACAAAGTCTAGACAAACAGTTTAGGCATGCAGTTTTTTGGAAAAGCTAAATGTAGGTAAGATGAACTCTATCAACATGCATTTAGATTCTTACAATGCTCGAATTGTCACTAATAATTCCTATTATATCATTAGCGTGTAAGTCAGACTTGTAAAAATTGGCAAGGTTGGATTACATTTGGAAAGAGATTAATAACAGTAGAAACCGAATGGCATGCATTTGGAAATTATATAATGAATAAAAACTCAACAGAAGTATGTTTTTAAGGTGACTTCAGAGAATATGCAGCTGTGAATTTTTAATTCAAAGAAAGGCCCTGCAAATAGAAGAGCATACAACAAAGAATGCAGAATTGGTACCTATTTTCTTACCTTCATATTTCTTCTGCTTTATAAAACAATCCAACAAAATATTGAATGTAAAATTATCTGGGAAAATTCCATACTGAACCTGACGAGAGGAAGGAAAGAAAAAATCAGTCTGAAAATCTGCTGTTCAAATCTTTCCAAGCATAGCATTGCAGGTATCATTAACTGATCAGAAAGACCAGAACCATGGCATTGCACACTGCTGCAATGCGACGGTTAGTCAAGCAACACAAGGAAATTTGTACAGCTCCTGTGATGTAGGCCTTCTAAATTTTGATATACTGGATTTGTTTTGGCATTTTATCTGAGTCTTTGGGACCAGGAGGGGCATTGTCTATGAGGTTTTTACGCCTCACCTGCATGCAGCACGTTTTAGACACCATTACTTGTTTAAAAACAAAAAGCTTCCTGGGAAAGAAGAGGAAATAAAAGCTGTAAAGAGCTTTAGCTAAAATGCAAGTGCAGCATTAATTTTTGTTTTAAAAACAAAAGAAACATATGAACATAAAATCTTAGTTTACAGGACATAGCTGCAAGAGGAATTCCAGGTAAGGCACAACTGCTTAAAAAAGCTGATCAAATATATTCGTGGCTTTTCCTTGTGAAAACTTACCTTGTTTTTTAAAGTGTATAAGGCTTTGTCTTGTGCACCGTATTTTAAGCACTGTCTGATCCAGCTGTGGATGGTCCAGTCTCTCAAGTACCAGCAATTTGGACTATGGCGAAACCTAAAGGATGATAAACAGTCCAGGTAACAACATGACTCTTCGTTATCACAGAAACAAATTCTATAACCAACAAACAATGAGTTTCAGAACCCCTGCCTTTCATGATCTCAAATATAAATCTGTCTGTATTTGACTTTGCGTTCAAACATTGCTCTCCAAAGAGCTCCTGTTAGCCCTTTCAAGAGAAACAACTTTGATAGGCTTTAACCCTTTGTACAAAGGAGAAACATGTACATTTCACAAATGCAAAACATTTTAAACTTCTCACCTTCAAAAGAGCCCACTGCTTTTCCCTTGAAAAGATGAATACTGTAAAACAATAGCTTGGTATACTTATGAAGACAAATTGGGATTGCTATAAACACTACAGTACTTTTCAACTTTGTTCTTCTGATTGTATAATGTTGTATTGTTGCTGGTTGCGTCAAAGAGCAACACTGCTCCATGACTGATGGCTTCAGCAAATATCAGAATTACATCAAAATACAGCTGTGTCTGAACCTTTGATGACACCAGTCTGGTGTCTCCCATCATCTCTAATTCATGCCTTACTTCAACGCTTAAGAGTTCACTGTGCCGCAGCACAGTCCACCCCTGGACTGCCACATGCTTCGTTTGCTTTAGAAATGCTTCATCTGTGAGGCATGCCTCATGTAAGTGGAAATTGCTAGAGAACCCTCCCTTGCTCCCCTGCACTGGCTGCCCTGTTCCTGATGGATGTTTCTTTAACCTGTTCTGAGATACATCACGTTACGGCTTCAGCAGTCTTCCCAGGCAGCCTACTCCAGCGCTCAACCAATTTGTAAAACTAAATACTTCTAAGTTCAGCCTCTTTTACTTCATTCTTATTCAGACATACAGACTTTGCTCTGTATTTGGACAAGTGGTGATAAAAAGCGTATGGAGCTTTACTTTTGGCAAAGACTCAAAAACCAATTAAGAGTCCAGTAGTAGGGGCTGCTGCCATGGTCCTGTGCTGAATTTCACACCCCAACGTGAAAAGATGCACACAACCTTTCTCAATTCAAATTGCATGCAAGAAAAATGGGCTCAGTCCCCAGCACAGAAGTGACTGACGCTTTCTGTAGAAAGTGCTGATGACTGAGCTGGGCTCATGTGCAGATGTTTGCGGCCTCCAGCCAAGCTGCAGCACCATTTAGAGGCAGGGTTGGCTCTTCCATCCGAGTGAGCATGCTTTCCAGAACATTTATCACATTAACGTAGCCACCAAGTCTCTTTCCCCCTCAGTGAATCTCTGTGTATTGCATCCCATGGCTGAGGGCTACACAGATGACCAAGCCTGGAAAAGTACTGCAGCCTAGAGAGCCTTCAGAATGCAGAAGACATCCATGCCAAAAAGCAGAGCTAAACAACTACACAAAGTCTAAATATATGGTTCTGTAAGTGGCACATGAAATCTTCCAATTAAATTATAATTTAACAGAAAAAGAAAAGCATGCTTTGAATATTAAATTACAAATATCCGTTTTGTTGCTTTAATTGCTTTCCATTTTCGTCCCTCTGGAGTTCAAATACTGGGAACAGCAAAACGTATATTTGCTTTCATCAAAGTCCTGTTTCAATAATGCTTACAGGAAGCATCAATTACAGGCATTTGGATTTAATGATATTTTGATGAAACAATTATCTAATTGCTACAGACTGTTTCACCAGCCATTTAAGATGGATCAGAGTGCAACACCAGCACCCAGAAATAAAGCTTGCCAGCATCTTTTCAAGTTGCTTCATTAAACGGTTAATACTGTTTCACAAGTGGAAACCAACAAATTTGTCTTATAAAAACAGGACACTGATGGTCTCGACTTAAGCAAAGGAGGGAAATGAACATTTGAAAAAACAAAACATCTGTGGAATACATCACAGTGAGAGAGCACTCCAACACCTCCTGCACCCTGGGAGTGCTATGGCCTACTGTAGTGGTGAAATGCTTCTAGGTTTCAAAGTCAAATTGCACTTGGACTGTAAAAGGCATAACAGGGATGCAAGATAGTCTAGAAATAGGCTGAAACTGATCCTCAATCTACACAAGTGTCTGGAATTGACATGCATTAAATTCAGAAGCATGTTATAAAAACTCCTTTAAAAAATATTTGCTTGATCTTTGTAGGGCTGGGACTGATTTGAGAGAGTGTGTGTGTGTTTGTATGTATGGACAATCACAGGATCTATCAGGTGTAACTACTGTACGTTAATATTAAGATCTCTATGCTCAGACTAGGTCTCCACTGCACTAGGTACCATGCAAAGTAAACAGCTTCTCAGCCAAATAATTTTGTAGTTAATTCTAATAATTAATTAAAAAACAGTTGCCTGGGAATGAAGAAGGGACTGGTGCCAAAATTTTTCTGTCTCCATGTCAACAAGAATGCAACACATATGCACGTACACAATTCCCTGACACTATGCGCTTCCATTAATCCATGATGTGGTACAAGAAGAATTGGAAGTGACAGGGAAACAGGTACGCTGCAATCTTTAATTGTTTCTGATCCATATAATGCTGGGATGAGGTCTGTTTCTATTCTACTAGCCAAGAAGAGAAGCCATCAGAGTATCTGTGTTTACTGATAACCTAGACAAACTAAGCAAATCTTATGGCAGACATTTTTATTTCAAAGGGAATTAGGGGTAAGAGGAGAGTGCTGGTCATTCTGACAAGCATTAACATCCTCCTCTTCTTTCTCCACAAAACAGGATACAATTAAGCATGGCAATATGTTCAGGCACAGATGAAAAGACAGAAGGAAGCTAAAACTAGAGAAAGCAGAGGATTCAGTGTGAATTAAATAAAGGAAGCCTCTAGCAATTGGTGTGTGTTTCTAATGGAAAGACCAGGTGGTTATCTTGCAGATGTCTGCTGCTGAAACTCATTTTTCTGAGAACTAATAAAAACTTGAAAAGCACAAGATTCTTATAATGTGTTCAAAACATACAAGGAGAAGCATCCATAACAGTATTATGTACTGTAAAGTGTACCCTATTGGAAAACTTTAATGTTAATTGCTAAAGAATCAGCATGGTCATCCTTCCAGTCATTGAACTGAGAACATCTGTCCCCACATGGAACAAGAAGAGTATTCTCTGTAAGACAAGGAGTTCCTGAAATATCAAGCTCATGGTGAATCTAACAGCACCCAGTCCAACAGTACTAGAATTCCCCTTATTTTGGAAAATTGTTCAAATGATGCAGCCCATAAACTTGATTTTCATTAAACCTTTGCTTTGTACTTGCAAAATGATTACATCTTGGAAGAGATACACGGAGTGTACAGCTTCAGTACAGGACAACCAGAACATTTTTAGCCAAAGAAGTGCACACTCTCTTGGCTCACCAACCGGCTGGCACACTGTGCTAAGAATATATTTTTAGTTTACATTTTTCCTGCACAAGGACCTATTGTTCATTATTTAGAACAGTGCTGAAGTGTTCACATTGTGTTAAAGAAGCTGAACAATGGAAAAGTTTATCAGATGCTGAGAGTTCTTTATTGAGTCCCCTACTAACACAGCAAGCATGACTGACTTCTATTGGTGCACTCCTACACTGCAGAAAAGCCGAGTTGCTTCTCTTCTTTATGTATGTATTTTAAAGGGTTATTCAAATTTGTTTGGTGCCATCAAGTGGTGATGCACACTAGTTCTGCCTTCACATACCTTGAATACTCAAGCAAAGTCACATAGCATCCCTATGAGCAAACAGAAGCTCCAAGACACTGGACTGTACTTTTTTCCCTAGGTTTGGTTCAGGTGAATTCATTGTTTCGGGGACAGTCACAAATGAGGAAGATGGCAAAGGAAAATTTGCTGGATTACAGAAGAGCAAATGCTGCAGAAATAATACACTAACAGGAGTGGTATGAAGGGAAAGCCACCTCAGCAGATCTGTTCTAATTCTTCATTGAGGTGATTAGAAGCTCCCGTTCTGCACTCTGTGGCTTTCTTAAGGGTTGATCCAACTCCTGGTACTGCCAGAGGCCATCCTTTTGCAATACACTATTTTTTTCTTTTTTTCCCCCCACCTGTGAAACAGCAAAAAGAGTCACCTTACTTTCTCAAGCTTTGTCTGACCTAATGAGAAAGTATTTTGTAATGATCTACACAGCCAGTGCACAGAACTTTATGAAATGTATGATCTCTTAGGCCTCCAGACTTGAAGACTTTCCAAATTTCACTTGCATTTTGCTTTGCTAGTTTTGCAAGATCATACAAAAAAAACCTGCTTAAATAAGATCTTCTGTACTTAAATGTTCTTCTCTGTTCTTAACCTTTAGATATTCCTGTACCATCTTCTGCCAGACTGCAAGGAAGTGGAGAAATTAATAACAAGACACAGAGCAATCTCCATTATTTCATTATTTCTAATACACATCATTTTGGTGTGTTATTGTGCTTTCCTCAGAGTTAAAAATGAAGAGATTTCATAAATTGCTAGTCCCCTTGTAGGATCTAGTCCAGGAAAGGAAGGCACCTGCCTAGTGCCTCCTGCAGCGCAAACTGTAACAAATTTATTCCACCTAGACTTCAGATCTCTCTTCTTTTAGAAACTGACAGAAATACGGGTTTGCATGTTCATTTGCTTTAATCAAGAGGAGAGAGTGCCAAATTTTTTTCTCATCCACTTAAAATTCTAAAAAGTCCTGAAGAAAAATGTGAGACCTAAAATGAATAAACATCATAAGAAATGTCTCTGTGAGCCAGGAAGAAGCTCTCTGATCAGAATGAATCCAAAGACACTTCAGATTTTACACAAGTAGTACAGGGCTGTGAAGCTCCTTGGCAATGCCATGTTTTTTTTTCTTCCCAGGCACATTTTTAAGCTACAGTGCATAATGATCAAATGGATTCCAGGCAGGCTTAGCTTGAAAACTGGAAGGCTAAGGAAACTCTTCCTTTGTTTGTCATTTCAAGCCACAGGCCTTGGGAAAAATCATCTGCATTTTAAATGGATCCAGGGGCATTGCTCATGTGTCAGTATTAAAGGCCCTGAAAAAAAATCTTTGTTGATTGAAATTTCCTTTTAAACAAGAACAAAACTTTATTATTCCATCTCTTCTTTGCCTGCATCTTAGTCTACACCTTTCTCGCTATGCATTCTTTTACAAACTCCACTTATCAACATACCAGTCCTATAAGAAATACCTCACGCATTAACTGTTTACTCAACCAAATACAGTGGGAACACTTTATTTCTGTGGTGAAATAAAAACCTTAACTACCATACATAGTATAAGCAATCAATTATCAAAAGCAGTAACACAACAAGTTTAAAAAAAATCAGATGAGTCAACTATAACAGAGGATAGTCTAATGCTGAGACAGACTTGTGCTCTTACACAAAGAGAAGCAGTTTGCAGACTCCGTGAAAAAAGCCTACATTTAGCCTTTACTCCGTTTTGATTTCTACTGACTTTCCCCAATGTTTGATTTTAAAATAATTTAGCCCTTTGACCATAAAATTAGTTCTTCTACTTCAGGCTCACTCCACCTCCACATGAATGCATATTTCTTGCACAGTGTCTTTTGTTCAATAGTTGCACAGAGCTGTAATACTGCAGCCCCAAAACAGACCTGAATGATCAGGTTTTAGATAAGGAGAAGCTACAGTACAGAAGCACAGGCAAACATCAAGGCTGAACACAAAATTTAAAGAATACTTCTAGTACCGCATCTTGCCTTCCAGTTATAGCACATTCAGCTTTTATTTCTGTCCACCCCGAAGTCACAAGTTTACCTTTTTCTCAACCATTACAGCTGGTAAAACGACCTAGATCTGAGAAAGGAGATATTTTGGGTAGCAGTACTTATGAAGTCTCAGGATATCACCCTGGTAACCACCCTCTCCTAAGAACTGAAGGGCCAGAATTCAGCATTCAGTAGTCTCAAGAGTAGCTACTGCATTGCTCAAAACAACACCCCTGCACAGAAAGCTCAGCTTGCAAAGTCTAACAATCACATACAGGGGTGAGGACCTATTTATCCTTTGCTGACCTAGCTACTTTGACAGCCAGTTATTAGAGTTGATTAACAAAGAACAAGCTGAATTTCTGATACAATATGCCTTTCTGCCCATTGTTGTCAATCTCGTGTGTCACTAAGTGATCTTCTTCCTTTTGACGTATTTAAAGCATCTTTGTGAGTAAATCACAAGAAACAGTCTTATTACCTTAAAAAGAATATACAGTATCATCAAATACTGGCAGAATCCTAGATAAATATTGTACATTTCAAAACAACTTATGAATGGAGAAGCAGTTTACCGCTGCACAAAATAAATGCTTTGCTTATACATAAATAGACACAAAAGCCGCCAAAGAAACAGTAACAGCAACAGATACAGGGCCTACAGCAAAGTCTGAAGCAATTGATTGGGATTCCTGGCTCTCAGAAGCACCTGAATTATTTATCTGTCCTCCCATCCACAGGCAGTGAACAGCAGCAGAGCAGCTCTTCCAACCTTCTCCATCAGGTTACACCAGACAGCCTTGAACCCCTCAAACAAAGCACAGAGAGGAAGAATCCTCCAGACAACGGGATCAACTCAAGTTTCCCAGAGGCTCACCTCGAACGCTTTGAACCTTTATACTAATTAGTTCACACCAGACTGAACAAGCAAAGCCCAAGCTCAAACAACACGCTGCTTCACAGTACACACTTTGTCCCTGGGAAAACTCTTCAAGGCTGTTAAATGTGTTTCCTAAAAAGCAACTCAAGCCATGTAGATCCAAAATACTCCAGAACTACACACTCCCTGGCAGGACCAACAAAAGTTCACTTCTCAAAAGAACAGGAGGCAGGATTTATTTTGTATCAGCTTGGTTGAAGGTGCTCTGTATGCCTCAAATCTGACATAATACGACACCAGTCACAGACCTTGTCTAGCTAGAAACTAAAGGTCTCAACATGTGAAAACCCAGTATCAACATGGTTCCTTGTTCTAAGCATAGTATTTAAACAAGTTAAAGGAAAAGTCACCAGCAAGATCCCCAGCTGGCCATTTGGGGATTCCCAGTGTGACTGGTAG
The DNA here is from genome assembly GCA_013400335.1 of Eurystomus gularis. Classification (NCBI taxonomy): domain Eukaryota; kingdom Metazoa; phylum Chordata; class Aves; order Coraciiformes; family Coraciidae; genus Eurystomus; species Eurystomus gularis. The sequence continues at coordinate 14,465 of VZZY01022815.1, forward strand.
AAAAATGAATGTTGTGATGGTACAAAAATTGTTACTGAGCAAAGGTGGTGGTGCCCAGCTTAGCTCCACACAGAAAACTGGGTCATTTTATCAACATTCAGAAGTTTTATTTCAAAATTGAACCATGAAACAAGCAATTCCCCTTTTCGGCTTTACTCCTTTACGGCCAAAATAAAATGATGAGATGAACAGCATGGGAGACTTGCTTCACTTCTTGTTAGAGATATATCCCCAATGAATGAAAACCCAGTGAAATACACTTTAATACAGTATTTCTATTTTTCTCTTCCTCCTAGAATAATAGAATGTCTTGTTATCCAACATTCTCCACCTGTCCCACTCCTTTTGGAAAAGACAGGCAGGAAAATCATATTTTCTTCTCTCACACATGAAAAATCCAGACTACTTTGACCATAAAGCTGAAATTCACTCAAAGAGTAACGGTTAACAAGAAAAAGGAAAAGTCTTGCCATAATAACAATAATAAAAAGTCCAACATTTCCCCAAACTATTGACAGCCAAGAAACTGTGTAAAGGACACAGCTCCTAGAATTTCTGTTTGTTAGAAACACTTCTGGGCTTACAGTTGAAATGAGTGGTTTTGAATATGGCATTAATAATCTTGTGATTGAATAGAGATTATCATAGGCTGAGGAAAACACAGGGAATGATGGGGTGAGCTGTTGCTATAGTGATTGTGATAAGATACTCTCTAGTGCCTTTCCTCGTCCCCATGCAACACAAGGAAGTCTAATTTAAAACCAACTCTTCCATTAATTATATCTTTTCCTGGTATCCTGGCATACAAAAACATATAGAGAGAAATTAAGAACTGCACAACACACCACATTTCTTTGGGGAGATTTTTGAATCTCAGCAATTTCTAACTGTGTCAGGCTAAAACGTGCTGTATTAATGCTCAACAAAGGGACAGTTCTGCTGGAATCTTTACTCAAGTCTCCAAAAACTGATTCACACAAAGGCTGTAAAAAATGGCATATATAAGTAAAGTACTGATGCGACTGTTACCATTTTACTATCTGCAAGATTATATGACTTTAGGGAATAAATTTCTTCAAAGCCAGTTAGAAGTTTCATTTTAAAAAAATAAAACTACTTCAGATGCTTTAGAAAACCTCCATCTCTTGGCCAGCAACTATTGCAGGACTGCCACAGCAAAGTTTGAGTTCCAGTAACCACTAACCAAGTTGGACAGAGATGCAGCACCAAAGGCTCTTCAAGCGGAAAGTGACTCCAGGTTTTATAATAGTTCACTCAATGTCAGAGGGAACTGAATCAGAGTTGGGAACAATGTTGAGGAGTTTCAGCCTTCTAGCACTAAGCTTAAACTACGACAGTACAACCTTTTCACACTGTAGTAAAAAGAAATACTTTATGGGTATGTATAAAAACTGCTGTCAACAAAAGCCAATAATGACTTCTTATTTTAAGAGCAGGAAAAAAACCCCCAGCCTGTAACCAGACATTCCTATTACAGTATTTGCAAACAGCAATTTTAACTGTGCCTAATGTACCACCTAAATTTAACCAGAGACAAGATTAACATAATTCAGTGAGAGCTGGAGTCCACATTGTAACAAAGTTGTATTTTCCATTTACTCAAATTCTTTAGGCTTCACAAAATATGTCCCAGAAATACATCACATTCTAGCTTCAAACTATTGTAATGCTATATGCAGTGACACAACGCTTGACACTTTTCAGTTTGATCACAGTTGAACTTGCACAGACTACAAGCGATGTATTCCTCTGGCCCAAGTATCAAAAGGCTCCAATACAAAAGCGCATGAGCCAAACTGTTTATTCTGCAAAGTTGCTCAGTTTCACACCACATGAAACCTAAGCAAGGAAGTGCTGGCCAGAAAGTGCTTCAGGAATACAAATACTGAATGGATCTTAGTAGCCAGCCTAAGCAAGGGAAGAGCCAAACCTTACATTTGCTGCCAAACGCTTCAGAAACTGGATTTGCACAGTTCAGGCTTCACCTTTTAAGGTTTGCTACCTAGTCCCACAGCTCAAGTTAACCTGATTGTGACCTACTACCTGTGCCCTTTTCATTCTTCACTGCTAAGAGTCTGATTTCCTCATGCATCGCTGTCTTTCTGCATCCCATGAGCAAACAGTAGGCAAAGCTACATGCCTACCTGTCAAGACAAATAAGGTTTTAATATTAAGCATAAACACCTACATCAGAGGGGACAAAACACCTGATGTTCTCCTCTATTTTCAGCCACAGCACCTTTCAAAAAAGCGACTGCCTCCAAAAAGCAAAACATAGGTGCATAGCCAGGTCTTGGCTACTGGGCAGTCCACCAAGAATCCATTAACATTTCATGTCATGTCTCAATGAGTAACAGCTAATTGATCTTGATTGGTTCTTCCAACCATGCATTTTCCTGAGAAAATTATTCTCAGCAATGAAAACCAAAAATCTTCTGGTCCTTCATGATACATTTTTAACTGCTTCCTTGTCACAATAACTTATCCAATCACAGTAGTCCATAGGCTAATTTCTAGCTAGCATATCTCTTGGCATATCTAACTTCTTCCAAGCCCAGTAGGACAGAAATGTCCTTTATTCCATTGGGTATGATGTCAAGCACACGGACCAGTAAGCAAATGAAGGATAAACATGGCAAAACGGACTCAAGCATTTTTCAGGCAGTTGGAAATTAGGGAGCATTTAGTAGCTTTGTGACTGTTCTACCCTTTTTGAAAAAATACTGTACCATCAGATCTGTTATTTAAGCAGAGAGAGAGTAGGTACCTCACTTAAAGTACTGCATGTACTGTAGGGCAAACATTCCCTTGCATAGGTAAGAACAAGCTGAGCAGTAAAATGTGGTTGTGCTGCTCAAAACAGGCAGAGGATTTCAAAATGCAAAGCGATGTTTTGTAGTTCCTCCTCTTTTAAGACAGCAATACAGCCAAGACTGTTTTACAAATATACTGGCTTTGCTTCTGCTGATGAGCATCAGCACATGACGCAGGGCCAGGTCACCCTGCCACTCTGCCATGTTTCAAGGACCCTACTCAGATGTTGTATCCAGGCCCCAAACTGACATTTGCAAGCATCCAGTTGTCCGAGGCACTCAGAATATAGGAGGCTTATACATGTTATCCACTGCACAGGGAAGACAAAAAAGGGGGTGAAAACACTGCAACTATCATAGAATCATAGAACATGTTGGGTTGGAAGGGACCTCTAAAGGCCATCTAGTCCAATCCCCCTTCAATAAGCAGGGAAATCTCTAACAAGGTCAGGTTGCTCAAGAGCTCCATCAAGCCTCAACTATGCGCAGTTATGTACCAGATGTGCATCAGTCTGGCTTTTTAAATTTTATTCCTCCAAAGAATCGTGACTTTCAAAAGAACACAATAGTAACTCACAAAAGATGAAGTTCTGCTTTATGATTTATCATGGACAGGGGAAACTCTGAGAAAAGGGGTGATCGCTGCAGGACAGTAAGACAAAATAGAAGCCCCTTTGCAGAGAAAGCAGAGCGTACCACTCCTGCTGCAAGTGCTCCTCTGTCATGCTCTCACAGTAGCTGCTATACCTTGTCTGCTGCCAGTTACAAGCACCAGCAGCCAGCCTGGTTTGTCAGAGCTTTGGCATGGGCAGGGTAGGCACGGAAGAGGGGTGGCTGTCCATCCACAGGAGGCCATCTATTTTGCTTCTGGCTAGATTCAGCCTTGCTATGGTCACTCCCTAATAGAATTAAGTAGAAAGTGGCCGATTAGACTGAAGAAAGAAGTATTTTCCCCCTTTGTTAAATGAAAACAGTAGTAAAAGAGATCAGAATTATAAAATGACAATTTAAAGAGGATGATCATAAAGTTGGACTTTAGAGATTAAAGCCAGCTTTATATCCACATCAATTCTTGGAAAAAGATGTTACTCATAAAGGTGCAAATCTGCTTGCAAAGTCTGTTGCCAAGATCCATGTGCTTTCAGCTTGACAAGCTCTACAGTGAAGAGGGTAAAAAAAACCCCGAAATCAAAATCCCTGTTCATTTTTCAGCAGGAGCAAGGAATGTTTATTGTGTCTAGATTTACAGCTGAGAAAATAGGGAGTTTCTACCAGCTGCTTCCCTGTATACTCCTTTCCAATTTTAACAACAAACCCAAGCAACCATTCTTTGTTGGCTGTTTAAATGCTCCTTGAACTAGATCCTGGGTCAAATCCTTACCTCGTCCAGAGATAAACACATGGTTCCCCCAGCTACCAGGGCCCTGCCTCAATCTGCTGAGGACCTGGCACACCACACATGCACATGAATCATTAATTACACTAAAACTGAGAAGGAAGGACATCTCCAGCACCTTTCAAGGATTTGCAGCCCAGTGCCCCACAAAATCTGTCAGGGTGGTGAAGGTGGAAACCACCTGATGAGAGCTGCACAGCATTATTCCTGAAATGACCAACTCCACACTTAATCCTCAGGCTTTTCAGACTGATGTAGCAAAGGGGAGACAGGGAAGCTGCTAAAAAACCTCGCAACATTCTCCTTCAGGACATCAGGATTTTCAGGAAATAGGTATGGGGCTATGACCAGCTGATAGGAGGGGCTTGGGCTTCTAGCAAAGTTCCCCGAAACCATTCTGTTCTACACTCCACCCTCTTCCAAAAATAAAATTAAAAAAAAACAAACGACAACTGTAAGGAAGGGATTATTTTGCCCAGGAACCAAAAATTTACCAAGTAAAAGACAGAAATAGGAAAAGAAGTAATGGAGACTGCCAGAAGAAACAGTTGCAGTAACTGAGCAGGGTGACTAGATTGCTTAGTATAGAGTGTCATTGCAAATGCAACTGGCCTCATTCCAGCAGACAGTATAGATAGGTTATCTGGAGCATGCAGCTTTAAAAATAGCTCACGATTAAAGCAGGATTAAAACAACAACAACAAAACAAACCCAAAAAAGTAGGCACCCTGAATAACCTTTTTTTTTTTTTCCACTTTGCTACTGGGCATCTTACATTCAGAAATTTGCACCTTAATTTCCCATTTCTAGGAAAAAAAAAAAAAGAAAAGAGTAATAACCTCAGAAATCACCCCAGAAAAATGTTAAACTACGACCTTTGCTTATCAGTACCTCTACTCAATTACAGCTAAGGATGGTTTTGTGGGTCTGTTTGCAATACCAGCTTCTTCTGTCCTTAGGGAGTAGAACACTTTTTCACAAGCAGAAACGTGTATGCAGAAATAAGCAGCCATACAAGTTGAATAAATATACCTGTTTATTTTCATTTTTGTTCTGCACTCTAATGTTTTTGGACATTTCTGAAGATGATCAAAGTATTTAGAAGAAATGAACCACTGGAATAAAGCAATTTAACCTGGCTTCTCAAATTTCTTTACTACTGGGGTCAAAAAGAAATCTACAGCCTGATGGATATGAATTTTCTAAGTGTTTCAATAACTGATCATTGACCAAACATTTTCAGTCCCTACAAAAGCATGAACATCCATTTCTGTAAATAAAAACAGCCAGCTATTTGAAAATGAGCATTCCTGATGACTTATAAGCTGAAGAAAAATGTATGCCAACGTAGGTCTCTCTCCTCCTTGTCCGTTGGTAACTTGTGACTGGAAACAGCAAGGAATACCCTGCTTACCTCTTCTAAATAAAAGATTAATAAAACCTGGCTCCTACAAATACTAAAATCCTGACATCCTGAGAATCTGTTAATCTTAAATAAGAACCAGATTTTCTGCAGTTAAGTTTTAAATGCAAAAACATGTTCTGATAAATGTTTTCCATATTGTATCTAATATAATTAATGTTTATGTAATCATTAAAATGTGTACATTTGCAGAAATGCAATACTTTCATTCTGGTTTCTTTCTCAAGTGTTGTCCACATCAATGAAAAATAGAACTGTGGTAAATACCTCTCCCTTTTTTAAAAGATAGTCAAATATATAAATTAAACCTGTAAATAAATACCTGTTAACTTTATAAGTACCTATACAATATTGCCTCCTTGCCCAAGGTAAAAAAAAGGCTCCAAATTTAGTACAGTCATTTCAAAGAAAACCAACATAAAGGGCTACCAGAAAACAACAATAAGGCTTTCTTTAGAAAAGATAAATAAAATCATCAACATGACGTCTACAGCACGTCAAGATTATTAATTTTGGGTTTTTTTGCTTGATTCAAAAACCCAATAAATACTTGTACGACAAAGAATGAGTTAGGTTGTTTGATACAATAATCACGAGGCTAGCAGTTCCCAAAGAAGTGATCATGGTTGTAAGCCTAACAAAAATTCAGGTTTTCATCCTAGTGGTTGCCATCTTCAACATTACTTACAGGGAGAAGACTGCTGCACTATTTAACACTACTTAGGAAAGCTGTAAGAGAGGAACTTAACAGAAACAATAACTACATACTTTTTTCTTCTGTTTGCACAAGCTTGGAGCTGCTGTTTGGCTCTGGCCGCCGTTACTGCTAAGGGGCTGTAATGGAACTTGAAGTTCCTTTCAGGGGAAGATGGATGGGGTTAACTCTCCAATTCATCTTTACAATTATTAGTAATCAAAGTTAACAATGGAATAAATCTCTGCATGTGTTTTGTGTTTAAAATGCTGAAGCTTATAAAAGGTGTTGCACAGTCCTGGTCATTTGTATTCACATGAACACTCCTTTCATTTTTGGCTGCAATTTAACCACTGTCTAGACTTTCAGTTTTTCTAAAATATAATGCACAATTTGCCTCCAGACAGACTTTTTGCTGGTGCAGGAATTTAAGAAACAACCTTTAGCATGACATTGGATATAGCGAAATTGACCTCTAAGGTGAGTATGAGTCAAATTCTGAGACAAAACTGCCTTCTCTATTTCAATCTATAGCAAGAACAACATTTGAGATCTGGTTCTAAAACCTTACTGCTCACATTGTACTTGATTCTATTTCAAATACTATCTACTAGGATTGAATGCTTTTGAGTTGTTGGCAAGAAAGATGCTAATCAGAAGATATGAAAACTCTGCTAGTATTTCCTTCTTGCAAGAATAGTAATGAAAGCCTTTCTTCCAATACTAAATATGAAATCAATCTATGTGAGGCATGGACTGAGCCAGTTCTTTCCATTTCTGAATTGGATTGACTTTATCTTTCTATCTACCCCAGAAATACTGGGGTAGGGGGTGCCCCCCAAGGTTGATGTATGCATTCTGTTTGCAGAAGAAACTTTCTTTTTCCCTTGTTCCAAGTAGAAAGGTTTTTAAAATCCAAAAAACTATCCCTTTAGTGCTGGCAAGATGAAAAATGAAAAGATCAGTGCTGAAGGCAAGTCTTCCAACTTTTTCTGGTTTTGTATGCAGTGCCTAGAAAATTCTTGTCCTGTTTATGCCAAGCTTAGAAGAGAGTGTATACAAAATGATAGATGAACTGATGAGTGAAAACACCTGTGTGACAGGAAATATCTTTCTGCATGCTTTGCACTGTTACACCTTCACTGATAGTTCTCCCTTACTTTACAGCATAGTTACCCTGACTGAGCACACCTACCTGAATGACACGTGGTTACAGGATTAGGCTTGCTGAAATTTGGCTCCAAGTTCTGAAATGTAGTTGCTAGTCATTTTCTCCAAAGACTCCTATAGCTCAGGGGCTGACAAACCATGGACACACACTGACAACAGAGAAACTGTGAAAGGTAACAGGGAGAGTAAGTACACGTGCAACTATGTGCAGAAAGGAGTGAATGCTGGAGTCTGAAAAGCAGTGGAGTCTCTAAGACCAGAACATTTACACCTGACAGCACTGGCCTGAATAGTGACAAATAGTTCTTCCCGTGAGGCAGCATCACACACTAGCCACCATAATGCAATAGCATTAAACAC
>VZZY01022821.1:3540-21040 GCA_013400335.1 Eurystomus gularis
GTTTTGCAGTATTACCTATAGCAGGCATTATGAAGCTTCCATTCGAACACAGAGCACACACAAAAAAAATCACCAATTCTACCAATAAAATCAGAGATGATTGATTTATGAAAATAATTTTAAGTGAGTACCCACATAAAATTCTGTGCAAATATTATCAGTACATATATTTATGTCTGACTGTACAGCCATATACACAAATGTGAGAAACAATATTTAACATGACAATATTAGTCACTAGATATTAGCTACTTACTATTAAGAGCCATAATATTGTCTGTTCCTGGATGATGGAAGTTTATTCCCATACGCCCTGCAATGTAAATAAAAGCTATTTTTAATGTTTTTATTTCAAAACCGAGTTAAATTCGTTAATATGAAAAATTGCTAAAGGGGATGAACAGCCAGGATAGTCAAATCTTCCATCTGCTGAAGACAACTTCCAAAGAATACACATTTCGATATTTACCACTGTAGTACCTTTAGCATTATGTCCTTAAAATATTGAAAAGTCACAAAATAAACAAAGAAATAATTATTTTTGAACACAGCCCTTTGCTTTGTACTAGGTATTACATTTACCCTTTCAAAATAAGGCCTTAACTTTGCTGCAGTTATGTCATTTACAGAAGGCTGCAGATAACAAGTACAGCAATACAAAAACTCCACTTGATTAGTAAAAATAAATCACTATTTTCCATACTACCTGTGACACCAGAAGCTCTCGAGTTAACAGATTGTTGGACACATGAGTGTTTACTCTGATTTTGTATTCTTCCCTAAGAATCTGCTTTTGCTTACTATTTGAGAGAAGATGTGGGATTGGAAGGAGCATTGTTCTCATGGAATACATTCATATGTACTTAAAAAAACCATTTATTCTTGACCCATAATATGGGATCATTATATACAAATGGTTCACCATGAACCGTCATTCCAATGACCTCTGCTGGTATAAGCTTCCAGGAAGCTAGAAAGATGCAAAATAGAACCAATTTTCTCAGGAGAGAGTTAACAATTGAAAGGTTGGCTTAAGAAGATCTCTGGTAACTGTGGGAACTGCAAGTGGGAACGAATTCACACACTGTTACTTTGTTTCAAAGGAGACTTAGTCCACAGAAATCTACTTTTACCCTCAAAACAAGAAATGAGCCAACCCAACTACTGTTCAGATTAGTTTTACTTTTAGATACTATTTAACTGAGATGAAGTATTAAAACCTTACCCCGAAGAAACTTTGTAACAGAACTTTCTTAATTAATCACCCTGGAACAATTTGAAACCTGCAATTGATACTAGTCCTTGTGTGGAAAAAGATAAAAGCATCATTACAGACACAACAAAATTTATTTCACTTAAGTAACGTAAGTAACTTAAATGACTGAAGTGGTGTAATCCATCTCATATGCTTTCGGTATCTCTGGGTTGGTGGCTAAGTTGGTGAGCTAAGGAAGCAGGCAGTTGACATTTCTCCACTACCTTGGCACCCAAATATGGGAGCTCAAGACCCACTCACTACACTGAAGAACCAAGAAAATCATTAAGATCCTTTTGGAAAACAGTTTTAACAAATAAGCTTTGACAAAGCAGGACTAAAGCCAATCTTTTCCAACATTTTGACTTCCTATCACTAAGTCAAAGCTTTCTGTTTCCAGCCACAGAAACTACTGTGCTGTAATTAATAGTCTTTCTGAGCAGATGCAATAGGAAGTTTCAGTACACTTCCGAAACCAAGACACAACCAGTTTAAGAGAAGCAAATGCATTTTTTCTTCATATTATAATTTTCTCATTCTTTCAGAAAAAGGTGCTGCCACAGTAAGACTATGAAGCAAACAGCATCTCCAGAAAGAAGCAGAGGCAGAAGGAAGGTAAATAAAATTTCCACTTTCACTTTCCAATTCCTTAGGCAAAGCTTCTTAAAGAGGTCTGCATTAACTCCTTCACATTTCCTAACTACAGATGTGATTCTCCTACACATATTTTCACTTTAATCTGGTATTGCAGAAACATTAAAGTGGCCATTATTTCAGCCAGTAGAAGCTTGTGGTAAAATGTTTTAGAGTGTCAATCTGGAAAGCTTTCATTCCCTTTTCCTTAACAGCATATCAATAAGCATGAGGTTACAGGTATTACTTGTACAGAGAAGAGGTGTATATAATAACCCGTACTTGTAGACTAACACTTATCATAGAAAAGATGGAAGTGCCGTTAAAAAAAAATAGAGTAAAATTTGAACGCCTAATGCTTGGATGGGCCCTTCTCTTTTCCTTTGCTGAAGCTGAAATTCTGCTGTTTGACCAGCTTCAGAAATAGAAACGTATCTGTGACATCTGGGTTTGGTTTTTTCCTCCCTCTAGGCTGTCACTGGACCAGGTGCTGCTTGTGTGACATTTTGTCACCTGCCCTTGGCCTGCTATTTTTAAACAGTTCTTGTCAGCTATCTTTTAAGGGGAGCAGAAAATACAGAGAAGCACAAGCAGAAGAACGTGTTGTCACACTGAGCTAAGCAACAGTGTGGGATAATTCTGTGCATCTTCAAAGATCCCTGAGTGCAATTCTACAGAAAAATTAATGGAATACTTTCAAAACACATTTGTATTACAAGTATTCAAACCAGACTGGTAATGCACCAACCACAAGACAATTAGTTACCAATAAGCATATAGCCTTTCACATTAACTATAGCATTTTAGTATCTTGCTGTTTGAAGGACATTATTCAACTGAAAAGAAAAAAGAGGCTATATGCAGATAACAACTGCACAGTTATCTAAAGAACAAGAAGAGAGAAAAAAGGAAATTATTAATTTATCCATTTAAAAGGACAATGTAAACCTATGAAACGTAACTAAGAATATGTGCTTTCAAGGACATATTTGGGTTAAACACAGAAATTACTCTCAGAAAACAATCAGTTTTAAGAAAAGCACGTGTATGCTATCTGGACCTTTATGAAGCCTATATAAGAATGTATTTCCAATTATAGTTTTAAAATGGGGTCTTCTAGAGAAAATTTATGCTTTTCAAGAATCTTAAGCACTACAAGCAGAATGAGAAGTTAGAGCACAGGAGTTACGGACTCCTGTAATTCACTGAAGTCATAAATAGGAACCCTTCCAGTAACAACATCCCCAGTACTTGTATTCAGTGTACATCTGCCATTTTCAGTTTGCCTGTCTTGGTTTCATAGCTATCTACTGAGCACATTTTCAATTATGAGCTTTTATAACACATGGTTGTATTACTGCATTTAGGCTGCAACAATAACCACTCTTTTATACAAGTCCTTTAAATTCCTGATTTTAAAAAAAAGTTAATCCATTTGTATACTTCTTGATCTTTAAACATTTCAGAGTATAAACAAGGGCTTAATGATTCCTGTATAGCCCAAGCTGCCCTTTTGGTTATCTTTTATCATTAAATGCCTTAAATTCTCTCTCGTAACAGTATTTGGAGAGACTATTCTGGCTGGACTGCCGAAGTGCTCTGCTGCATGTCCATTAGCATGTTTGTCATGGCTGAGAGCCCGAGTCCTTCTTAGAGCACATTTCAAGTATGTGCATCTTCTCTTCTGTATTATACCGGAAATAAGATGTTAAATGGAATTTAACTTCACCTCATTCTTTGTCAAAAAGAGTCATGATACTGAAACAATCCTGAAATCTTTCCAGATTTGCATAAAACTTCTGGTACTGTTATACCTCATGGCTTTCACCAAGATCAACCTCTTACACTGATTTAGCAATTGGTATTTGGGATAAGATTTGCTAAAAAAAAAATAGAAAAGCTGGCCTGCTTTTGACCTGTCCTGAATTTACTGGGAATGAGAACTTCCTCTCACGTAGTTCTTAAGATCATTGTCAGTATCAATTACAAGTTACAACTAGAGACTCCAGTGGCAAGGTCAAATGAAACAGGCATCGGGACTAGGTCTGCTGTACTTCCTTAGTAATAAACCCTCCTTTGTCAGTCTTATCGCTTCTATCAAAGCTGGTGCCAATGAAAGGCATTACAAAAGAGCAATAGTTATTTGGATGGGTAGATAGCAAGTGGGGTAGAGCAAAGTTTAGACACAGAAAAGTGCAAAAATCAAAGCAAGGCCAGTATTCCCTCTAACATGCGAAACAAGATTATTTTGACTCATATTTATTTGGGGGTCCAGTTTACAGCACAACCTAACGCTCCCACACACAACCATACCCCAGCTCACCCATGAGCCTCTGCTCCATGACTCACAAATGGCCAAAAAGCATGAAGCATGTGTGTATAAGTAAGAATTGTAATAGTTTTTTACCAGAGTAGACCTCAAACCATTCTCTCTTCTCGTCCCCCAAAATACAGACACCTGAAACTGATAAGCAGATGCTACACTAACTCACCATACATGTCTCAAACAATTCCAAAAGTAAGAACTGTGTAAGCAAGGGTCTGCATAAAGAATTATACAAATAAAAAGTAACTCCCTGTCATGGTTTAAGAAGTTTACTTTTTTCTTTTCTTTTCTTTTCCCTCCCCTCCTCCTTTTTCTTTTTAGGTTTATCTGCCATTTGTTCACACTCATAATTTAAACACCTACTTGGGACTTACATTTCTTTTACACATTAACATACCCAGCAGAACAAAAAAACTATTGTTTGTCAGAAGGAAAATATATATGTAAAGACACAGTAATAGTTCTTCATATTTTTACTGTGCAAATACATATTGTGGCAATGTGAACAGAAGTGCATAATGATCAGCCATGAATATCAGTAATAAAGCTTGCTGATACTAACTTCTTCCTATCACTGACTGAACAAGTGCATGTCATCAGTGTAAAAAGCAACCTAAAAAATAACATATACATGACAACAAAATTCACTCTTCATAACTAAATTACATTTCTCCAATAAAGCACAAAAGTGGTAAAAGCATTTTTAGCTTGAAAACAGTTATATTTTCAAAATATTCATACTTTAAAAGCAAGACTTGATAAACAAAAAGAATTTTCACTTTACTTGTAAGAGGTAGACAAGTATATGTACATATACTTGTAGTTCTAGTTCTAGAACCGTACTCAAAAGAGCAATATTGGTATTATTGGTGAGTTTGAGTGGAATAAAATAAACCAATATGAAAGCAGACATTTCCAGTAGCAATCTATACTAAACTATACAAAACCCTCAGAAGAATAGAGAAGTGAGAAATAAAAAAATAAACAATAAAAAAGAAAAGACAGGAGCTTTAGGTCTCTGTGAGGCCAGTCTTCAATAGTACAAAGAAAAAAATGGAAGTAAAGAGAAAGAAAAAAATCATGTCTGTCACCACTCCTTAAACTAAATGAAGTAAACAAAAAAACCCCTCACTAATCCTGCCCAAAACAGATTCACCAGGTCAAAGACAAGGACATGCTGGATGCCAGCAGCAAATTAGGACATATGATCATACTACAGATCATTTAAGAAAGCTCTTATTTTAATTTAATAAATATGAACCATTTAACGGTCATATCCTGTATTGAAAAAAAATTAAAGATGATTTTCTTAAACAAGCAGAGTTTCAAATGGCAAGGAAACAGAGTATGTTTCCTTTAAAAGGATTAGCTTGAGTAGCCTAATTTTAAACACAAATAGATTTGCAAACACATCCGTCTGCTCATTCTGGTTTTCATGTGCCTGAAAGGTGCCTGATGAGCATGGAGATTTTGAGAAATGCTGTTACAGTTCACTTTTTACCAATGAAAGTGTTGCAAAAAGCTGTAACTGGGTGGCACCATTTCTAGGACTGAGATGACAACATTTGATCTATTTGCACGACCTTTGTGTTCAGCTTCTGACTGGAAACACAAATACGATCCGTTCACCTCCAATTTTCTCAGGTCACATGGCAAACTTGCTGCTTTGCTTACAAAAAGCTTATGAACAATTAGAGCTAAACAAAATCTGGTAGCATGTATTGAAGTTAACTGAAGATCAGGATGGAAAAGATCCATTCTATATGTATTACAATACTGTCTAAGTTGCAAATAATCTTCAAACACTGCTGTCAAACAGCACAGTTAAAGATAAACAGGAAATCTTAAATTTTACTTAATTTTCATATGAACTGGTACAGTGTTTACAATAGTTAAAAAGTAGTAACCCCGGTAACTTCAGTGTTCTGTTGTGAAAATATATGGGTGTCATTCAAGTTAAGTATTGAAAAATAAAGATTAAAAGTTTCCCCGGAGAGCCTGTTTCTACCTCTGAACTGTTGTGTGTTTGTATTCAAAGTCTCAAACAATCTCAGAATAACAAATGCAAAGACAGTCTAGAAACACATACATTTTACTGAAATATGATGACAATCAACACGTTTTATATATTCTCCTACAGTATGATATGCATTAAAGTAGTTTTAGTAAAGCCTCCTCTTGAAATTCTCCTTGTATGTGTGTGGTCTCCAAATACTAATACTTGAAGATATATCACACTGTTACTTTATAAAAACCTCAGTAGTTTTGTTAGTTGGGGATTTGCATATTACAAAGTTTGTTTCCGTTCTGATTTAGAATAAACCCCAAGTATTACAGTTACTGACTTAACAGTAAATTAAAAAGAAATATTAATGGGACATGATTTCTCTCCTCATTTTTGTATTTCGATTCAGTTTCATGACCTGTCAGTAGCACATGTGCAGAGCACATGATCTAACACAGCTGAAATATTTTAATTATTTAAAAATAGAACAAAGGCAGCTGCTAGTTACTACTGATCAAAATATTTTTTATGGATCAGAATGCCTCTGTTTGTGTTGTAATGCAATAGTTTGACACGGATAAACATATTGCAACAGCGACATATTACACCATAGGCAGGATACACTTTGATGTAGGAAGGCAGTTTTAGTCAGCAATAAGTAGCATCTATGCATAGCTATTCTGATAATTCCATTTTGCCCTACAGCATTAGGTAGAAGCATTATGTGAATACCAACAGGTTAGAAAATACTGCAAATATATTGTCTCCTCATTAAAGCAAAACTCTCTCATGTTTTTGTAGTGTATAACATATTTTATTGCCAACTCAGAAAATAAGTAAGAAAATTAAGGAAAAACATCTTGAAAGATATTGTACACTTCTGTCATATAGGCCTGGTTATGACCGACACAGAGAACCACCAGATACCCTTGGCCATATATAGGAATTCATCTTTAACTGAAAGAAACTTAACAATTCCTTTACTATACTTTTTATCCCTTTTTTTTTTTTTTTCCTCCTTTTTGAAAGGAGAAAAGGATTTATGAGAATTGACTGAAAGAGATCAAAAATGTGGAAGCTGGTCTTGATGCCAGAGGAAACAGGTAAGGAAGTCTGCCTAACTGTCTTGGGAGAAAATAAAATGAGACTTCCTTTTTAATGAGTTTACATTCTTTAGATCTCAAAGCATGAAAATGGCAAAGAAATTGTAGAGTTACACAGTTCCTGGACTATGAAGACTGAAAGACAGGAACCTACAGCAGGTACCCCTACCTGGCAGGAAAAGCTGAGAAAAATAAATCCTTTTTAGACAGAAACAGAGTAAGAGCTGACACTGAACCCCTTCTCCCAAGACTGGTCTCAGGATAAAATGCAACACAGATGGATAAGCTGGTAATCTATCCAAGTCCAGAAACATCAGAGCTAGGTATCAAATCTCTCTTACAGCAAGAAACATCCAAAAAGAACTAAGCGACCCTAGCTCTACTAGCTGGAGAGCACCAAGCCAGCCTGCCAATCAGACTGAGTTAGCACTCGCTCAGTGTAAGTAATTCAATATTGCAAGACTAAAGATCAGTTAGTTTCTGCTGCATTAACAATCCTTCAGCCTTTCTCTTGTTCCACACTTGAAAGCAACACCCACCCAAAAAAGTCACCTAATCACAGGCCCTTACAAGGTCAAGTGGATCCTGCTTTAAAAAAATTGACCTGCTTTGGTGACCTTGAAAAACTCTATTTCCATGGCCTGCAGGACAAAGTCTGATCATACCACAGGTTCAGAGAAGGTACGAGTCTTCAACAACTACAAACGAGGACAGATTCTCCCCTTTCTCACCCCTGAGCTTCTCCACTGCCTCCAATGAAGAATGCAAAGCATGAGGAATTTATACACCAGAATGAGAAGAAAATATCGCAGAAACATTTCAATTTTGTCATTACCTCAGAATTTTTTATGGTTAACCCTCCCATCCATGTTATAATCTAGAACCCTTTTTCTATATCCAAGATAATTAATCTTTGTTTCAAGTATCTGCTGGGATGCGAGGGGAAACATGCCAGAGGGGCTATGCTCCAAGCAAAGTTCAAACTTTAGATAAACCACTTGCAATATTTTACTAATAAATACACTGACAGTACTTCTAAAAATACACATTTGCTCAAGACTGTTGCCAGCGGCAGACTGAAATGATCCTGAAACAGCTGCACTGGCTTTTGTAACATGCATTGGAGGCTCCAAGACATGCATAGCTTTTCTAGAATTAGATCTTCTTGTGTTTTCAAAATCAGAGGCTTTTGGTATTCATCTTTTCACCCCTTCCATTTGAAAATCTGAATCGTAAATAAGGCCAACTAATAAGCACTGCTAGATAATTTTCCAAGAAAACAAGGCTCATCTACCAGAAGATGAATAACTTAAGAAAGCTATCTCATTATTTTCGTCTGTTTGCTTTCTAAACCAGGATTTTTGAGATTGTTTTACTTTATCTACATGTGAAAAAGCTGCAGAAAACCTAAGAGAGGACAATCACAGATGCCAGAGGAAGGAAAGATTTAAATGGAAAAACCACAGCGATTTTACTATGCAAAACAGAGGAGGGAAAATGAAGAGGAAGTAGCTCTGACATTTGGTTAAGTTAATAAGATTCCAGAAAGTCAAAATTTCACACAAGAGGTATTCACAGAGGAATGTCTATGAGTAACTGAAAAATCAAGCTGCAATATATAACTGGTATATTCAAAAAGCTTAAAGGTGAAAATAAATGAAAATGTGATACCGACTCAAGAAACAAGCAAAAGCAGAGTCGATTCACTTACTTTCTCAAGGTTACAGACTAAAATGGGCTGCTACTGCAAGGGAGAGAGCACCACAGGAGAGTGGGATAAATAAGATAAAAGCAAATTAGTTTAGAAGACAAGATTAAGTGGAATCTGAGGAAGATGCAGTGAAGAACCACAGTTGAAAACCTTCTGCATCTTCTGTAGAGAAAAAGCAGAAAGTTGAAGGTACAGGGGAAGAGTCAAGACCAATATTCAAGGAAAAGGAAACAAGGAAAATGCATTAGAAAAGGGATTTGAGGAGTGGATCAATGTAGTTTTTTATTAAAAGGATTTAGTTCAAATAGTAACTTAGATCTGTTTAGCAGAGAAGAAGGCAACACTTCTCAGAGGCAACAACGAACGCATCCTGAAACAGCCAATCCTATGAATATTGCCAGTCATGCCACTTAGTCTGAAATGGGAATAAAGTTCACGCTAGGTCAGGCCAAGGCTGGAGGTTAGCAAAGTAAGCCCTGTAGTCAGGGGGAGGAGGAAAAGCAAGCAAGACAGAGGACTACAGCAATGGGAAGAAAACCCAGCTGGGCAGAGAAAGAGAGAGATAACTCTTAGTAAACAAAACTTGTCCGAGAGTTACTAGACTGGAAGCTGGAAGAGAGCTAAGTAACAAGGCAGGAAGGGTAAAACAGGTGAGCAGCACTGAGTGAGAAAATCAGCTAGAAATAGCACAGCCAGTAAGTAACAGAAATATTAGCTAGAAAAAAAGTAAAGCTAACAGTCCCACTGGCCAATGGGAAAGATCAACTAAAACTTTACAATTAACATCCAACTCTTTCATTTTACTTTTTGAGCAGAGGTAAACAGTTACTACTGCCTTCCAATGTCCATTTATATTAGCCAGTCTTCTACATAAATTGATAACCTACTAGAGAAGAAGATATTAAGTCTGTTTTGAAAAGAATACTGTTCTTGAAGAGCATGAAGACGCTTAACGAAACCAAGAATTTCATTTCTACCTCATGAAAAACACCAATATTTAACAGCCTTATGACACTCAGGTGCAGCTGCAGAATATGTCACTTGCAATACTTATATAGACTAGCTCAGCTGATTGGAAATTACTCTTGATAGAGTGACCAAACAACATAGAAGATTAAACATCTGTACTCATTACTATTTTTTGTGCTAATATTCTGATCAAAAAGCATTTTAAAATGGTTATAAGGTGACAATAATAAAAGCATAAGCAAAATTGCACTTACATTATGTTAAGTCTTTTTCTGGAGTAATACAATTTCTAATCCAATCT
Organism: Eurystomus gularis; assembly: GCA_013400335.1. Taxonomy (NCBI): domain Eukaryota; kingdom Metazoa; phylum Chordata; class Aves; order Coraciiformes; family Coraciidae; genus Eurystomus; species Eurystomus gularis. Next base: position 13,844 of record VZZY01022821.1, read on the forward strand.
CTCATTTTTTTCCATGCTTAGGTTCATATGGAAATTCAGTGTTTAAAAAGTGAGGCTCAATTTGTAGATTTAAATAAATACCAATTTTAAAAAAACATGTAGTTTTAGCTATATTATAATACATTTAAATAAGATACTATAAATACTTAAAACTACTTATTGATAATTTAGATATTTTTTTTTTTCTATCAGCCATATGAAATATATATCCAGCAGAAATCTCAATTTTATTGAGCTTGTTCTTTGTAAGTTTCAGGTTAACACTTCCTTTGGAGAACTATGATCAGAATAAGCATGAGAGTGTTTTTTGCAATTGTAGACAGCTGAATAATAGTTATGGACACAAAGGCTATAGCACAACAAACTTTAAAACATGGGGAGTACAGAACTCCATTTGGTGTGGCTGAAAAAAGTTTCTGTACCCAGAAAGATGGTGAAAGGCACAAGACCTTAGACCAAGAAAAAAATATTTCTCTGCAAGTAATATATAAATGGGGAGGGGACCAAATGAGGTAATCATGACATCAGAGAACCCATACAAAACTAATTTTTTTTCCTTCTCTATCAGTTCCAGTGTTCTGACTTCTTAGAGTTTGGGGATAATTTTTAGTTCAATACTTCCTTTGTATATGGCTTACTATTAGCTTCAGTCTTCCAAGTCTGAAGAATGCATACTTATTTTTAAACTTAACCAATTAAAGATTAAGACAGAAGAGTGTGCAGGTCGATCAGGAATATTTATTCATTGAAATGCTCCCACAACCTTTCTCTATTCAGTATCAGCTAATTATTAGGAATGGTTTCACGTCCAATGCTACACCTAGTAGAATAAACCCAGTTTAGTAGCACAATTAATCAAAACTTTCCAAGCACTTAACATTTAATAACTTTTGGCTCCCCCTATTAATCCATATTAATTTTATTAAAGAAACCTGAAACAACTGTTGAGAGTAGCTTGATACAGTGGTTGTTTAGAACCCCATATACTAGTTGATGATAAATCAGAGTAGCATTAACTTTGTATAAGATGCAGAATGTAACAATTGGGCTCCAGTTGCACTATGCATTTTCTGAACGGAGTGACTGCAGCAGGAGATCCAACTGGGCAATTTGCTGATACACAAAACCAAGTTTTGAAAATGCCAGTCAGATAATATTATGATTGTGCACTTATAATAAATGTACACACATTTCCCCTTATCTTCCTACAGTAGAGATTATTATCTTAAAATGGAAAAACAGAGGTTTTACATAACTAAAAATTCATTCATTAGCAAAAAGTTTATAGCAATACTGAAAAGCTGATTTTTGTTTAAACACCAAGCAAGCATGGACATATGAATATTCCTAACCTGTAAAATGATTCCTCCACATTATATCAGCGAAACTCATTGGTGGGCCACTGGGAGGGTAGTGTTTACCTTTCAGAGGCTCATGATCAGTCCTTATCATATCCATTAAGGAATTTTCCAAAGAGTGCAAGTTAAAAGTGTCATAGGGCCTATTCCGGTCCTAGAAGGAAAAAAAAAAAAACAACAAAACAATAAAGGAAAGAAAGATTGTTACAGGAAAAAAAAAAATTTCCAGCATCCAATTCTACATTTCTTCTTGACAGAACTTTTTATATTACAAAAAAGGTAAATATAAGCCTACAGTTATTACAGTGACACCCTTCATTTTGCAACTGCTCCTTTCACCAGTGCAGAGAGGCTTTTTAATACTTCTAAAAATATACATACAAACAATAGTCAATTCTGAATATTATCATTTAAATATGAACTTAGAAATAAAGCAATATTAATGTTTACACTGGAGAAGTGAAATTGTTCCCGAGTTCAGAGATTTTGGTTTTATAGCTTCTTCATCTGCCTTCTGTCACAATTCTACCTTAACATCAGAGCAGAAGCAAGCAATGCTCAAGTTGCCAGCAGGCCCATTCATTCCAGAAAGTACCAAGTAATTCTTCAGGTGTCTAACATGAATCTCATGGGCTTAAGGAAAGTACACAGATGCAAGACAAAACAAAGAGCACAAAGAGCAAGACAGGCTATGCAACGCTTTCACACTAGGGCGCTCAAAAACCTTAGCAAGGTTGGTTTGTATTGTTTGAGTCTCTTCTTTTTATTTCGCTTTAGCTCAGCTTCTGTTTTTTAAGTAAAAGGGGAAAAGAAAAAAACAAAAACCCCAAACAACCTTTAGCAGGTCTATTAAAACAACCAGTTTCAAAGTTCAAGAACAATCAGGGAACAGTCTACCCATGCCCATATATCTAGAGTACTGTAGTCATTTATTATACCAGTTCACTGGTATAATTAAGCTTTCTTTTAATATTCCTGTCCTGGAATTCAAATAAATACATGTTATTAAAAGTTCACTGTTACAAAAAGCTCTGAAATACAGGTCTTCTTACTGCCAAAAATCTTAAGTTGCCACAGCCTGCATACTCTGAACTGAAGGTCCCATTTCCCTTCTCCAACACACTAATGTATTTTCTGTAAGTGGACTAGCATTTTCTTCAGACATTTATTTTACCTATTGAGCAATTTTTGGCAGTCAAACATGATGTCTAAATAATAATACTTGAGTTCTGTTAGAAGCTATACTAAGCACTAAAGTTCAAATGAGCTCACTGATTTCCCATTTTGTCGACGATTTTTGTCTCCTACGGTTGCTTAGAATGCCAACATTTGTACACTGTATTTAAAAGCACACTTGTTCACCTATCCAAGTGGATCAATACACATGGAATATAAAGTAAAGTTTATGTCCAGGAAATCTAGAATAGATCTTTGGGGAAAAAAACCAAACCAAAAATCAAAAAACCAAACCCCTGAGGTGACTTTTTTCCTTATGGAAAACTTCATTTTGGTGAAAACAACCCACTGCTCAGGAATATGCAGTTGGAGAAAAGAGTTTGGTTTATTGCATATGTACTTCCTTAAAAGAAATGCAAGGCTAGATTGAAAAGGAAAAGCGCAACTTGGATCCATTCTTGTGACATATTAGTAACTTGATTGAATAGAATCTGCATGATTCTCTCAAAGCAAGAATTTTAGTTGTCTTTTTCTATTTCTTTATTTTAAATGCCTGTACTGTGACTATGTAGGGAGGTCAAGTGTTACAGTACTGAACAATGGCATCTTTTTGAAAAGAAAATATGAAAGCAAACACCCAAAAAAAGCTTATACCCAAAATAGGGGTGGGGAAGTATTTTTCAGTCAGATCAGTCCCCTAATCTAGTTTACTATACAGTTGTAGCAGAGCTGAGCTGGCAAAACCAATACTGGCAGAAGAGCAAAAGGGCAGGACTGCTGCCTTTGCCACAACAATAGTTTATTTCAACTTTAAACATTCCTGAGATTACAGTTTTAGAGGTCAGAAGGGGTGAGTTCAAAAGAGGACACGGCCTACAAACTGAATTTAATTGTCTTTTATTAGCATATATATGTTATATTTTAAGTATGCTACTATAGCAGTAAAACTCTAGGATGTCCTGCTTTGTTCTAAAACTTCCCAAGGAGCTGTGCACATGGATGCATGTGGGAAAAAAAGGGAGGAAAAAAACCCTGTAGCATCAAAGGCAAGGCTACTCAGGGTAGGTTTGCTAGAATGCAGGATCTTTCTAACCTTTTAAGGAACATACAAACATGCAATATATTTTCAAGATTAAATTAGACCTACATTGGGCACAGAAAGATCAATTTAATCACAACTCTACCGAGGCAAGTATATCACTTCCCACTATAGTGCTTGAACGAGCTATATCAAGTAAAGGAAATTTAGACACAATAGATTTTTACAAGTACGTTGTGGCATGTGCTTAAGTATAATGCATGCTAACTACAGATTTCGTAGCATGGGTGATAAAATTAACAAGTCAGGGCTAACACTCTAGCTCCTAAGTAAAAGGGCTACTCCCATTTTTCTTAGTAGCTTTCACTTCAGTAGTAACTTATCTGTACTCAGCAGATTTGAAGATTGTTTCCTAAATGCAGCAATTTCTTCCAAGAGGCCTGGTGCTTCTGCACACATGCACAGAGTGATGTTTCCTTATTTCTCAGCATGAACAGGTTCTCCTGGTTTTGTGAACTGACACTGTTCCATCTCCCAGACCTGCCTTTTGCATTGTTTCCTCAGGGTACTGATCTACTGCCAAACAATCCCAACAACGGAAACAATTCATAAAGGTCTTTAGTAGCACATGAGGATCATGAATGTAAAAACCATGAAGTATAGAATGATAAAGCAGAATTTTTAAAAACTTGGAAAAGAAGCTGGAAAATCCAGCAAGTCTGGAAAGTTTGCTGGGATCTTCTAGAGAATGCAAAGATCCTAACACCTACTTAGATAAACTACATTACGGATAAAGGACAAATCTCCAGCTACAAGGCACTGCCTTTGCCTACACAGCAATCATTCAGTTAGCAAAAGATTAAAAGTCCAGTCTGCCCATGTTGGATTGTACTTTTGCTGCATACAGGCAGCAGCTCCTTCCTTGTTAGCTGCTGTGTGTTAGCTGTATATGACAGCATATTTCAATATTGCAATACTCTATAGTCTTGAAAGACAGAAAACCAGCTTAGTAATAACTAACTTCTTAAAGAAGACATGAGTCCCAGAACATTAAACTCAGCCTTTGGCTGTTAGTTATACCTTCATCCACAACACAGACTTCCTCAATGTGTACATGTTAAGCATAGCGAGAAATTACAGATGCATATGCAGATTTTTGAAGGATCATGAAGTGAAATGGACATTCAGTTGAAGTTTGGTCCCAGCTTTCTACCCTTAAATATCCTACATGTAAGACTGATTAAAAATTTCACAAAACAGTGTCTATAAAGTCTGTTAATTTAAAAAAAAAAGGCAACAAAAACCAAAGAGGAACTTTGCCAAAAGACTACAGTATCAAGACACTAAAATAAAATGAGAAAATGCAGTAATTTTCATTTTACCTATATTTTACACTTTTGTGCCTATGTATCATGCTAGTCTAATTACACAACCATAATTTGCCAGAGGTCTCCAGTCTCCATCCAATATGCATAATGAACCAGCTCCAGGAATGAATCAGAAAAGTGCTTTGAAGAGGTCTGTTTATCTCTAGGACAGATGCCTGTGTTGCTTATTCTAGGAAACAGCTGAGGTGTAATTAGTGTGTCCAATTCCAGGACAGGAAAATACATTATTGAAGTTACCTTCATTATGAAACAAAGATTACTCAGCAGTACCTGTATGTGTATCATTTGATTCTATGAAATCAAAAGACCTTTTTCCCTCTGTCATACCCTGTAATGTGGTGTGCTTTGTCCTACCCCCTCGGGACTCAGAGCCTGTGCACGCAAGGGCAAGGCATACCTAGCACTGCTTCACTTCCCTCCCAATAGATACACAAACCATGTCTTTACTGCTAAGAGGGAAAGGTAAAGAATGAGAAAAGAATACAAGACTACATTGTGGATGACAAAGCCAAGACCAGATGGGGTCATAATAGATGTTAAGTGGACCATAACACAGCCTGGCTCCCTCACTACCCTTCAGCTCGAACAGGTAGCCCAAAGTAATGAACTAAAAAAGGAAAGGACCAACATATCCCATGGCTGAGACATTGAGAACATGCACCTTGCTCCAAAAACTGAAGCTGTGTCTTTTTCTTCTGTCTCTGCAGAAGATTATGGCAGCAAAGACACTTGACCATTAATTGATTAAACTACAACCAAAGTGAAAAGTTTTATCCTGAGAAGGCACGTCAGGAATCTACACATCGCCCAAGCCTAGCTATTGTCCATATGAAAAATCCTTATTTTTGCATGTGTTGAATCCTCGTTGGCATGGTCATCTGCACCTGTAGCACAAAACACGCATTGAGCTGAGATACACCTGATCTGACTATTTTGTAGTATGCAAGCAGCAAAACCTCAGGTGCCTAGACCCTTCCAAAGGTGCATTTCCCTGTGTTGATATACTTCAGTCCGTTAGCAAACTGACTTCCTATTACACTTCCAAGCTTCATACATTCTAAACAATATCTCAGTTTCAGTAATTTCTTTCAGTGCTCTATAGTTACATACTGTCCTAGATTTTCAAGCTTCCTGAACCAGTATGTGGCATAATGCAGCCCAACTCTGCCAAGCAATACAATGGCCTCCACTCTCTGAACTACTAACTGTTTCCAGGAGTTCCAAAACTCCAGTTAGGCTCACAGAACTCTCAGCACTTTTACTTACTAGATTATGAGACAAGACATCTAGTATTTCGACCAGAAGAAAGAGATTAAATCCTGGGGAATTACTAAAATTCTTATGGCTTGAACAACCTTCCCATCAATGCAAACTTCTTCACTGTGTCACCACTGTGTTTCATTCTTCTGTGCCTGATGTAAGCCTGGACTTGGCTGCTCAGGCTTGCTAAGCATTGCCAACTAAAGCTGAAGTCAATGGAAACATAGCTTTGAATAAATATAAGGTAAAATGCCAGCATAGTTTTAAACTGAGCTTGCTCACTCTGTTCTAGCACCTGCAGCAGGAATTATTACTTAGAAGACAAGGAAAACAAGTTTATCTCACTCCAGAGTTTGAACCCGAAGCAGCAAAAACAGCAACTTAAAAAAAAAGTATTACAGAAGTTCAGCCTGGGACACGTTCAATCTGCCATGATGGTGCACATGAATGATTGCATACAGCAAGCTTGAAATAATCACTGAGCAGTCTTTAGCTCCTAGCAGATTCAGCTGTGATGCAATCCCACTTGCATTCTCAGTAAAGTTTAAAAAAAAAAAAAGAAAGATAGGAAATCTGATGAATACGGTCACATGGTAAAGTAAAACAATCACTCTGCAAACGAATTTTAAAAACTGTAAACAGCAAGTGTTACTTCCTTTGCAGTGTGGTGTTGGAATGCTGCCAATAACAACACGACTGACAACACAGATGCACGCAGAACTAGAATAAACAAAAATTTCAGTAATCTTTCCCTTATATTGGATTTAATAAAAATATAAACCAAAACAAATAAGAAAACATAAAATGTAAGTAGGAAGGGAAAAAATAGGGTCCATGATAAAGAACATTACAGCAGAGCTATTTGTACCAAGTCCTAATGGAATTTTATTTTAATTCCACTTTCTTTTGTGATCTTTCCAGTTAATTTTGGATAGCATTAAACTGAGCCAATGTATTATGTTCCTTTACTGGAACA
>VZZY01022822.1:0-80000 GCA_013400335.1 Eurystomus gularis
ATTCTGTGATTCTGTAATATTATTTATATAAAAATTAATAAAGTCTATGAATTTAAATAGTACCTCTATAGAATAAAACTAGTAAAATTGCTTTTCAGTGACCATTCCAATATTATATTACTGACATTGTGTCAAAAAAATAATAATTTTATGCTGTTGCCTTTTTCCTGCTGCGAGACCTCTTTATTCCTGTATCTAAGATAGCTCTGATCATCACTTATTACTCTGGAGTTAGAACTCTTCACAAAGTAGCTCAACAGTGTTTCATTAGTCCATACATCTTTTTTTTGAGCTGAGAGATTTTAAGGATTAGATGCAAAAATCTCAGTTCTCATGTGTCTCTTCTGAACTTTCTAAAATGAAAAAAAAACTATCCACTACTGACTACTTCTAGAAAGCACTCTGATTCTCCTGTTAGACGGCTTTCTTCAGCTGGAGAACACAATTAGAACTGGAAAATGGGTTTCTTTCCAAAGGTGAATCCTCTTCTCTTTCATGTGATATATTTCTATAAGCACAGTGTTCTACTGTATGTTCTGCAATATTTGCACTTGTTTTGCAACAAGAAGGGTTGTAGTGAGGGACTCTGCTCCAACCAAACTCCATTTCCAAATATAATTTCTCTTCCAGAACTGCAGAATCATAGGAATTCCCCAATCAAAAAACCATCATACCACTTCATTAGAGTTTATCACTTGAATGAAAATACTTTCATTTTTTGATTACTTGTTATACATTCTAGTGAGTGATCTGAATTGTACTTTAAACTTTTACTGGGTGCTAATGAATTATTTATTTATTTTAAAATGTAGTCATTTGCAATCAAATTTTTTTCCTTCAGTTTCTATATTTGGAATCTGCTGATAGTTACTGGAAGCTGTTTGGGGATTGGAATACTCAGCACTATTGTATTGTGATCAATAATTAAATTTAGTGCTGACACGCATCTAGTTTATGCAGCAGCCTCTGACAATCCATCTTGCAAAATTAATCCTTTCCAATTTATTTAATAGGAGACTTGAACAATAAAATAATTCAGATGAGTACCAATGCAGGATTATTTCTGATCAATATTACTTTATTATAACTTGGGTCTACATACTCATTAGCAAATTAACTGTCAAACTTGAAAACAGCTCTTCTATTTTTTTTTTTTTGTTTGAAGGTAATTATTGGTACTGAAGACAAGAAGGCACTTAACCTTGCTGTGCGGTTGTCCTTACCACAGTGTTTTTATTCCAGGCTATAGCTACCCATCAAACCTGCAGAAGAAAAATAATTAGAGATATTAAATGGATGGAATATTAACTACTAAAAAGCTGTCTTCAGTCAAATCTGTTAGGGTCTTTTGCATTCTTTGTCAATGAAGTGTTTCTTTCTTTGGGATATTTTCCCCCCCAGAATTAAAAAATATGGCTGAATTTATGAAAAAAGAAACCCAAATAACAACCTGAAAACTCTGGGGGGAAAAAAAAATCAAAACTACTAGTTTAGGTGAAAAGGTATGTTGTGTGCATTTTAAAGGAAATGAGATATTTGTTAGGGAAAGTTTAAAGAAACCGGACATTCTCCTGTTTCACTGCTACCTCAGTTCAGTAGCTTACTCTGTTTATTCCTGCTTAGGACATTTGATTATGCCCAGTAGACCATTTGTAAAAGCTCCTCCCTTGTTAGGATTTGTGTGAAACGGGCTATAGGATTTTAGAGTCCTGGTTTCAGTGTTGATGAATGATAGCTATTTGAGTTTTTATAATTATTCCCTAAATCCATTTTGAATCTGCTGGAATCTTCAAGGCCACATAAAAGAGAGCAGGTAGAACAGCTATTTTATCCTACTTTTAAAATTTATTTATTTATTTTAAGCAAAGGCATCAGAGCTTGTTTTGCGACCACTGGAACCTCTGTGACCTGGTCCGTGTTTCAGGGCTGGCCATGAGCTCCTGCTGTTGTGTACCGTGCAGCTGGGGTGGCAATTCTGTCTCAGATCCTTGGGAGCTAACTGGCATCTTGGCTTGTCCTGCAGCTTTGTCCTCATCTGTGGGCTGGTGGGACAGACAGACTCACAATATACAATAAGCAGCACTAAAGATACATTTGCTGAAATTAGAATATGTGATTTTAACTGGGAAGGACTGAGATTTACTCTATTTCTATTTACACTGGAAGATACCTGTCAAAGTTGAGAGAAGAGGATATGAAGGGAAAGAAAAAATATGTGAAATATTCAAGCAAATTATGTTTATATGTTGTGTTAAAATGTGGTAAAACACTGAAGAAGTAATTTTTCATCAGATGTATTTTGTAATATATTATGTAACAACTTCTTACTAGATATAAAGGAAACGAAGCTAAATTATCTAAATATTATTGGTTAAAAAACCCTCAGACACTAGAGATTAGACTCATCTTCAATTTATCCATGGTAATGTGCTGGAAAATGCAGTATAGGACGTATCTTTCATTCTTAAATATAATTTCCAACTGAAGGCAACGTTCACTTGTTCTTAACTTGCCGGTTTAATAATTCTCTGAAAAAAAACCACAAAAAACCCCCAAACTGCTTCTAACTTCAATAGTGCTTAGAAAAGAAAATACTATCTTTTTTTCTTCTATGTTAATTCTAGCCTAAGCAGATTGATGGAGCGTTAGCCAGTAAAGGAATGAGGGCGGGCAGACTTTGCTATTATGCTGGACCAGATGACCACAGTGCACAGTAATGTGCTTACAGAGGACAGTACAAGATGAATGTATACAAGCATGGAGGGGCCTTCAGTTAGCATAGGAAAAAAATATGCAGTATATTATACAAAAGCTAAAGAGGGATGTACAAAAGTGGGTCACTGCACTACTATTCTTACTCCTTCTGTTCTTGTACATGCAAAAAGAAGCAAGATGGTATATATGCAGATGACTATGGAGGGTGAACGTAAAGGTTAATGTGTATAGTTTGCCCTGGATTTCACAACAGGCCCTGCAATCATACAGCCTGTAGAGGTAAAAATGAATTTTTCTGCCAACCAAGCCTAAAACCAAATAAGAATCTTTGTGGTGCAAGCAGTTCTGATATGTAAAGTACACAATAGTTTGAAGTAAACTTAAGAATAATTTTCATTTTTTGAGAAGTGAAAAGCCCTGTAATTTGGCAGGTTTTTTTGAGTATTGAGTTATTCTTGCAGCCACAAAATCACTGTCTGTTGTATAAAACTGTAATAGTCAGGTAACATCATCTTGCATTTTAGTGTAAATATATTGTCTTGTGCTAAATGCAGTGGCCATTTTGGTCATTATGAGGTTTTTTTTGGTTGATACTTATTTGTGTAGAATATGTTTAGAATGTGTTTAAAAATGTCTGTGAGTGTGTAATCATGAGATGCCCCGGCTTTGTCATCTTGTGCGTGATCTTTGTCAACTTCATCAATACTGTGTACGGACAGAGATGTGTGTTATAACCATTTCTGTATTCTGTGCCACTGTAGAGCCTGAAAACAAAATGAGTCAGAATGAAGCTTTTTTAGTTGCAATTCATAGAAATAAAATAATATCTGCTATTTAAGCCATAAAGATGTCACTCTGACTATAAGATATTCCTTAGGAGGTCATTTCAAAGGGGCAAAATTATGCATGTAAGTTCTGGGAAATTATTTTTGCTTCTAGTGAAATCAATCAGTGCAGGAGAGGGTCCTGTGTGATGGATAGACACTTCCTTTTATTGAGCTAAATAATTTCCTAATAAGGGTTGAATAAATGCTGTTGTTAACCACAAGAAAAGTGTTGATTAAGTGCAAGAAAAGGAATGCAGTGATTTACAATGCTAAATAGTTGTTTGTAACTAGGCTATGCAAGGACTTTGTTAATAACAACTGCTGTAAGTTGTTGTGCCCGACTGAATTTATTTTAGAATCAAAAAACCCCAGTACTTTTACATCTGAAACAGTTTATGTCAATGAATATGGGCTTACTGAATATCTATTCTGTACTTTCTCTTACCTACATTTTCCACTGCAATCGATAAAATGAAAGTACATCTCGACTCATTAGGTAGTTGGCTGTTTACTGTTTTCAGAGAGTTACAACACAGACTGCTCTGAATTACAGGGCTATATATTATTTACAAGTTTACATAGCAGACTACATTGAAAGATTGTAAAAGTATTTTCAGAAAGCTAACATGAGAAATGTATCTTAATTGGAATCAGCTACTTTGTTTTGCATGCATATTTTTAAAACTGCCATTCATAGTTCTTTTTTAAATAAAGAGTATTTTGGTTTTGAAACAAAGTATTGGAGACTAAATTTTTCCTCACCTTAGCTGTGAAACTAATTTAAAAACATTATTAGTGGTGAATGTGATTTTAGTCAGGAAATCAAGATGTGAATTTTTGAACATGTTTCTCCAAAGGTGCACTTCTCAAATTATTACTGTGAAAGTAATTTATTTCAGCCAAACACCCTTCCCACATATTGTTAACAGGAGTCTGCACTCCAACTCATTTAACAGCTTTTTAATTCAGTAGTTATTCCATTTTAATAGAGCCATTTCTTCATCATTCTGCATTTAGTGATAAATGGTGCCAGAACATATGATAAATTAAACCACAAAGAACTGTGTTAAAGTAATCTAAAGGGTTTAACTTGAAAGGAAGAAGCACCTAGTTTGCTCAGCATAGCTGTATGAGAGTTCATATAGAGAAAAACACTTCCTCTCAAAGCCAAACTGTGAAATAAATTTTAAAGTAAAGTTTTAAACTATAACTGCTTTTGGAAGTTCATCCTGGCAGTAGCAACCAAGCTGCACAGTCGTGTAATGCATAATGGCCCCATCAGCCTGAAAAAGCATCTTAAAAAGCTATAAGCTGCTTGCTTTCCTACATCTTTCTAAAATTTGTCAGTTTAGACTATATGTATTTAAAAATTGGATATGAACGAAATCTCAGGAGCCCAACACCTAATTTGTTGGAAGATATACCCTGAGCGGACAGCAAAACCTACTCCAAAGACTATGTGAACTGTGAAGATAAATAATTTTTGATTAACATCTGAAATTAAATGTGTTTGGTTTGGGTTTTGTTTTGTTTCTCATACAGATGAATAGACTGTAACTGTCTGTTATACATATACAAGTATTGGAGAGCGATAGTGCTGTAATTCAGCAGTTTTCCAGCGCTGGAACAGGCTGCCAAGAGGTTGTGGGGTCTCCTTCTCTGGAGACTTTCAAAACCTGCCTGGACACATTCCTGTGTAACAAGCCCTAGACAAACCTGCTTTGGCAGCGGGGTTGGACCAGATGATCTCCAGAGGTCCCTTCCAACCCCTACTATTCTGTGATTCTGTGAACATGGACCATTTTTTAAAGATGAGACTTCTTCCGTTTGCCTCAGTATCTCGCACACAACTCTCCTTTGCTCCCTTTGTTTTATGGAAACACACACCTGCCATCCATCTACAACTTCCTTGCAAACGAACCCATGCTTTTAGCTTCCTCCTTGCTTAATTAAGGACTGCAAAATTTCTGTGGAAAATAATCAGCAAAATAGTGTAGGAACGACCATATAGGCATGCTTTAAAGTAGGTCATTCATTACAATATGCTTAGCATGTGTCAGCTTTCTGCTCTTGGCATTTTTGTAACTAGACCTTCTTAATTCTGAGCTCCATCTGATATTGTGAAGGTAAATTTGGTGGTAATGGAGCGCTTAGATAAATGATAATGAGGCAGGAAACCCTTTTGAATAGGTTTGAATCTGTCTATTTAGAACTAAAATAACGATTAAGTAGATCCATGCTGTGGTCGGTGTGAAATGAGTCTGAGATCTTAGTCCAGCTTCTAATGAATGTCTCTTTTTTTCTGAAGACCTTACTTAAGCACATCTTGTTGCTAGTATGAAATTGAATGTGCACAGAATTATCAGATGATAGCTTTTAAAGGGGAGGGAGTTAAAAACTCAAAGTTATTGAAAAACTAATTCAGTTTGTTAATTACATTTTAAATTGAACTTCTTAACAAAAATTGAACAGCCCTTAATTTTTTTTTGTCAGTATTTTAAAACAGACATGGTTTAAGTTCTACTGTGTGCAGTGGGTTTTTTTTATTGCTTACTATATGCTGTCTGGATACTGTATTTATAAACTCTTCTTTTAAAACAATATCTCTCCAAATGACTTGCTCACAAGTGAGTTTTTAACCAAATTGTCTTAGGGAGGAAAAGTATTTCATGATATGTGGGCAAACCTCTAGAAGATTGAAGAAGGCTCTTGAGTGGCCTCCTGACAACCTTGCTGTTCAAAAAATCAGTGAGATAATAGACAAAGACAATTTTCTGTACTTTGAAATATTTAGGGAGTGCATTTTCCTCTTCAAAACTTGGTATTTTTTTTTTTTGTAGTTGGTGCTTAAGAAAAATATAATCACCTGTGCTCTTCACAATTGTACTGCCAAACCTGCCAGTACGTCATTCTTTATTAGCAAATTGATGCATTACTGTAATATTAATGAAGTATGTCCAACTGTAAGAACTCAAACTTCTGATGTTAAGTTGGAGCATAGGCATTTTAAAGCTCAGGCTTAACAATCTCTAAACACACTATTTTGTGGGTGGTCCCAAGATGTGGTATTTAGCAGCAGTTAATTTCACTTGTAAGAAACAACAGTTTTACTGAAGTTAGTAGCAAAGCTTTAATTTGTATTTTAATGCCTGTGTGTCTTAATATGGGTGCAAAGGTCATTTATGGTCATTTTCCTTTTAAAAGGATTATAAAAAGTATGTATGGTAGTTGTTGTTCAGGCAGTGGTCTTCTGGGATAAAATAGTCCCATTTTAAAGAGAGGCCATAAAGGACTGGTGCTTTCCTGTTAACCTGGCTTTTGCTCTAAAATGAGACTATGTTTCTAAATTGTCAGTCCTGTTTGCAAAATACTGTGTGAACAGATCAAGCTCTCTGCTTTTCAAATCCTCCCACGCTAAGTTCAATCCCTGTATAATGCTGTCAGAAGTGAAGTGCAACGTTAAAGATGTACTTGTATAATTATTGTTTGATTTCTGAAATATTGTAGTAAAACAAAGAGAATTCACTGGCATATGTGAGAACGTAAGAGCAGCTGTACTGCGTTAGCCCAAAGATCTTCGTACCTCCAGCAGGCTTCATTACTGGCTATGTGAGGTTATTTAGACAAGGGGATACCGCAAATATTAGCAGGAGAGAAGTGTGAAGTCCTTGTTAATGCCCAGCTTGGCAAATGTAGGAGAACACTCTGATAACTTCCATCTCAAGGGAAGTGAACAAAATGTCTGGTGTAACCAAACTGGCCAAAGAGAAAAGCAGGTTAATGGTGCTGCCAGGCAGAGCGGGTGCATACAGGAGAAAATAATGAGGAAAAAACAGCAGTTTGTAAAACAGCCGAAGTGTGTTTAGGATTGACATTTTGTTTTAAAGTGGCCTATTGGTTAGTTTCAGTTCAAATGCAATGTTTTGTCTTAGAGAAATTGTGCTAGGAAGGAGAGTGGGGACATGCCCTTAAGAGCCTTTGGAGAAGAGGGCTGTGAAAACAAAAATACAAAGTATTTCAGAAGTAGCTTTGGCTAAAACCAAGATGTTAAAAAGATTCATTTTTGAGAGGGAGGAGATCTAGAGAAAAATCTAATATTTGACTTTAAAACATTCGCCAATCTCTGTTAGGCTTAAATTATGTGTTGGTAGTAATCAAAAGGTGCTGCCCTCTATCTGATTGAGTTTTTGTTGGTACTTTGTGAACACATTACCTCTGTCCTAAATTCAATAGCATTGGCATGACCTTGAAACTGTCCTGATAATTTTGGGAGGGATACCTAGGAAAATCTGGGTGAGGAAATTGAGATTATATTCCTTATCTCAAACATGTTCTCCCCAAAGAATATGAATATAAGAGATTTATGTATTTTTTTAACCTGTCAGTCCCTGAGCTGTACCTGTTCCAAGAATGAGGAGCTTCTAGTCTCTGGTACTTTACATCCTGACACCTACCATCAGCAATTAAATTAATATAAACTGTAATTTATTCTATGTTTTGTATTACATAGTACATGGCAATATTGGTATCATATGCTTGTATTTTGGAACTGTGTGCTAGGAATTCAAGCATTTGAGTCCATTTAATTATTTTGTTCCCTAAAGGGAACTAAGTGCCTTAAAACTTTTGGAAAGTTTTGAAAGTTTCTGACAGATTGAGGGCAAAAAACCCTCATGGAGCTGCCATAGTGCTTTAAATGGACAGTCACACCACAATCTACTTTATTTCCTACTTGTCCAACATTTCCTTTTGTATACTGCTTATTACAATGTCTAGCCTTGGAAGGTTTTTCCACTAAGGGCAGCAGTGCAAGAAAACTCTACCTAGATTCTTTTAGTGTCCAATTCTCCCCCCAGCTTAAGTTCATAACCCCTTGTACTTCTATTTAACACCAGCTCAGATAGCCTGCAGCATCTCTCCTTCCTGTTCCCTTCAGGATTGTATGTACCTTAATAGAGTTTCCTCTTAATCGCCTTCACTTTCTAAAAAAGCCACAAAATTTCCCTTAGCATTATAAATAATCAAGCTTTCCACATCCCAGTCTTACCATGTAAAGTTGCTTTCCTTTGTTCTATGCTCAGCAACTCTTAAACTATTCTTTCTTTACTGAGTTGATGACTTACTAGTGTTATCCCACACTGGCTGAATCGCTTATTTGTTATGGAGTGCTGTCCTTGACTCATGCCTGCTGCTTATCCAATTCAGAATTTGTTTTGCATTTTCACCGTGGTGAATCGCTACAATACAGCCAATAATACATATAATGCTATAAAAGCTCATACATTGTATTTTATCATATTCCTATTGCATTCTGTGCAAAGGAAGTTAATTTTGATCTCATGTTTCTCATCTCTTGCTTCATTATTTTATGATTTTTATGGTGACTTTTGGCACTTGCATTTATCCATTCAGACTCCTAGTTTGTCCTAAGACTGTATCACTCTTCACTTTTGTATTGACTGACCCTCCTACCCATTTTTGTGTCAGCAAAAATTGTCTCACCTTTCTTCACATATCTTCTGCCAGGTCANAAACCCACAAACCAAACCCAAGAGAAAAACCCAACAGTGTAAATTCTAATGCTCACAGCATCATCCCACTTACCGACTTCCTACATCCCCAGAAGTAACCTTTGTATCAGATATCCAAGCCAGTTCTCTAATCACCCCTAGTGCTATATTTTCTCGACCTTTACAGGGCAGGCTTTTCTGCAATTCTGTATCGGAAACATTCCTTAATTCCAAGGTGTTTTGACTGAAAGTTTTCTAGTCAACACTTTTGTTACTTTAACAAAAGAAAGAACTATGTAATTTCCCACTCTTATTATTTGTTTCTAGACTCAGTTTAGACTTTTTCCTTGCTCTTTCCACTGTGTCTGCTTTTTGCTATGGACTTGCTGTAACAGATATGACAAGAAATTTCATCTAATTTTGTCCTGTACCTGCAAGATTTGCTTCTAATTTTTGCTGTTCCATGTCACAATATCAAGACAAAACTCTTCAACCTATGCTAATATGCCTTAAAGGCACACTTTGCAGGTTGAAAGCACTTGTAATTTTAGTGCCTACCAGTGCATCTGAATAGGTTGTTATTACGTATTCATTCCCTTGAGTGTCTTAACTTTTTAATTATAATTATTATCCAACTTTACATTTTATGTCTATCTGCATCATTTTATCCTCACTTTCAGTATGAAGTTATTGACAGTGCTGTTTTGAGATGGAATAGTGTCTGGAGAATAGTGCTACATTTTGAGACACATATGGATTGCATTCTGCAGGGTTTTAATAGACAGGTATTCCAGGTACCACATGTCTATGATTTACTGTAAGATTGTCTAAGAATCAGTTATTGTAACTTCTCTTGCTGAAAACAGGTGGACCTGTCTAGATTTTTTAATTAGGCCATTCCAATTAAAAAATAATGTAATCCATAGAGTTATCTATATTTGCATGATAAGTCTAGGAAGCACTCAGTTAAAGATGTGTGGTATCAAAATTGTTTGTTTCTGTGGGAACCTTCTGTATATTTATACTATAGTACTTCCAGTGTGTTTTCTGAGCATTTCTTGACAAAAGTGGATAAATGATACCTTCTAGTGTATAAACAAAACACATTGTGCACTATCTCTGTGGAATAATTGCTCTGATTTTTCTCCTTTCTTTTAATAAATAATTAAGGCTCTGACTTGCTGTTCTTTCCGAATTTAGTTTCATGAAATCTTTATATGGAGCCTTTGTGACTTTTTTGCAAATTGTTTATTGACATTCCAAATAGAGATTTTACTCTATGCTTGTGACATGAACAGTAGCTTTTTTTAAAATGTAATTTTGTATAGTTTAATGCCCTTTTCTGCTGCTCAGAGGTCATTTAAATAACCTTGCTAATTGATGTAAGGTTATTTATGCAACAGATCACTGATACAGCAGAAAAAAGTTGTGTTGGACAAGTTTTTTTTTAAAAAGGCCTATTCTCTACTTCTTGAATTATTGTCAGATACAGTGGCACATTGCAAAAATGACATACAATGGATGTCGCCTTTTAACAGCTTTCTTTGCTCATCAATTTTTCATAGGTAGGGTCCAGAGCATTAGAATTTGGACACTAGAAACTCCAGTAAAAAGGACTGCATTGAGATTCTCTTGGAGGAGGCTTTCCTCTAAAATAATACATTGATATTCAAACTGTTCTTTGTTCATTTGGCTAATGAGGCTTTTGTTAGTTTCATGTGCTAAAGACAGTGGCTCTTCAACTCCTTATTAAAAAGGTCTGGCTGACTGACTTACACATTCACGATAGAAAGAAAAGTCTCCTTTAAAGAGATATGCCTGTGAAGCAGAGACTAGACATCAAATCCTGGCGTTAAAACATTTTCTGAAAAAAATAAAAACCTGTGTGAGGTTCTCTGGTGTGGTGATGGCTACAGGCCTTTGAAAAAAAAATGGTCTAAGATCTGCAAGACTGGTTTCTCTCTCTGTCTCTCTCTCTCTCTTTTTTTTTTTTCTCTCCTTTCCTTTTCTTCCCCCCACCTATTTGCTGTTACAGCTTTTCTAAAGGTTTTCCAAAAGAGGACACAGAAGAGGATTTGGTGGAAATGTATCAATAGGTTTAAAGTAATATAATATCAAGAGTGCTACAGCATACTAAATTTGAATAAATGAGGAAGTATGGGGGGAAAACTCAATACTCCCTAAATAGTGTGAAGTGGAATGTCAATGTGAAAATATGGCCAAACATTCCTTTTTCCCCTTAACTTCTAATTTTTATTAAAGCAGCTTCATTTATATGATTAATTGTCTAAAGTTTCTCTAAAACCCTTTAAGCCATTTGTAGACAAAGTAGGCTCCTTACTTAGAGATACTTCCAGTACTGCATTGTCTATCACTATTTAGAAAACATGTATCTTAAGAAGTTTTAGTGAGTTTTTTGAGATGAGTGATTTGAGGTTTTGTTTCCTTAATGAAAATTTAATGTAATTCAGACATAAAAAATTAAGACCATTTCTACATCAATATATTTTATTTTGGAGCTTTTGTATAGCTTTTGTATAGCTGGTTTAGTCATATTTATTTCTTTCTGCTAATTTCATGTTGTATGAATATAATAACTCTAACAACAATATCTCAATCTCATATATGAAATGGGGAATGTTCTATACTCTACAATAGAAAATACTGGTTAAGTAGTCGTTAGTGTAACATTATATGTATCCTTCTAGCTGCTGTTGAACTGTGTTAAGAATTTTCAGCTACCTGAAAACTGCAACCTTCATTTCTGGAATGGGTCAACTTGCTGCTTTCTTTGAGGCTGGTTTGTCAAAAGCTGGTTCTACTTGCAATAAGCAGTAAAATGTGGCTGAGTTTACTAATGCTGCCACAGGTGCTCTTGCAAAATTGATTAATGCCTGCTACTATTGCATGGATGTTAGAGCATCTTTATCCCTTTCTCAGTCATTTTTTGTGCAGAACAAAGTGCTAGCTAAGCCTTCCCAGGACCTAACGAGCCTGTCAGGTTTTTTTACCTCAAGCTCTTTCTTGTAACTCATTTGTTGTTTTGGATTCACTTTTTGCCTTTATTTCCCTCAAAGAAGCTTTTGGTCTCTGTAGCAAAGAGTTTCTCACTGGGCATCAGCACACCTGTGGTATGTAGCTGTCTACTAAAGTCTCTCTGTGAAACCCATCAACTTAGTCAAATCTTAGGTAAATTAGTGTTGCACAGAGGAAAAGTTGAGAATTTTACTCTTTTATTACCATGTAGGGCTTTTCCGGTGTTATGCTCTGAGCAGTGTCAATATTCCCTTTCCAAAGGATTTTAATAACCTTTCATTCAAGTCTCACTAAATGCTCAATTTACATGGGGTCTGAGACTTGATGGATTGCTTAACTTTCATTTTTTATTTTAAGAATGTATTTTTTCCACATGCTTTTGAATGCAAGTGCCAATATAAACTGATAAATATAACTCTGAAAATGTTAATACACTGACAGCTAAAATTAGATTATAGTTTTGTATAATCTGGTGACATAAAAGATACTATCTAGTTACTTTGATTTCCAGAGGTGTTCACTAGGACCTTCTGCACCTGCACCTCACCTCTTTCATTAAGTAGAGAGGCTACATCACATGGTTCATGGATGACATAATGAAGAAACTATTTTATCTTCAGTAAAAGCATTTTACAATGTGAATGTAAATCAAATATAAATGACAAAGAATAATGTTTAGTCTTGTACTACAAGAACTGCTTCTCCTTTGGAAGCCACCTGAAAAAGGATTTACATATCTAAAAAGGTGCTGAAGCCTCCATGTTGGTGTAATAAGTATATTGAAAATAGGAGAAAGATGGACCAGGTGAGCGTAAGCACAGAGGAACACAGTGTGCCAAGTTTAACTGGATGTGTAATTCAACATGAATCAGTCACACATCCACATACTTTAACAAATAAAATTTAAATTCATAATAAATAAGCAGTACCTTCTAGAATAAACTCTGGAAACACCTGTAAGAAATATAAAACTACACAATCATAGAATCATAGGATCATTCTGGTTGCAAGAGATCTTCAAGATCATCAAGTCCAACCATTATCCCAGCACTGCCGGGTCACCACTAAACCATGTCCCTCAGCACTACATCTCCATGGTTTTTAAATACCTCCAGGGATGGTGACTCCACTACTTCCCAGCCTGTTCCAATGCTTTACAACCCTTTTGTTGAATAGTTTTTTCCTAATATCCAATCTAAACTTCCCCTGGATCAACTTGAGGTTGTTTTTTCTTGTCCTGTTGCTTGCTTCGTGGGAGAAGAGACCAGCCCTCACCTTGCTGCAACCTCCTTTCAGGTAGTTGTAGAGAGCAATAAGGTCTCCCCTCAGCCTCCTTTTTCCCTGGTTAAACAATCCCAGTTCCCTCAGCTACTTCTCATAAGACTTGTGCTCTAGACCCTTCACCGACTTTGTTGCCCTTTGGACACAGTCTAGTACTTCAATGTCCTTCTCGTAGTGAGGGGCCAAAAACTGAACACAGTAATTGATGTGCGGCCTCAGCAGTGTCAAGTACGGAGGGATGATCACTTCCCTAGTCCTGCTATCAGAAATAGCCCACACTATTTCTGATAGAAGCCAGGACGCTGTTGGCCTTCTTGGCCACCTAGGCACACTGCTGGCTCATATTTAGCCAGCGATTGACCAGAACCTGTATAGTAGCTTTCCAAAAACTGAAGATAGAAAGATGAACTAATCCTGCGGGAGGCTTTCTTTCATAATTCTGTATGCTCTGAGACATGAGGCATCTTGCAATACCCTCTGTAGACCCAAATAATGTAAACAAGATTGATATTGTCAGCTATGGTACCGATTTGGAAGATACTCATAAAGCATGCTCAGTGTGAGATGTTAATATAAGGCTTATTCTTACGAGGTACAGAGCATCTTTGGAGATTCCGCTAGTGAGAACTATGAATGCCCAACAGATGATTGCCAGCAACTGCAGTGCCATTGAGTATTTTTGTATGTGCATCCTTTATGGTCCTACTTACTGCCACTGTATATAATCTGTTGCAGCAACGCAGGCTTTCATTGTTCCCTTAATTTCTTGGTTTTGATAGTGCTGTACAGAGCTCTGTCCTAGAGATTTGAACTATTTTGAGCAAATACTTCAAATGTGTGTACTTTGGGTTTAAGATTGGAATGCCATTTACCTGTTAGGCAGTGATAAAGGCCAAATCAAAGATTGAACTGCTAACTGCTCCAAGGACAGGGGCTAGCAAAGGTGCTAGCACTTCAAAGTAATTGTCAAGCTCCTATTCTGTAGAGTGTTTTTTGAGGTAGGCGTTTTGTGTGTGTTTATGTGTAATTCAAGGCTTGAGCATGGGAGAGAGAGAAGGTGGCCTCAAAAGAGTTCTTTTAAGAACCATAAGGAACAAGGATTGTTATGCCTGTTACATCTTTAAACATCAGAAAGACTTTAATTAAGATATCCCTAGGTTCAAGTGAGTTTGCTAGAGCTCACTCACTGGGAGGGTTTTCTAAGCTCTTGAAACTAATTTTTAATGATACTGCTTCCGGAGAAATCTCAAGAGAATCACTGAAAATGCATTATATTGTATTATCCTGTCATATGTATCACACACGGTTACTGCTGTAACCCATCATAACTGATTTACATGAAAAATAAATACAGAAAGTCTAGTAGTCTGTCCAGAGAAATAGGAGACAAGAAAATATGTTTTAATTAAGAGTTTGATTCCTCTGTAGCCCTGTTAAATTTACTTAAATCTGTTTGTGCTAGGTTTCTTAACTTTCTTGCCAATGACGATTAGAAAGCCTTTGTTTTAAAAGCAATCCCATTACCTTTTAATGCTACTATCATTATAAAATCTGAGTACAGGAATGAGAACCTTTGTGCCTCAGTCTCCCATCTCTAAAATGGGAGAGATAATATTTCCTGCTTCACAGGCTGTTCATAAGTGGAATTCTTAAATGTTTGAGAGGTGTTAGATATTATGGTAATGAGGGAAATAGGAAAATTCATTAACTTGTTAATAATTAATTAGCTAATAATTGTGAAGGTAATAATAGAAAATGGAAATCACTGTACAATGAAATGCATGGTATTGCTATTACAAAGAATGTATCTTACTTTTGATGATTGTTGGGCTGATCAGAAAAAGGAAAAGGGCTACAAATTGAGATATTTTCTCAGGACAGAATATAATGCAGAATAAAAGTATTATAGCTTAAAAAGAAACAGCAAAAAACGTACTGGACACTGTATACTTCTCATAAAGGAACACCACCTCATTTCAATTAGATTCCTATAAACTATCCTGGTATGAAGTAGGTAGGCAACAACAATTTCAGAACAGAATACTCCCAGCTACTTTGAAGAAGTTGCATAACTTGACATTATATTTAAATCAGTTTCTTTGAAATGACACCCATATAGGTAAATAGATACATTATTCTATTTATTTTTTAATAAACCCCTGTTAAGGTTTCTTGAAATACTAGATTACTGTGTCAATTGTCAATGATTAACTTACATGGATATTGTTAATGTTTTCTTCTTAACACAATCATATTAAATTTTAATGACATGGATTGTAATATCTAACTGGTATCTGGAAGCTTGCGGATAGCCCAAAGCTTTTATACAAATTTATATGTATAAAGCTCTCACTGATATACTTTGCCAGTAGATATTGTACCTTGAGTAGTCAGCTCGGCAAATCCCTTCTCACAAAAGATTAAAAACATCCTCCTATTACATCTAGAGACTTCTTTTTGTTATTCAAAGACATGAATATATTTAGAAAAATGTATATGATTTATAATGCCTTAAACCAGAAAGCTACCTTGATTCCCATTAAAAATTGGAATATTTAATGTTTTTGCTTCTTCTGTGGCACTTTTTTGATATTGTGAAGAAGAACAAAAAAGATTTCTGAGAACATATGAAACAAAAAACTCTGTTTGAAGTATTATAATAAAACAACCTTCTTCTTTTAATGCTAAGTCCCTTTTTAATGAAGATCCTCTGGCAGCTCTCGAATGTATAACTAGTTTATATCATGGGATGAAGCTGTCTGTTCTGATGATTGACATGAGCCCACATTACAATGTGATTCTGAAAATTAGTCCATAGAGGTCCTTTTCAGGTACTACTCAGACTGAGAGCTGCCCTCCAACTACAGTAGAGCCTTTTTAACCCCACTCATTGGTATTCTAATCTGGAAGTGCTGTCCTGCTTTTTAAATAACTCAGGCATTCAGGCTAGTACCCCCCTTGACACATTACTTAGCCAAAGGATTCAAATGAGATTCAAGAAACATGCAGTATAGCACAAAGGGATTGGAATATGCACAATTAATAATCACACAGTTAATTCATTTTTAATGCAAGGAGGTTTTCTGAAATTTCACATTCAAATTTGTAATACAAAGTAGTTGCTGTCTATTCCCATTATACTGCCAAAATACTATGATAAAAATTTCCTTATTTTTCTTTGTCTCTGTGTGTCTGCATGTGCATATGTGGGTGGGTTGGTGCATGTACATGCTAAAAAAGTAAACCTGAATAACACTAAGGTTATAATACAAACTGATAAAATCTAAGGGCTCGAAGCTAAAGACAACTTAAGTCAGCTGTGAGTAGAAAAGCATAAGACCTGTGGCATAAACCAAAGGAGGGATGTCGTTTAGTTTATGGTGGCACATAGCCCAACTATTGCCATTTTGTGTCTAAACCAGAACACAGTTTGACCAGTTTGTGGGTTTTTTGGGCTCATTTTATTGTTTGGGTTTTTTTTTGTTGTTGTTGTTGGTTCCTGCATATATTTTTGGGCAAATGATTGCAACATCTCTTCTGAGTGATTACATGATTTTTTCTGAAGGGAAAATTCCCTGCTAACAATGGAGGAAATATGATTTTAGGTACTACTAATCACACAACTTAAAGGCTGAAGTTTATTTTTGTTAAGAACTTATTTTGGATCTTATATTTTTACTGCATATCATCCTATAGTGTTCTTAGTGTTCCTTGTTTACTGTATTGTTTGGGGCAAATGAGCACTGAATACAGAAACTTTTTTAAGAATAATAGTAATGCTGAGTGAAGGTTGCTGCTCAAACCTTTCTAAAAAGCTATCCATAGATTACCAGCCATTGTCACAGGGATCTGGCAGATAAAT
This sequence comes from Eurystomus gularis, assembly GCA_013400335.1. NCBI lineage: Eukaryota > Metazoa > Chordata > Aves > Coraciiformes > Coraciidae > Eurystomus > Eurystomus gularis. The sequence goes on from VZZY01022822.1 coordinate 17,232, forward strand.
ACAGCGAGTGCACTTTATTGTCAGTAGGAAGCTGACCTTTACCAACAGTTACCATGTTGAAGCATGATTCCCTACTCCTTCCTTTTGTGTGGCCTCTTCTGCCTTCTGCTCAAGTTATTCAAGCCTTCTGTTGGTAAATGTTACCCCATGAAGAGTGTCTGAAAAAAAGATGCTTAACTCCTACTTAAACCCTATTTTAAAGACTTAAGTGGTGTATAAGCTTTATGTTCTCACTACACACATGGATTAGCTTGATTTTCTGTGACTCTTTCACCAGTGTCTGTTTGAAGAGACGCATGTAAATGCTGCTTTTGCATGTGCCTATTTTTAAAAAGAAGGGCTTGAAGTATTTCCCTCCAGCAACTAAATATCCCTAATCATGCATGAGATAAAAACCAGTTTCAAAGCCACAATAATGTCTAGAATGTTCAAGAGAATTAATATTAAGAATAGCATAGTCTACTTGAACCAAATGTCACATAAACAAAACCATAGATTCTCTTTTGCATTCTAATTATTTAAGAAGCTTGCTTTTCTAAGTTACTATTTTAAATCTAAAATAATGTATCCACACACAGGAAAAATAGTTGCCATTTTTATAGTCAAGCAATCTCAAATGTGCCCAGACAAAGTTTTCCACGTCTGATGAAGTGATTGTAGAAGAAACAGAATTAGATAAAGAAAACATGGAAAGGAACTAACCCTAACCCTAGAAGTAATGAACTCCTCCAGAGTAATTTTTGGGAGGTAGGAAAGGAGTCTGTAGCCATCATTTATGGACTGGATGTAATATGTATAGATAGATCTATATCTGTTTTTTCCCAAGCTGAAAGCTAGGCGATGCTTGTTCTGCCTTAGGCTCAGGAAATGGAAGCATCAGTTCTGGCTGAATGGGAAGTCCTAGACCTTGTGCCAGTCTCGTGGTATAGAATAAGCACTCACATTGCCTTCATCTATCGGTTTTCTTCTGGAGGCCCTTTTGTAGAGGAGATGGAAACAGTCCTGACTGAAATGCAAACATGAATTTACAAGCCAGTTTCTAACTGTGACTGAACAATTCAATGATTCTGTTGTTTGCCTGTAAAATAATTGCTCTGGATTAAACCAGTAGAGCTACTTCAACTTACATTTTAAGCTCAATTTGATTGAAATCACTCTGATAACTTGTGAAATATGGCTAGGAGTATGTATTTGCTGTGGTTTTGTTACCTGTTAGATTGTGTAAATAAGTATCACTTGCATTTTATGTTTGGTTTGTTGTTTTTTTTTTAAATGACACTGATAATGTTCATAATGGGATACAGTTGAGTGGTTTTGGACAGCGAGATACATCTTAATATAGAAAATTAACACTCATTTGTAGAAGCATCACTATTGTGAGTGTCAAAGCATCACTATCAGTAGTGTCATGTTTAGAAATAGTGCCTAAGGATCACGTAAGAATGGGATCTTTTTGGACTAAAGACTCAAACATAAAATAGATTCTACCTTAAAGTACCTACTGCTTACATTACTAGCATTTCATTGTTAATATGCTTTTGAGCATGGAGGGGAGAAAAAGAACTTATTTAATTAGGAAGGCACTTGCTAAATAGAAGAGCAGCAGAATAGGTGATCTTAAAAAATCATGAGGCAAAGAACACAAAGAATGTAATCTTGGGGGAGAGAGCAGCAAAGAAAATGGAAGGAGCTAAATTTTTAGCATCTTACAAAGATTTTCTCACTATCAATGATGATCAAAAGGTGCAGTGTTATTAAGGCATTTTTTTACAGCCCCCTCTATTACCCTTAGAACAAGAACTAATATTTCTGCTTTGGAAGCATACTTAGGCAGATAGGCTGTCTTGCTGATTGCTCACTACAGTTCTTCTGCATTTTACTGGTGTATTAGTAGTATCTTAAATTCAGTATACATTTAGTATACTATTACAGCTTACAAAAACTCTGTAAAGGCTGGTATATTGAGCTACCTGTAAGTAGTAGGTAACATTTCATTAAATGTGGGATTTAAGTTTTTAATATTGCACACATGTGACTCTGGATATTTGCTGTGACACTGAAGCAATAATTGCACTTTGTTGTTACAATAAAATCAACCTTATGGACTGAAAACCCTATTGTGATGGCAAAGGGACGCTTTGTTAAACCCGTGTTTTATTGTGTCTCTTTCCAGTTAGAATAATGTTTTTGTGTTCTTAGTGTAAAGAACAGCTGCATCACTGCCAGAGTAAATTGTTATGCTGCCTTTCCAAAGTATAAAGCAATAACACACACACACATGCACAAAAACTATCCTTTACGAGTAACATGAAGTAACGTTAACCTTGGGAACAGGAATGTGGAAGGGAAAAAGGCAAAAGTCTGGAGTGGTTGTGCAGTACTGTGAACCTCATGAAGATGCTGGTTTGCCTCACAGGCTGCCACAATCCTGACCATAGCATGAAAGGGGTTGAGAAAGACTTGTGTGGACAGAGGGCGAGTGACCTGACCAGCATGACCCACAGCAGCCAGCCAGGGCTGGACTGGGAGACCTGGAGGCTCTATTGAGATGAACCTTCTCATGGTGCTTCAGGACTATTCTTCTGGCTGGCGTTGTTGCCTACCACAGCTGAGTCTGCTCTCCATGTACAACACTGAAAGCAAGTCCATGACTTGACTTGCACTATGGTAGTAGGCATTAAACTGCTGTGCCTCTTGGTGTCACTTCTGGGAGGACTGAAGAGCAATGTAAAGTAGCTTAACCAGAAGAGGAATACCTGGTTTCTGACTTTTACCTAAAACACTCTTTAGCTGGTCTTACATGGAATTTTCTACTGTACTGATGCAAGCTTGGGTATGTATATTCTTTTTAATTTTCTTTTTCTTTTATATTTTTTCTTTTTCTTTTTTTCCTTCTTTTTCTCTTTTTCTTTTTCCCTTTTTCTTTTTATCTTTTTCTTTTTCTTTCACTCTTTTTCTTTTTTCCTCTTTCTCTCCTTCTCCTTCTCCTTCTCCTTCTCCTTCTCCTTCTCTTTTCTTTTCTTATAGCAGGATGACACACATGCATACTTGTCTAATTACATTGCAAACTGTCTTTGTGAATTGAAGTTATAAATGTAACAGCTTTTCTGGTGTAAAAAATCAAGGCAGATCATGAGACCATATGGTGTATAATGGAAATGAAATAGTTTTTATTTTGCTGATGTGGAGGGCAGAAGTAAAATAATTGTTTTGGTTAAAATAGTGTAATGCAAGGATGGAGTAGAAAGGCCAAGGACATCTACCTGTTTACTACACTCTTAATTCCTTCAGTTGCTGTTGAGTGCCACTATCTACGTGAAGCAGTTATTTCCTCAATATGCAGAAGCTGAGGTAGTCGGATATTTCAGACCTTGGCATGACACTAGGGCCTCTTTTTCCTTTAAGCTGCTGAAGAATAGTACAACTATTTCTAAACTGTTGCCCCTCCTTGAGACCCATAAGTTCAGCCTGAAGGAAATACAGCCAAACCTCACGTTAGCACCTGAATGCCGTTTTTTTTTCCCTGGCCCTTTACCGAGGTTCAGCTATCAAATGCATCAGCCTGGTGCATCCATTCAGAGTTGTCCTCCTGATGTCATTTTCTGCTGGCTGCAAGGAACTTACTTGCTGTTGCTTATTTGGCCATGAGGTCTTGAGCACATTTTGCCTGACAAGCATATGTATGATCAAAAAGGTCCCCCTCCTCCATGCTCATTTATGTTCACACTATAAATCTGCTTTCTGGCCTTAGAGCTGATCTCATCAGGAGTAAATCCAGACCGTCACTTCCAGACAGTTATATTGAGAGTGTAACCCCGTGTGTGTATTAGCCTCTTTCTTTTGTGAAGCAAGGTTTAAACGCTACATCAACAGATTTAAATGGACAGTTATTGAAATCAGCAAGATAGTCTTATGTGAGACATCCATAAATTTTCTGGAGAATATTTTTCAAGTGTGAGGCAGTTTTCTGCGACCTAGGTTGCTGTAGCGGCAAATATTTTGGTAGATGAACTACTATAACTACTATTTGGTCTTGATTGCTGCTCTGCTTTTTTTTTTTTTTTTCTTAAAAAACAGTGAAATGGCTATATCTCCAGGGTAGGCTGGGTTGTTTTGCAGTAGGTACAAAAAATGAAGAAGACATTCTCATTTTATACTCTCCCATAAATTACTGTGTATCTTAGCAAACAGAATTTGACTGGTTAATATCCTGGTGCCCCATTTGAACATTTTGTTGTTACTCATCAGGACAGTTGAGCGTTATACAGTTTCTCCTTTCACTGAAGCAGACTTAGAACAGTTTCAAATGAATCGCTCTATCTCCTGTTGGGAAGTTGTGTGTGTGTGTGTGACTTTAATCCCTGAGTATTCACATCCCTCTTGCACTTTTGTGCCTTTGGTTAAGTAGAGACAGTAACTATAAGTCCCTCAGTGACTAAAATGCCAAACCACACACGACACCCTCTTTGCACTCCCTATTAAAATTTTACAGGTCAAAAATCCAAAACCCACTTAATAAAAATTGTTCTTCATTGTAAGTGACAAGAGAGAACAGGTCAATCTATGGAATAATGGTGCAGTAATTAGAACCTTTGTAGTTGATAAAGTGTGACCGTTAATCAATGTTTGGCTAATTAATCAATATTTTAATCATTAGACCTTTTAAATTTGTTTTAATGAGCATTTCCTCTAATTCCCTTGATCCTGTTGCTTCCAACACTTCTATTATCTCTATTAAACAGCAAAGTAAGGGTTCACATACCCAGAATATGCTGTGGTTTTGTAGATTTTGTAGTTTACTGCTAAGATACATGAGCATTTGTGAAGGTAAGCAAATTCAGATTCTTTGATTAAAAAATATTCTTATGCCATATGCTCTGTCTGTATTTGCGAAAGAACAGCATGAAAGCCTTCACAATTTAATGGTGCACTCTCTTAATATATTTTGATATCTTACAATCCTTTTCTTAAGAAAAAATGCAGGTGGGACATATGTTACTGAATGTCAGTTACTCATTCCCTGAAAATCTCTCTCTTCCCTCTAAAAACCTTACCCAGGATTATCAAGCTATTTAGAGGCTGCAGAGAGTAAATGCTCCACCACTAGTCAAAAACTATTATTTTCAGGAATACTCCTTCTGTTGTTTGATGACTGCAATTCCCTGATTTTTCATACACAGTATATATGATACACAGCGGTTATTGCAATGGCCGTCTGAATGTGGTATCTATCATTTTAACTTTGAATCTTCCAGTAAATTGTGTAATGTTTGTATCCCTTTCATACAGAATATTCAGAGGGTTTTTATGCCTTCTTTGTCCTTTCAGAAATCAAAATATGATACTGTTTAGCATGGCAGATATAATGAAACTGCTTCTGATACTGATGGGTATCAGGAGTTTGCATGCAGCCCAGTCCTGCATGCACATCATCTGGCAGTGAGAGAGATTTTGCTGAGCTCTGCACGAGCTGGCCTGTTACACTGACTTGGATTTCTTACTGGTCTCCTCGACACTTGCTTTTATTCGCCTTTCTGCTGTTTGTTGATCTTTCCCTCATCCTTGTCTAGGTGTCAGTGAGGGACTGGAAAATAACTTGTTCCAGACATAGAAATCCATGGTTACAGAGCTCAGGCTGATCCTCTGCTTTAGCTTAATCTGGAGGTTCTCTAAATCTTTCCTCGCAGGAAGTGAACAATTCATTTGCTCAACAAAAATTTAATTCTCCAACTAACTCTAAATGCTCTGGTGCTGTAGTAGTTTTGTCTTCTACAGACCCGCATGTCTCCATAAGATTATCTCATTAGACTATTATTTTCTTTTACCAAAAATTTGTCAAATAATTTGATTTTTTAAATTAGCAATGTTGGTAGTGCTTATTGAATGTATTTAGCAATGATCACTAAGTATCAAAGTAATTCATAACATCCCTTCCCACTGGGGGCTTGGATTATCACCTGTGATTTCTGGTTTTGCAGCTGAATTCTGGAAATGAATACTTGTATTTTTAAGCCATTTCCACAGACTTTACTGTAGCAAACTTACAGCCACTTTCAAAAAATGTGATTATGTGCTTCTGGAATACTTAAGTGGAGTCTTGACATGTAGATAAAATAAAAGCTGTTTCTTGTAACAGTTATGTGATTTATAAAGAAACATCAGAAAGGCAATTTGCATACTACTTTCCAATGTAACCGAAACATCTGAACGTTCTGTTACCATCTCCTGAGGCTGTATGAATGGGAAAACCTCTCGGGTTTAATTGCTATATATTTTTTTTTTTAATGGATTGATATCTGGCCTACTCTTCCCAGCAGCAGGAGTAGAGGGCTTGATTCTTGATGCAAAATAGCTTTGCTGAAGCTGGTGCCAAGCTCCTATTGACTGGATCAGGCCACAGGTCTTACTCCCTGTAGGCTGATATGGCCACTGTGCTGATGTATTCACGCATGTAGGGTTTAAAGAAAACATTTGAATGAGTAATTCCACTTAAAGTTGATATTACTGTACCTGAAAGTGCCTGCAAATTTCTTATCACAGCAGAGAATTAATAGGTGTAGTTAATGAGGGAGACCATACAGTGATTTCTTGAAGTTGCCATATGGGTTTGGTGGGGAAAATAATAAAGTTGTTTTTCTCCTGATAGGAAGTGAAACCTACTGTTCAAAGTCTGGTACATGGATGTGTAGTGAAGAAACTTGTTTTGGGATACTTTATTTGGACATGTCACAGTTTTCTCTGTTTTCTGACCTGAGTAGTATCATTGCACTTTTTCTCAGGATTAATCTTATTCTTTAAATTTTATGTCAATAAATCCCCCCTCCTGTCTCATTTACTACATCAATGAAATCCGAATTATGGCGAAGAGGCAATCTGTGAGGAAAAACACATGTTGGACAAAATTATTACTATGACTGGAATAAAATGAAAATAATTTCTTACCAAAAGGTTATTTTTATTATAAATGCAATTCTTTTGTATTGAATTCACATAAGTTGTTAAGAAGCCATTAGTAAATTGTTATTTTTATGAGTCTATTTCACACAGGAATCTTTTTAATTCATTATATTTTATTAGATCAGCAGTAATGAACCAAAACCGGTATCATTTATTTTTATTACTTCTGGAGGTTGAATCATGATGATTTATACAGCCAGATTGAAGAAGTGACTGTAATTACTTTGTTATTGTCAACTATATATTTTTCTTAAATCAGACATTTTAACCACATATAAGCTCCATAAATATGGATGCTTCCAATTTTAAGGACCTACTTAACAATATTGCCAGTTTTCACTGCAGAGGTTTCATGTTGGTAGACATGAGATGCCATTCACCTGGTTGTGTATCTTCCTGATTTTCTGACTGAATAGTGTTTTTGGACTGTCTAGAATGACTTTGCTTTCCATATTTCTTATCTACTATCATCTTTATCCTAAAGAAATAAAGAGAACCAATACAAGGTTTTTTTCCTTTTATTTCAGTTTTTATTATCCTTTCTCACAGTGAAATGGAAATATCTGTGGAAAAAACGACAAAGGGAAATGTATTAAAAAAACTTGCAGCAAAGTAGTGGATTTTAGGAAGCAATTGCTTACAAAGCATAAGTCTACAAGAAGCTAAGGATGATAACAAGTTGGTAACCTTAAAACAAACTTCAAATATAATGAAGTCATAAGTTATTTTTAAAAATCTGACTTTTAATAGCAATTTTCTAATAGTAATAATCTTGAATTATGGCTGTTTTTTAAATTTTACTGCCTGTTGCAAGCTTCATTTACTTGACTTCTCCATACATCCTTGATCTTCAGACCTTAAACGGAGCATAACAATCTACAGGGCTCAAATTTAGAGCATTGTTGAGCTAAGAGTGCCCTAGAAAGAATTTTCCTTATTGCTGAAAACCCTCAAGACCTAAAACTCAGGTTAAGAGTGGCCAGAAACTTTTTTCCATTGTCTTGGACTACCTTAAGACATAGAAATTCCCTCTTGCCAATGTGAATAATGGAGAGGGAAAAAAAAAACAAAGCCAAACAAAAAAAACCCCATGAAAGCCTAAACTCAAGCATGCTGCTTGGAGACACCTCTTGCCCATCTTTCCTTCTCCTCCAAGTGACTGACATTTACTGTGTCCTAGACTCTACTCTTGACGTGGATGGTATCTTCTGATGCAACTATTTTTCCAAGATCTGTAGCATTCTTCTCATTTTTTAAAAGACAGAAAGCTATCCACCGTTTTTTTTCTGTACGATTGGAAATCTGTTACATATATGATTCATTTATTTCAGAATAGCCTCGTTTTACATGGAAAAGGAGGAGGAAATAAAGCCCATCAATTATGTTGGTTTATCAAAACTTAGAATTGAGCAACTTTAAGTAAGACTTGGAGCAATGATTTTCACAACATGCAAAGTATTTGGAGATTCCCTCTCAAAACTAAAAATAGTTTGTTTTTTTTCTTCTTCCTTCCCCATAACTGTACACGTTACTTTTTGTAGAAGTCCTTTTGCTTCCATTGCTGCCTCAGGAAATACCCGATCAAAGGCTACCAGTCTATGCTCTAAAATAGCAAGTCCTTTAGAAAAGTTTTGACTCTCTTAAACTTATGTTTAAGTTGATGCCAGCTTCCTTTCTTACTTATCCATCCATCCTTCTTATCCATGTCCCACTTTCCATGCTCTCATTTTTCAGGATAGGAATAGCAATAAAAGGCCACATAGAACTGCTTGGATGTCCTTAAGTTTTTTTCAGAAATCAAAGGGAAAAAGGACATTATGATAAGGCAGTTGGATGTTCAATATGTCCACAATGTCTAGCAATGAAAAAAACACCTCCAGTGACACATGGGCACTTTTTTCTCCGTTCTGGTTTACGGCATCAATGGCAGTAAAGAGAAAAAGACCTGCTCTTTTTAACTTTGCTGAGTATATCAGTATTCTGCTGAGCACCAAGACAATAGACTCAATAACTATATCTGCTCACCTGATCCATGAGAGTTTAACAAGCAACTGAAAAAGAATGTAGAATTATGTTTATTTCTGCACTGGGATTCTTGTTCATAGCAATGTTGGCACCTGAAATCCAAGGCCCAATTTTGTGATGTGAGTAGTGCAGTCAGCTGAGAGTGCTCTGTGCTGCTCAAGAGACACCGAATATCGTGCAGGATGGGATCCTCGGAAAGATTTGAGTGTGCTTTTGTGAGCATTGCCTTTCCTCTACAGAGCCCTTAAGAGTAATTCTAAAGACAGATAACAGAATTCTTACAAAGTTCAAATGTAAGTCTCTTCAGATTTATTATGTTCTGTAGAGTAAACAAACAAACATAGTGAGAACTACAGTAGTAACATTGCACTTAGAGCTTTTCTTGAGTTTTACAGAGCTTTTTATCTCAGGATCTCAAAGGGCTTTATAGATGGTACTTATCTAACCCTCCTAACACATTTGTAAAGATAGCACTTAGGTATCATCCTCATTTTCAGATAAGAAACTAGAAATGGAGGTACAAGAGATATTTTCTTGTGTTTTTCAGGTAGTTTGTGGAAAATAAGACTCAAGTCTCCTAATTTTGTGTACTAATGTAAGAGAGAATTTCAAATATCATATATTTGCAATGGACTTTTAAAATACCACATAATCTATAGCAATCTTGTCATTTTATAGTTGTGTTTTCTTTGGCACTCTGTTTTTCTAATTTACAAACATTGAAAACTTGTTTCTAGTCATTACTGTTGGAGGTTTTCAATCCACACCGCACTGCCCCCTCCCCTCCCAAAATAAGTTGATTTAGAATAGGCAGTCTTAAAGATTGTTGTTTTTCTAGTTCACCTTTAATAATATAACAACCTAATGAATTATTAATTAATTGTATCATATTAGTTGTTCTGTATTGAGAATGACTAGCTAATATCTGATCTTATTCTTCTAAATTTTGAGAAAACAAAATGCTATGAATACTTCTGTCTTATAGAATAAAATGCAAATACTTTTGTAATTTCCGTTACTGTAAAATATGAACTTTATGTATATTATTTATTTGAAGGCCTTTTAATCTTAGAGTAACTTGTCCATATCACATTTCACTGAAGCCTGCTGAAGAAATGCACAATTCAGATCAGAACTGATATGTCAGCATTTTACACATACTCTTTTTTTAACATCCTATGCCAATTATAGTTGCTATTTTCTAAAACACAAGGGATGCTATTCTCTAATTTGCAAAACTGGTCCCAAGAAAACATTTGAATTTTCACTTATGTTATTTTGTAGTTTGGACAGTACTTCAGGAAGTGAAGAGGATATTTTTTTGTTCTAATGTATGATTTTGTACAATAAATGTTCCTTGAGAAAGTGCAAGTGAGCAAACATGCATGGGCAGTCTGATACGAGCTATATTAAACACAGCCATTAATAACTCTTTCAGTACATTAACAATTATTTACACTCTATGGCTCACAAATAGTAGGCTGATATCACCACCAAAGAAGTAGCTCAGATATGTCAACCAGCATGGTCTCAGTTTCAAAAGAGCAAACCTAGGACCTGCTGCTAGGTCTGGCAACACCAAGCTTCCCATGTGATGCAAAGCCCAAGCCTTCTCAGGTGCATTTTTGTGCTATGTATACTGAACACGCAAGTTGCAATCTAGTTCAAGGTTTTCTTAGGAACAGCACAGACATATCTTGAATCACAGGAAGTTTTAAACTATGGCAATACAAGCCATATGGGATTGTTAACTTTGAAATCTGATGGATGATTTCACACATGGTCATGCTGAGTTTAACCCTAAAAGAAAAGATTAGAACAATCTCTTTAATATAATTATTTCGAAATAACAGTTTGTAAAAAATATGCACAGACTGGGTAACCATACTTTCTCTGACACTAGATTTTGAAATATTAACATTTTCCTTTTGGTAATTTCTGTATTTTCTTTTAATTGCATGACCATTTGCCACGATGTAATGGCCACTGCTGAGCGCTTCCAACATGTTGAGGTAAGAGCTATACATCGACAGGGAATCTGTGAGATCTTTTCTCAAAGTCACTGCCAGGTGCTGATATGGGACTAAATAAAATACAAGCTTGTACACTGTGCCATTCAATTATCCAGCATTTGAAAATTCAAATCTCAAACTAGGGGATTTTACAGACATGAAATTTGGCCTTACAGTAATGTTAAGTGAACTCTCAAGAGCTGTTCCTCAAAGTTAGTTTGTTGAAGAAGAAACTAAGATATGTACAGAAAGACAAAGTGTTGTTATGAATCAACAATTAGCTGGAAGGTTTTCATGCTAGAAAAATAAGTAACATTTCTCTATTAAATTTAGTAATAGTTTTTAATGAACTGGAAAAATAAGCAGGTGGAATAAGTAAAACAGAGGCAAATACAGCAATAAACTCAAATTTTGTTTCATGATACAAAATTCTGTTGGTCGGTTACTTCCAGAAACATGGATTTGGACAATTTTACTAGAGAGAGAAAAAGAAAAATCAGAACAATAGACATTGATGCATTAGATGGACTACATAGCTCATAAAGAAAACTCACTCTCTCTCTAAAGGGGACAGAGAAAAGCACTATTCATACACTTTCCAGTTAATGGCATCATTGCAGGAATTAGTATATGATTGGAGGGGACTGTGCTCAGTCCATTCCATCTTGGTAGGAAGCATGTGAAATGGAATGTGGAGTAGCATCAAAAAAGTTAGAAATCCATTCTAAAAATGCACTGTCTGTCTTTGAATTGCTATATTCAGATTTGATCATTTTAGTCTTGGTATCAATATTGAAAAGAGTACAGAGTCTATGGAAGTACACAATTTAAAGTTTAGTTGAAACATGCTTACATAGGGAAAGAGAAAAAATTAGTTTTGACTGCACACAGAACAGAAATCATAGAATCATAGAATTATAGAATGTTTTAGGCTGGAAGGGACCTCCAGAGGTCATCCAGTCCAACCTCCCTACACAAGTAGGGACATCTACCTAGGTCAGGTTGCTCAGAACCTCATCAAGCCTAATCTTGCATGACTCCAGGGATGGGGCCTCCACCACCTCTCTGGGCAGCCTGTTCCAGTGCTCTATGACCCTCATGTTAAAGAACTTTTTTCTAATATCCAACCTAAATCTATCTTTTCCTAGCTTAAACCCATTGCTCCTTGTCCTATCATTACAAACCCTTGTGAATAGACCTTCCCCTGCCTTCCTGTAGGCCCCCTTCAGGTACTTGGAAGGTCAATAAAAGGTCCACCTGGAGCCTTCTCTTCTCCAGGCTGAACAGCCCCAACTCTCTCAGCCTGTCTTTATATGAGAGATGCTCCATTCCCCTGATCATTTTGGTGGCTCTCCTCTGGACACGCTCCAATACATCCACACCTTTCTTTGTGCTTTCTTGTGCTGGGGGCTCCAGAACTGGACACAATACTCCAGGTGAAGTCTCACCAGGGCAGAGTAGAGGGGCAGAATCACCTCTCTTGATCTGCTGGCCACAGTTCTCTTGATGCAGCCCAGGATGTGATTGGCCTTCTGGGCTGCCTTTGCACACTGGTGGCTCACATCCAGTTTTTCATCCACCAGCACTCCCAAGTCCCTTTCTACAGAGCTGCTCTCCAGTATGTCCTCTCCCAGCCTATACTGATAATGCTGGTTGCCCCGGCCCAGGTGCAGGACCCTGCACTTGGCCTTGTTGAACCTCCTAAGGTTCATCTGGGCCCACCTTTCCAGCCTGTTCAGGTCCCTCTGGACGGCATCCCGTCCCTCAGGCGTATCAACTGCACCCCCCAGCTTGGTCAATATCATTAATGAGGATATTAAACAACACTGGTCCCAGCACAGACCCCTGGGGGACACCACTTGTCACCTTCCTCCATCTGGACATTGAGCTGTTGACCATCACTTTCTGGATGTGACCATCCAGCAAGTTCTTTATCCACTGAACAATCCACCCATTGAACCCATAATTCTCCAACTTAGAGATAAGGATGTTGTGGGGATGTTGTCCAGATAGATGACATCTATAGGTCTTCCTTTGTCAACTGATGCAAATATGATGAAATAGGAAAATACATGGAAAAAAAGTATGTAAAATAAAACTACTCTAAGTACATGCCTCTCTTTAGATGATTTTTTGTGTTGTATACTTTTGTTAAGAGCATCTTCTGTCTTAATAGGAAGGGAATATTCAATTAAAATGAATAATGGAAAAATTTAAATAGGAGGAAATGTTTGTTAAATAAATAAAAATACAAAATGGTGGAACTCAATACCACTACTGAGAATAGAACATTTATTTTCATGTACAACAGACCATCCAAGTTTGTAATAGAATTTTGGTCCCGGTGGGAGCAAAAACTTCAGGACTTAAACTGTAGAATTCACAGGTTGGGTTTTGGAGGAAATTTCCATAGAAGTCAGATCTGTGTGTGTCTCCTTCAGGGTATAGTGGATGAAAATATACTATGGGTACTCTTCAGTAGGAAATTCTTGGGCACCTATGTGGACAGCTAGTTTTCTTTATTATGGACTGTTACAGAAAGTTTTCTGTATTATGGAGCGTGGTTTTCTTCATATCTTTCTTTTCCCCATACTCGTGGTTCTGCCAGTACTCTGGACTTAAAATGAAGTAATGGACAGGACCTCTCATTTTCCTCAATTCATTGGCTATAAAAGTGCTACAGGATTGCTTTGTTGTTGGGAAATCTATCAAAGACTTGCAAAGAAAAGAAAAACAAGAAAATATTACCCTGCCAACTGAGTAAAAAAAGAAATCATTTTAAAGCAGAAACAGTGGTTGATGTGCATTTATGCCAGTGCTTGATGTCATCAGTATAAGTGCTTTCCTTCTGGATAACAACATCTCCACTATACAACTAAATCACTATTTTGCTCTAAAAGATTAAGAGCCTGCATGGCGCAGTGTGTTAAACTGCCTTTGGTATAGAAACAGCGTGTTACCTTCTAGTCTACCCTTTGCTTGGGTAGGGCTTCCAACATGAGTGTTGTGTATTTGGGCTGCAACATAGTTTAGACTGTGATGCACAAAGTGAAAGAAAGCAAAAAGTGGGGAGACAAGTGGGAAAATGGGGAAATTTAAAAATAAAAAGGCCTATGTTAGGCTGTGATATTCCCAACCTTCCTAATCATCACAGCTTGTCATACCAGTGAACTGTGGAAGTGATACACGCATGTATCAGTATCTTATCCTGATTTTTCCAGCTCTCTATAGACTAGCTGTAGCAGTTTGGCATCAGCCTTTCAGATAACAACCTTCTTCAAGAGTGAAATTCTTCTTAGAATTTTGTCATAACCCTCTAGTAGGATAAAGCTAAGGAGTCAAGGGAGAGCTCCCTCAGGCTGTGGGACTTGTCCTGGTACAGGGAAAACTGGCTTACATGCTGGATTACTTTTGGACTTCTACGTTTGAATAATCTACAACACACACTACAAATCAGCAACTATGTAGGATAATGCAAGGAGAAGTTTACCCAAATCCTCTTTTTCCAATAAGTCCTCTACCTGATTTTGTGTATGTTGCCGATGAGGATTATTGTAGGATTTATTTTAAAGTAGTGTTTCCTTTAGGGGGTGAGGGTTATCTGAGGTCAGTTTACATGTGGAATTAGGGCAATTGACAAATTCATTTCTCTGACTCTCTCTCTCAATAATTTCCTCTAAGACCATCTACCTGTTCCTTTAGACCCTAAAAAAAAGACAAAGAAATACTGTATTTTCTCATTTGACTAACCTCTATGGTGCAAGATTTGGGAAAAGTAAGGGTTTACTATTTTTATTTCTATTTTAAAGGTAGTAGGAGTTGTTTGGTTAGTGTGAGGATGAGAAATATTCTCTTGAGTATGTCTGTCCTAGTTGGATATAGATATTCAGGAAGTAGATACTGGGCCAGATCCCCAGCATGAAGTCAAAAGAGCTCTGTTACTGTAGACTAGGTAAGGATTTGGCACAGACAAATATATGAGTATACAAGTGCCACAGCTCACTGGGTGTTATTACAAAAAGTCTGTCTCTTGCTGGCATTGACTTTCAAAAACAAGCTGTGCTTAGCACCTCTGAGTTTTTAAAGATCACACAGCAACCTACATGCTATCAAAGCTTCAGGAACAAATAAATAAGCAGCTTATCTCTCAAGGTCTTTCCCCCTGATTTTATTATAAGTGACAATAGGACCAAAGTTTTAAAGCAGTATAAGATCTTCAGTCCAAATATGTGCTGTGTATTTTTTCACATTGTCTGAATCTGCTGTTGGATGATTTTCCTCAACAAATTTTAATATTAGGGTTTTTTAGATCTGTCAGAGCTTTGAAATTAATTCTCACTTTTGTTCTACAAAAAGGCATGCAATATTTTTCACACATCTGCTTCAGGAGAAATGAACCTCAGTTGGCACACACACGTTTAAAAAGAAATGTCAGTTTTATGGATCTCTCTATCTTTGTGCTATAGTCTCTGCAGAGCTTTCTCTGTGCCTACACAGAGAAAATTCTGGGAAGCTCCATTGTATTTTAACCTTTGAAGCAGATACCCTGAATGAGTGAAAACCAAGTAATTTCACTCGTCCCTTGAGAAACATAATGAAAACCTTAAGGCAAGGATTTGCCCACTGTCTGAGGTAAGAGTGTAAAATTTCACACAGCAAAGATGACAACAAAATAAGATTTCTTAACTACTTTTATACTGTCGCTCTTCATCAGCTGTGAAACAATAACAATCATGCTCTTGCTCTAATTCTCCTACTCTGGTAAAATCCATCTGTAAAACTGATGGGGATGACTGAGCAGAAACAACAGGCGGCCAGGACTTTTCAGCAGGAGGGAATCATTATAAATATAAATCACATGAAGCAATATAAGCAAAAAGGCTACCTTGCCCCCAGTTTTAATTCAGCCTCCAGTACCTAGTATCAGTCTTCTCTCTTTCAGCAGCCAACTCTTCAAGAAGTCTTTGCCTTTGTAAACAGTGGAGTAGGTTGTGCCTCCTGCCATGTGATGCCAGACACCCTCAATGTAAAGTCAGCAAAGGCACATACCTTTGTGAAAGAAAAACTGATTGGAAAATTATTTTTTTGCTGGCTTGATTAACTTGTCTTCTGTGTGTAAATGCAAGAGAGGAAATTGATGGGTTGCATTTAGGGTATTAGTGATATGTTTGGCCATAATGAAGTGTGACCCAGTATACCTTTTTATTTTTCTTTTGGCTTCCTGCTGACCTATGTCCTTTGCCCTTCTGTAACATAAGCACATTCAGTAGCTTTACCCAGTAGCAGAGGCTGCTCCTACCTCAGCAGTATCCATTGGACAGCTCTAGTGGGAGGTCTCGCAGGAGCCACTGCCATCAGGCAGTTCCCCACTTCTTAGCTCAGCACATAATCAAATGGTGTGTAGCCACACACTGACTGTGTGCCACATATTTCCTCCTACCATGTCATTACTCATTAGTGTCTGGAATTGCTGCCACTGGCTTCTGCAAATGAATGCAAGAGCCCTGGGTGAGTTAAAATAAAGCAAGTCTCTTGCTGGCCCCCTAATGGACTATTGCCTGCTGCCTGAGGAGGGAAGAAATCAGTCATTACCTTGACCATATAAGAGGGGTTACAGTTACTCACCTGAAGTAAGCCACTTATTGTCTTATTCCTAGGTTGAGTCAGATCTTACATATGTTCACCAGATGGTAGATTTCAATAGTTATTATTTCATGGACTAGAAGAACATGAGGAGAACAAAAGACTTCTCAGCATGTATACGCTTCTCTCCATCAAATCTCCTCACATGTGAACTGAAATACACTAGCAGAGTGGTACATAAAAATCTGAAATATAGTAGCCCAATAATAATAACAATGTATTATTAGTGTTATTGCCACACGTATTTATTCTATCTGAGCCTCTCAGAGAGGGCAACATAATTCATAAATGAAAACCACTGCATCTCTGCTAGCTAGGGCTGACTGACCAAAACTAACAAACAATTTCTTCATTTCCCTACAACTTCCCACCTGATCAATCCATAGATTCTTGACACATTTTTGATGTTAAAAATGTGCTTTGTGATACATTCATAAACTGTCCATCTTATCTCAAATTACAAATTTAAGAAAAAATAACAATATATCAAACTTGAAGGTGAAACCCCTGCATGACCTTGAGGGTTACTGGAACTGGTAGAGTTTAGTGTCTTTGCTAGTGACTTGGATGATGAGGTAAAACACAGCCCCAGCAAATTTGCAGAGGACATTTAGCAAGAGTTGATATCCCATGCAGTAGAGCTTCCGTTGAGTTAAACGAAGGGACTGGAGATTGGCCTGACAGAAATTTCAAAACCTTTAATAGTTCTGAACTTGAGGAGAAGTAACTCCGTATGTCAGTACATACTGGAAACTGATTTGCATAACAGCCCTGGGCATATGATGGATACCATCAGTGGGTGCTCACTGTAAATAACATAAGCTGCACCCTTGACTACATTAGGAGAAGCATGACTAGTGAATGGAGAGTGTTATCTCCCTCTACCTGGCACACACTGGGCTTCACCTGGAATACTGTATTCAGTTTTATGCTGCCCTTGCTCAAGAAGGATATTGATGAAGTAGTGATGATCCAGCAGAGTACCTGCAAGAAGCAAAGGGGCCATTGTGCTTAATCTAAGATGAAAGGTTGAGGGGACTGTGCTTGCTTAGGCTGACAAAGAGGGAACTGAGATGGGAAGGAGCAGTGTCCCACAACTGGGGAGAGATAAGAGAGCAGAGCCAAACTCTTCCCTGTAACACTAGATGGTTAAAGAAGGGACACTTGGTTGAAACATTTTCACTAGGAGGATATTAAAGTGCTGGTACTGGTTAGCCAGAGAGGCTGGGGAATGTCCATTTGTGGAGCTTTTAGAAACTTGGCTTGTTCTGGCACTCCTGGTATGTCTGCTTGAGACAGGAGATTGGACTAGATGATTAGCTGGAGGTCCTTCACTGTGACTCTGTGGTTGCATTTTAACTCATAACTGTTTAATCTGTTTGAGAGTATTTCTCATACACATCCTGTGAGTGTTGTGTGAATCTGTGGGTTCTGCTTCATATGTTCAGGAGTCCTCACATAGACTAACAAACCTAAGCACTTCTGTCGTAAAGTAAAATAGCACTGTTTGAAAAAATCCAGTCTATGGAGGAAATATACATGACTTGTAGATACTAGATATTTTGCTTCTGTCCCCTGAATGCTGTAGCCCATATTGGTGTCAACATCATTATTCTTTGTTTCCCTTGGCAAGCCTGTTGCCTGACTTAGTCATTCTTAGCGACGAAAAAATTCTTTGTGAAGAAAGACAGAAAGTTGTTTAAAATCTTGGGAAATTTCTCACTGGAGCTAATTAAAACTTCTCTTTGAAAGATGAAAAATCAGAGTAAAAAAATTGTTCAATTTTTTTCTGTCGCTTCTCTCAAAATTTTAACATTTCCAGCTGAGGATCTTCTGCTTTTGGAAGTTATTTGAGTACAATTTTAAAGCTGCTTGATGTTTTATTTTGCTGTGCCAATGGTTGAAAAGCAGTCTGGTCTCGTAAACATGCCAGTACAAGTAGAAGAGTGCTATAGTGTTAGTCTCATGGGATCTCATAGTAGAAGGGATGGGAAACTTATCCTTGAGAATCAGCAATTGGAAGATGTGCAACTACATGGAATTTTATAGCTCTATTTCCAGTGGTTTTCCTATATCCTTAACTTTTGATGCAGGGATATTAAAACCACTTTATACAGGTGTGGAAATACCTCACTTTCCTGGTAGGTAATAAATAACATGTTAATCAGTGGTCAGTCTCTTTGTGATATGATAGAGCCACACTGTTATGACAAATGGCTTTAAACAAGTTCAGCGCTATAATTATGGAAAAGGTTACATTGTTCTACAATTATCCTTTTAATCAATCTTACAGGATAATCATCCTGCCGAAAAATCTGTTTCTCAATACCAATTTCATTATCTAGGTGATTCTCTTCACTAATCATTAGAGTGTGATTCACTATATTCTTAACAACTCCTGTTTTAACTTTAAATGGGTGATTAGACTCAATATACAGGATATTACCTGCAGTATCGTCTTTATAATACATTCTCCTTCCCAACTGTCAGGCCATCTCTCCACTAATAAATGTAAAAAAGCATTTCTTATTAACATCCTTTTCCATAGTAAATCATATTCAAATGAACATTACCAATAAAAGAGAAAGAGGGAGAACCATTCTCTCCCTCATGCTCCATCTTTCCAAATATTGCATGGGAAGGCACAGGGCAAAACTGGGAACCTCCAGGCTGTCCTGGAAGGTCAATGTACCTGAAACAAAAAGAATGAAGGCAGTAGTTACTCTTGATTTTTAACTTGCTCGGGTTGCTTAGACATTGCACCATAGAAACAGGAAAGATTTTGCATAAAAGCAGGTCATGTTTTCTTCTGTTGTGAGAGCTGGCAAAATATTAAGAGTTGTCATAAATCCCTGTTTGGGACTTGAGGCTTCTGGACACTCTTCTTGCACGAGTTACTTGTACCAATGATTTCGCTTCTAGCTTAACTTCGGGCATCTGTAAAGTGTCTGAAGTATTTGGCTACCTCTTCACTTGTGAGAGAGTCAATACCTGTATTAAACAAGAGTAAGGAAGTTATAGTAGTAATTTTATTAAAGATCAGCTTTTACATTTTTAATTAAATGCTGCAGTCTCTATCATTACAGCATGCCAAAGAAACAGTTCCTAGGGTAAGTTTTATGTCAAGTTCCAATAGACCCCACCTAGTGATGTAGGAAGGGATTACTACTTTCCATTAGTTAAAAACAAGTCTAGATTACCTGGGAAGATGGGGATTTTCCCACTTTAAAAGATGGCATATTTAAAGTAACATATAAACAGCAATAAAAAGATCTGTGGAATTTTTTTTGGTATTTTGCTTTTCAAGAGCTTTAAGTGCTTCCCTGTGAAAAGTAACTAGAATCAGAGTGTTTAATTATATTGCCTAGTTGTGAAGTTCCAATTTCCTGGTAAACTCCACATTTCTAATAGTTTTATGGAGAGAGAAGTTCAGTTCTATCCAGCACCTGTTTAACTCTGGCTGTGACAAGGTCCCAGTTGTGAGAGTAAACTGACTTTGGAGATTATTGCTTCTTGACACTTCGTCTGCTGCTTTTGTGTGTAGATTTATGTACTATACATTTTCATTGAGCATTTAACCCTGAATCTTTATATGAGCCTGCCATAAAGCACATGCCTATCATCCAGGAAATGCTTAGCAACACTTTTCCTAGACAGGAGTTATTTTAACATGAAGAAGAATTAATTGTAGCAAATTTCTAATATCCTGGGAGATAATTTCTGCTAGCTGTAAAAAGAGGTTTAATTAATCTATAGTTATTAATTTTATTATTCACTTGAAATAATTAATTAGTATGTTAGGATAAACTTTTTCGTGTTTGCTTTTGCTGCCATCATAGTGACCTACAGAATGGAGATGTGAGAAATGATTGTGTCAGAAATGGTGTAAAATCAAATAAGCTTTACGGATGTTGATTGCAGAAGTTGTGCTAACATACTTACTATCGGTGAGAATAAACAATGAGTGTACGCTTTCGTTTAAAGCTGGACTCTGCCCAGTTGCTCTTAATATAGACAAAGGTTTGTGGAAAGAGGAAAAAAACGACTCTGCCACAATGACTTACACAAGCTTAAGCTGCAGACTTCCTAAACCAAGACTTATCGCTTCAGGGTTATTTCCATGTGACCTGTGGAGGATGCCCATGAATAGCAAGAGAATACATGCAGTTTTCTCTGCTGTAGGGCTGAGCCTCTCAGTGCAAGACTAGAAGGCAGTTCTGGGTGTTGTGAAGTAATCATTAAGTTACACGCTTGTCATTTCTTGTACATTCACTCAGAACTAATGCACATCACTTTTTCCAATTATAATCATTCCACCATTTAACAAGCACAAAAGACCTTAGATTCCAATTTGCCACTGATGCTTCACTCTCACTTGCTTATTTCTTGGCATTTAGGTCAGGCTAGGTTGTGCACAGCTCCATAATGGGGTATATTCACCCTTCATACAGCAAACGTACAAATGATGAAGGCTAGAACAGCTGGTCTCACAATGTAAGAGCAGATCATTTCCACTGGTATGGTAATTTCTCTATTCATAGTTTTCCCTTCAGTTATCATAAATACTTTTTTTGTTTGTTTTATTTGCTTACTGCCAAAGCCAAACAGAAAGCACATAATGATATAGCAAATACGGTCCTTGCCACACTTCCTTGCTGGTTAAATCAAAGTTTCTCTAGTAGGCATGCCACAATTCATTTAGCTTTTCAAATATTTCCACAGCTAAAAACAAATAAACTTCCCTCTCCCCAAACAAAACAAGAAACTGAAAAAAACCCCATGAAAACAAAGCACCGAATCACAGCTGCTGAAATCCCTAGTCTTTAATCTTAGTTAGCCTCTCACTAATAACAAATAACTGGAATGTGGAACCACCAGACAATGTGTTAATAAACAAGCTTTGGCTACACAGTAGCCAAGAATTAAAAGACTAGCACAGCATGTAAAAATGCTTTTTCTCTTCTTTCTGCTAACAATTGCCTACTTCCGTGGAGTGTTTTACAAATTTTGAGCTCAGATCTACTTTTTTTTCTATGGGAGTATTCAGTAGGAAATGGAAGCAAGGATGTCCACTCTGCAGGCATCAGAGGAGTTAGTGTAGCCAGCAGATCTGCTGTTGGTGGAATAGCCAGTCTTGGCCCAGTGATGAACCAGGACTTGAAGCCACTGTTTTTGAGGAGCGCTGCTGTCTGCCTGCCCATTCACAAATTTTAGGGAGAGAGGAGCAGTGCAAACTTCTTCAAGACTCTAGAAGGTACATTGCCACTAACAGTCCAATGCCAAGCAGAGACTTGCGGCTCCAATTTTGTCCTGTATTAAAAAGATCAATTTCATTTATTGCGTTTTCACACTTTGGTGATAATAAGAGTGCAGAACACAAGCGAGTAACACAATGCCAAAATGGAACTGAGGTATACTTGCAGCAGCAAAGTACAGTTGCAGTTTCTGCTCTAATATGGGTCAGCATGGACCAGTTTTGTGACTTTCAATAGTTTTTGTAAAGTCAGAATAAGCTGGTTTAACCTTTGCCCGTGGTGTCAGTGGTGGCGTTAGAATGGTTGCAGTTGTTCAGTGCAATTGGAATTCCCCTCCAATGGATCCCCCTGGGTACAATCTTCTCTCAAATCTGGCTCTGCTGGCAGCAGGGTGCAAAGCAATTTTGCGGAATACTAAGTTCTTAGAAATTTGGTTTTTCATCACATTTGGATCATAGAGCAGCACTTCTAACCCACCTGGTAGCTGCATGTTTTTCCTGCGTAACTGTGAGAAGTGTTTACAGGAAGGGCATCAACTTGTGTTTTGGGGCTATTGTTACAACAGAAAGTAAATATAATAGGTTTTTTTCCTTAAATTATTTATAAAGAAAAAAAAGTACCAAATTAAATTTTTCATATTGCTTCAGTTAAGTGACACTGCACTGATTTTTCCCAATAAAATTATAAACCTTTTGTGATTGCTATTCTGGAGCAAACAATTAAAGAAAGGAGGACACGCTGCTTGAAAACTGAGTGACTCTGATGCACAAGACATCGTACTCTTAAACGCCCTCTTATTGAGTCTCTGGTTACCCAGTGTCTTAGTGAAATCTCTTAAATGAAGTTGTTTCTCTACTAAGGAAGACACTTAACGACTAAATATACTTTAAAATATAAAATGTATCTTTCTGCTTCATTAGTGTTTCTCATCTTTATTTACATTCTGTTTCACAATATCCCTTCACAGTTTGCTTTTTCAGATCTAGAAGGCTCTGGAAAAGTAAGTCGATGAGCTTTACAGTGCACAAACTTTGCTCTCAAGCTTAATTTTAAGACATAATTGAGGTGCTATCCACACAGTATTTTCCTCCCCGATTGCAAGAAATGCCTGTCTGTCTCTGTAGATAATAAATGATGGAGATGCAAACTCCGTAATGGAATTTCACATGTACCTCACACAGCCTGAAAGGCGAGAATCCTCTAGATAGTATGCGATTGCTTCACATGCAGTGCTGCATGTTACCCTAAGCTTTGACCACTACCAAATACAGGGCCACGCAAGTGGGAATTTTTTTTTTTATTATTATTTTTTTCTGTCTCAATTGCCAAGCTGGTTTGAGTTCAACTTGCAATTCATGCTAAGACTATTTAAGGAAATATAGAAAAAGAGTGAGGTTTGGGGGGGATTTTCCCCTTCTTTATTCCCCTCTTCTCTCCTGCTTAGAAGAGCACTGGCTGATAGAATCACTGTATTTACTTCTACGTTTGAAAGATATTCAGGTACCCAACTTCCAGTGAATTAAACATATAGAATGTTATGTAATGATATTGCCTTTTATTAAGATGCTAACTAATAATTATGGACCCGGTAATGTTTCTTCTTGCTCCTTATAACAAAAAACTATATTCTGTTATAATATTTGGGATTTGTAATGACGTTTTTCTCTTCTAAGACAATACTTATTGTATAGATCTTCTGTCACATAACAATATATTTGTGTATTATTTTTTGACAAACAAACAGAAATGTCTTGTTTTTTTTTATTTTAATATTTCTAGTTGTCCTTTACTTTTAATTCTTTTTATTAACGCTTAATATGAAGTAGATAATTTTGCAGTCATAGTCCTGTTCTATAACATTTTTTACAGTAACTTTTGCTGTATGCCAAAGGAACATTTAAAAAAAGAGTAAATTTGGTAGTATGTGTATGGTGAAAGAATTCACTATCTGTTTTGTTAATATTTAATATTTGTGTTTTCATACTTTAAATTTTCATTCACATTCTAAAAACTTCCTAAATTTTGATTGTGAGAAGAAAACAGGAAGTAGATAAAAATCACAATTATTTTAATTAATTCTATACTGTAACTGAAATAACTATGTAATAATTAACTCCCTACCTATTTTAAAACTGTTATTTACACTATTCTTGTAAGGAGGAAGCATAGGGGCCAGGATATGCACTAAGTTTTCTCAGACAAATAGTTCACAGTAGTACTAAAATCAGGTAAGAATTTCACTTTTTCCAGTAAACATTAGTTTAATTTGGCCCATGTGTAAATTCTGTATATTTAGAATATACAGTCATGTATTACAGTTTATATTTAATTAAGCAGAAAGTTCTTTATATGTAATCTGGTCAGGAGATCATGGGTAACTCCTATTACTAAAAAAAGATCTATAGGATATTTTAAAGGGTCTGAAACGTGGTTTTAGGTGTTGTGGCAACACACCTGAGAAACACTGTTCTGCTTAATACTGATTTGCTACTGACTCTGAAGACAAAATGTTAACACACTTTCTTACCAACACCACTTTTTACAGAGGCCTTTCTTTGGAGATTTCCCATCATGTATTGACTTAGTCTCATGTGACACTTTTAGTAAGTTAACTGTGAGCAGCACAGAATACTTTCATCTAAGATCACAAGTGTATTTTGTCTCTAACATCTCCTAGCAGTTAGTAATGAACAAACTGATTCAGATAAAAATCTCCATCAGTAGTGCTTATAGAAGCTTAAAAAAGAACATGAATTTTGAAAAGTCTGACAAGTCTTTAAAATGTTCATACATCTCCAGCAGGGAGTCAAGAATCAAAATCTAAAATATAATAATTAAAGTAATACCATATCTTTGCCAAAACCTCTTATGCAGAAGGAATTGCTTTCTTGTGAAATGGCTAAATTAGAGTTCTAATCCTTCAGATGCACAGAGGAGAGTTTTTTCACGTGCTGATTAATCCTATCAGATCCAGTCAGACTGCTCATTTGCTATTTCTGAAGATAGAATCTGAAAGTTTGTAGGTTTTCTGATTACTCTGATACATTGGTAAAACCAGTACTTGTACAATTTTGATATAATTAGTACCTACCTTTGTTTCCAGTTAGACTTCCTAGTCAGATTCACCACGCAGCAACAGAATTTTTAATCTGATGAAAAAACAAGTTTTGTTGATTTACCATATCTTTTGTTTCCCGTGTATATGTGCATGCCAGCTTATGCTTTCACTCACATGTTCTTAAGCAGCTTTTTAAAACTTGACTAGGGAAAGGTAAAAGCAAGGTAATGTCATACTGTTCTCGGTCTTCAGTTAAGCACTGACTGGTTCCAATATGGTGTTGGTAGCCTCCTTTTTTGGTCAACACTAATAATTGACAAAACTTTGCCTAACTTTTAGATCATATAAAACACAATTCTAGGCTATCTAATATTCATTCTTCCTTCAAATTCTTCCTCTTCTCTTTGTTCCGGGCAGTTAGCAGTCATTTGTCACAGTAGTGTTGGGTAGTGTTCAGCTCCTTTCGCATTCTGGTATCCTGGGTGAGGAAATTTCAGAAAATCATGTAACACTGACCGATACACAGTTGCCCTTTACTGTGTTTCTTTCTGATATTGTCTTAGGTGAGGTGGAGGAAGAACATAATCCTTTCTCAGATAGTGTCAGGGAGGCATGCAAATGCTTCTGAAGTTTCTGTTGCTTTTGGGCACAAGGGACAACCATTCTCAAAGTAAAAACAGGGAGGCAGGACCTGTGATTCATTTCCTTCTGAGACTCTCTGGTATTGAGTCTTTAAGCAGCCAGTCAACTGGATTCTTCACTGAGCCTTCAAATCTGGAAGGCTCTTCTTATCATTTGTTGAGATGCCAGTTTCTTGGATGAATGCCCATAGCCATATGGCATTGAATTAACACTGATTTTCACTGAATTAACACAGATTTTCAAATTTCATATGTTCTGATACCAGCACTGTTAGCGAAGTGGAAAGTGCAAGTGTTTAACATACAAAATTCTTAAAGGATTTATAAATTTCAGCAATGAATGCTGATTCTTAAACAAAACAAGCATCTCTCTTTTTTTATCACTTTAGTTTCCTAACATGTCTGCTGTTACATAATAGAAGGAAACTCTCTCTGTGTTGCTGTGCTGCTTATTTAGGTCAGCCTGGGGGTGACCTCAGGAGGTCATCTAGTCCAACTAAAGCAAAAGCAACACTGGCCTGTGGGGCTTTGGTCACTTGGGCAATCAGTCTTCCCAAGGACAGAGATTCTGCAACGTATCCGGGAAACCTGTTCCAGTCCCTGATTATCCATTTAATGATTTTTCTTCTAATGATATCTGGTCTCTTGATTTAATCTGACCCTTGATTCTCATTCTTCTTCCTCACCCTTTGTGAGGAGCCTGGCACAGGAGTCTGCTGTGAGGTTCCCCTGAAGCCACTCTGGGCTAAGCCCTGGCTCCTCAGCCTCTCCTCACAGGCCATGTGCTCTGAGTCCACCTGTGTTGGTGGCCTCTGTTGGACTCCATCAAATTCACCAACATCTTTTGGTACTGGAGAGCTAAAGCAGGATTGACTGTTCAGGTGTGCCCTAACGAGTACCTAGGAAAGGGGAGGAACTGCTGTCCTCAATACACTAGCTGTGCTACTGATAGTAACAACCTAGCACACTGCTTGCTTAGAAAAAAAAACAAAACATAATTTCAGCTCCTTGAAACTGCTACGGTTCTTATTTAAGACCGGTATTTCAGAGTCCTGATTTAGCCATGTGATTTTTTGAGTGAAATAGCTGGGCATTTAAAAGAATCTGGTAATGCAAGTGGAAAAATTTTCCATGACCTTCAGTAGTTTTTATATCTTATCCTTAATTTATTTTTGGTAGGAATTTTTGTTTATATTAACTGACTGTTTATTTATGTGGACCAACAGATACATCTTGTTGCTTAAAAAACAACTGTGCTTTTCTTAAATGTATAATGTTATATCAGGGTACTCTATTTGTATCATGTGATCAAATATGGTCATTACATCTTCTGGTGCGATGTTTGCTCTGTATTGTAGTATCAGTTTAAAGCTGTCACTTCCCTTGAGGAGCAAGCCATTATCTGTAGGTAACTCACATTTGCTCACTACCTCTATGACAAGAATCCAGCAGCAAATCTCTTGTCACTGGCACATGATCTTGTGTTTCCTAACAAATTGTGCCTCTGTGCTGCACTATGCCTTTACAGTTTTAAATAAGATCCTGATCTGTGTCATTGTGCTGTGTTGTATCTTCATGAGAAATTCTTTTTTCTTAGTTTAAGGGCACTATTTTTCATCAAATGACAAGCATACATTATGGCTTTCCGTTTTAACCAAAGTACTAAAGGCTATTTCAATTTGACTACAGTAGTTTTCTGCCAAATGGCTTCTCTAAGTTATATTGTGCACATTACCCACCATAAAGCACAGAGTTGATGAGAGTGCACTGTCAACTACACCACACATCGATATGGAGGTTATTTGATTTGAAATTGGATTCTAGCCTTCCTTGATCTGTTGCATAAATGGAGATGCATGTGTTGAGGAAATTCTCATGAAGTTTATGAAGAATGTGTTGTACTTTTTCCTTTTCTTTTTTTTTTTTCCTTGGAATCTGGCTTTTACTTTAAGACTTCATTCCAGGTCTGATAAATATTCAGAGATAAAGTATAAGATTTTTTTTTAAATGGAGAGAAAACTTGTAAAAATTATTCATTGCCCAGATGTCTGCTCTGATATAGTCAGATGTAGGTTGCACACTTTTGTAGCAGGGTGCCTTTTTGACCCTTCTTTAAACATTTAAGACTTAGTTCAGTAGTTCATCCAGTTGATGAGACATGTTTCTTAAGTACAGCGCCTTCAAAAGTACTCTAAATATATAATATTCTCTGAGAGACGTGTCAGTCATCGTCAAGATGAAAATAGCTTAAACACTAAGTTCCTTCTAAACTGTGTCCTTGTCTTAGGGCCTATTCATAAAGCAGTGGTTTACTGTATGTGTGGCACTTAAAAAATGCTTGAAAAATAAATGGAGGTACATGATTTCATTACAGAGCAGCTGGAACTGTAGACATTATGATTCGGGGAGGGGGGAAGAACTTGCTGCGCAACTTGCATGCATATCGCCAGCATGTGCATGGCCCTAAGGGCAGCACACAGGACTTCACAGAAAACATATTAAATGGACATGGGGGAAGCATCCTTTGACCTACATAAAAGAGCCTTTGTGTAGATCTCATGAGCAAAAGTTCGTATTCTCAAACAGATAAAGATGTGCAGCTTCTTTGGAATCAAAGGTAGATAGGCAACACTTTTCAGGAAATGGCAAAATCATTATAAGCGTGTTTGGTCTTCACTGTAAAATATTCATCATTGTGAAAGGTTTTGGCATCAAGGAGGTAGTAATGTGTGTGATCCCATATGAATCCCATCGTAATTTACTATTAATTGGTGTTCATCTGTTGTAAAGTGCTGCTACTAACTTAAAAGGAAGCAGAATGAAGAAGGAAAACACAGTGCCCTGACAAGTCCTTTGCAGCCTGGCTGTGTGATGGATTCAGAGATAACTGTAAAGTGATTAGCTCAAGACTATCTGAATTTGCCAAGGAATGAAGAGCACTAGGCAGGGGGAAGGGCAAAACTTGGCATATGGGGTCAAATTAGCTGTATCATTCTGAGCATTTATGAAGTTCTTTTGTGAGTTATTGTACCACATCCATCTTTTGACAATGAGCTGAAATTTGGCTTTTGGAAAGCATTCTACAGAGAAAGGGTGTTGTGAAATGTGCCGAGCAGTGTGATCTGAATCTGAAATACCTTGTATCTATTTTGAGGATTAGGAAGTTCTCACCAACAGAAAGCACCTCTTGGGCTTGTTAAGAGCAACGGAAACATTTTAATATTGTGAAAAAGAATATTTTACTGTGTAATGCTAAATCTATTGTAAAATTTTTGTTTTCCTAGAAAATCAGCAGCAGTAGGACATTAATAAAATTTTAAACATTTTCTCTGAGTCTACAATTCAAGAAATCTCAGTCACTACTGTGCTGTTGTATTAAAATGCATTCATTACATATGTTAGAAATAGCAGGAATTACACTTCGGTTTTATCTAAAATGTTTCCCTGCTGTGCATTGTTTTGCTGGGCTAGCTGAATTTTTTTATATACTACACAAAATTGAAACTTTCAAGTTAGCTTCCATGTTAATGAGATGGAAATAATTCTTGTGCGGAAAAGCTCGTTAAAAGATTTCTTGCAATGATATAAAATAATATAATAAGCAATTGCTCACTCATGTATTTCACTTACTCTAACTATCCTGAATTTTTCACTGTTGAGGTTTTTTTCCCCTATTTGCACATACCTATTTGAAAATTCATGCACTTCCCTCTAAGCAACCTGCTTCCTATTATTATAATTTTATAACAGTAGCACGTATAGGCCATGGACTCTTTGAGTTAAGCACTTTACAAACGTATAACAAAGACAGTCAGTGCACAGGAAAACCTACAGTGTAAGTCTAAGGTTTACACTTACACACAAAGGATGGATAAACCAGGGATAATATAAGGGAACAATGAGATGTACTCGCCATTATGAAAAACAGTGGTCAAGGCAACGCAGCTGCTTAGCATCAGGCATTATGGCAGGAGAGAGAGGTAGGATGGGAAACCGGAGAGGGACTCACAGCTTTGGGAAAATCCCAAGAAGCCCCTCATCTCTACCCCTTTTCTTGCTGTAGGTTGTTTTTTACACTCTTTTAATATCCATCTACAGTGCTAGTTAAACCAAGAACTGAGTCCTGGTTAAACACACGCCCCACAGCGCAGTTATAATTTGACCCAATGCATAGTGCTGGGTTTTCACCCTGGCAGCAGGTCAGGGCTTGAAAGCAGCCCCCAAGTAGAGAAGGGCACCTCACACTTGGTGTTGTGTGCCAACTCCCAGCCACTTTGTGGGTGACCAGATCTAACAATTCCTGCCTTTTGATTTGGGT
This sequence comes from Eurystomus gularis, assembly GCA_013400335.1. NCBI lineage: Eukaryota > Metazoa > Chordata > Aves > Coraciiformes > Coraciidae > Eurystomus > Eurystomus gularis. The sequence goes on from VZZY01022822.1 coordinate 47,141, forward strand.
CTTTACATCTCCTGATACTGCAGAGGTGGTTTTAATTGGAAGAAAGGTGGACAAGGATGAGAACAGGGGTACGGGTTTTGTTGTTTTCATTTGCACATTGGCTTCTTGAATAAGTAAGCCCAAGCAGTGTCGACACTAGATGTTTTATGTGCAACAACTGTCCCCTGCTTGAGATCTGGATGCCATCCCAGAACATGCATGATCTGGGAGACAGCAAGCTCTGTATTGGAAGCCATGACCAATATCTCCCTTGTTGTGATCTTGCCTTTTTCATTACAGTGTCATGTATTATATGGCAGTGGGCTATTCAGCACAGGAGATGAGACTTCAGTGAGCTATAATGCACACAAAAAAGCGTGACAAATTGCAATGACAAGGTTGTATTTGTACTACGAGGTACAGTCAGTTGTGATATGATGTAGTGGAATGAAATAATCCCTTCTTGGACAATGCTGGTGTAGTGTGTCGCGTGCTGCCAAGAGTTAGTGCTACAAATACAGCTCACCATCAGAAAATTATTATACTGAGAATCAGAGCAAATCTTCTCTAATGAATCCATATGTCACAATAAGAAAATAGTTAATAATGCTGCTGATGTATCGGGAGTCTCTATGTTCGGCTTCGTTGCATTTTGGATCTGAACAGATTTGAAATCTATTCCCATGTTCAATGCATACTGCCAAGAGGCTGCCAAAAAACAGTGCCATGAAACAGACATGTTGTCTGGTTTGTACTCGTGCATATGCTTTACTGTTTGATTGTTGCTACTTAGGCTATAACCTGCTCAAATACTTTATTTTTGTAGAGTCCCAGAGCTTGCTATAAAGATGTAAGGTCCTGTATTTCTTTACATCTGGATATTTGCAAAACTAAAACAAGTCCATGTCAGAACTGAACTCTGCTACGTGAATAGGGTCTATCTAAACATGGTAAGTGCTTCTAAAGATGAAGTGATTTTTAGTTTACGTGTGTTTGTCTTACTACCAAGATTTTAAGAAGCTTCACTGCTGCTTAAGAGTGGTGCATAGTACTGGACAATCTTCCATTGGTTTATCTCTTTGTTTTCTTTCTCCATTTCTCATTCTTTCCTTTTCACTTCCCCTTTTCCCCTTTATGAGAGGGGTTTTGCTGGATGAATTAAAAATTTTACACTTACATTTAAAAAAAACTTAATAGAATGATTCTTCTAAATTCTTTTACTAGAAAAAATGTCTGGTTTGGCTTTGGCTATTATTTAAAATTATGTATATGTCTGAAAACAAACAAACACCTTACAAAGAAAGCAATCTTTCTTTCCCTTTTACTGAATTGTGTTCAAAACTTGTCTTATAATTCAGCAGAGAAATATTAAAAGGTACTTATATACATTGCATTATTTCTTTGAAGGTTTTCCTCTCTTTAACCAGCCTCTTTTGGTTATGAAATTTTGAAGTCTTTAGATAAAAATATGATGATTATGCTTTTGATTCCTTAAGAAGCTGAAGGAAACTCAAGTGATACATTACTGGAAGTTTTCTAGACTAAGCAGCTCAGATTCACCAAAATTATCCTCATGCAATGCACCAAATGTCTTCAGACTTACTAGAAAGATATATGCAGTTGAGAATAGAATTTTATCCTTTTTTTTTGTGTTAAAAACAATCTTACTATTTCATTTTATAATATCCAAATTGTACATTATTTAACTTACTCAAATACAAGACATATGTAACTATGCACATTCTTTTATATTGACATGTAATAATAAAGGAATGGTCCAGACGTGTCCCAGATTGAAAGTTTAATTAGGTAAATTAAACAGAAAAAAAGTGTTGTCAATAGAACATTTATCTAAATTATTCCTTTTAAGATTAAAATATCTCCATAACATTTACAAGAAAAATTTGAAAAGGCCTTAAAACTAATATGATCCCAGTCTTCTTCCCTGCCCTCTCTCCTCCCTTCTCCCACACTTTGCTTGATTCTCCTTTCACTGTGAAGAGTCCGTAGGTTTATCTCTCCATTCCCCCTTTTTTTAACACTGCTGTAATATTTTGAAACTGGTTTTAAAGAAGACATTTCTTTGGTGCAATTGCAATTTTTAACAACAACTGCTAAACTCTTTGTAGCAGATCTCCACTGGTGTAGAACTAAAATCTGGAAGTAATCAGCAACCACCGAACATCAGAAATTCTTCAAAAAACATTTAAACACAGCTGGAGTCTGCTAGTAGTTGGGATAGGATTCAGGTACCTAATCCCTTGAGGTTAGTTGCCATCCCCTATCTTCCTTGTCTTATATGTGGAACTAAAAAGCCCCAGGGTGTTGATGGTTGTAAAGAAACTGCGGCATCTGACACCTGCTGGGAGCAATAAATAAAGAACTCTGCCTGCCATTGTCAGCTTGTGCCTTCCTTCTTCTTGCTACACTGCTCTTTATTTTGTACTGGATTTAGGAAGGAGAGATGAGCGCTACCTGTTTAGCCATGTAAACAAACCTGATAAGTAGAGAAATCACTGCTGAGAAGCCAGGCGTTATTGACATGCATGTTTGACCTGTAATACAAGCAAGTCTATTTAAGAGGTAAACAAAATTGTAACTCCACTTCAAAGAAATATTTTTGTAATTATGTTAGCAATTACGTTGCTCTGAGAGCATCTTTGGATCCTGCTTAGTTCACTTTGCAGCATTTCTTTTTTCTGAATTGTTTCTGATTTCCTTGCTATATCTGGTTAGTCTGGATAACCTCTCTGGTTTGGATTATCTCATCTGCTCATACAGTTCATAAATAACAAATTAAGGACATCCATCATTTTGCTTTGAAATGAACTTGTGATTTTGCTATATACTGAAACAAACAAAAATGCCTCCCTCTCAACACCACTACTAAAAATGTTTTTCGCTCTAACCTCCTATATATGCAAACAGTACTATGTGTCTAGGTGAACTGAGAGACTGGCAGTGTGACTGGGAGTTGGCATTGCAAATATTCAGCTTGGTTCCCCTGTACCCAGTCTACAAGGACATACAAGTGCTATGGACTATCCTGACCTGCTGAAGGAAAGAAGACTGATTTTCAGTGGTCTCCTGTAGTCCCTATCAGCCTTCTTACCTGTTTCTATTCTAGAGGGAGTCTTTGAAGAGGAAAAGCAGTGATGGGAAGGCAAGTTACTTTGGGGATCAAAGTTTAAAATTAAAATATAGTATAGACCTTCATCAAAAAATATTGCAGCCAATTAGATGCAGCACACGAGGTTCATCTATTCTTTATCCTGGCCCCTTCTAGCCCCTGTAATATTTTTCTTCATATATTTAGGAACGTATGCAATTAAACAGATTTTTTGTTTTGTTTTGTTACAAAATATGAAAAGATCTAAAAATCATGTAGTCAAAGTAATTGCAGTTTTTCAAGTTAATTCACAAATTAGGGTTTAAATGAGACTTGAGTTCTGCTCTTCCTTTGTGATGATCCTCTGCACAAAAGTAAATTTTATGCACTAGAGAATAGCACTAAAGAGTAACACTTTGAGGAAGCTGTTTGTTTCCTTTTTTGTGTGTGTGTGTGTTTTAAATGACTCATACATCTGCTTTGCAGCTGTGTATTGTATTTAAGTATTGCAGGCCTATGTAACTTCTAGAACAGAGTCTAAAATCCCATTAGTGCTATAGACAAGCATTGTAATAGAGTCAAGAATGTGGAAAACCACAAGAAAAGAATTAGTCATCAATGAAATTAACCTTATTCACACTCTGTAGGGCCATAAGACTTCCAATGGATTAACTTATTGTAGAAAATTGCTTCTGATTTTCCAGAAAATACAAAATTTTTGCCTAAAAATTGGGACCAGTCTTGCCCATGTCTGAGCTAATCAGGTTGAAAGTAAGCTTAAAATAGTGATACAAATTGTTTATATTAATTTGGCTAAAAAGCACAAAAAATTGTGATGATCATTGCCTTAAATTTGCATTGCTTTTAGTTTTCTTTGACATGAAAAGCAAAAGTCTGCAATTTTCAATGGACTGCATTGTAGTTTAACTGTAATACCATTGAAGTATCATGTGTAAGAACAGATAAGAGAATTAAACCTTTTCCCCTGCTCACCAATATAGGCAGTATCATAGGCCATTATGTCAGAAATAATTTTAAATCACTTAAACATTTAAAATAGTCCACAGAAATTATCTTAAAATGGAATTATGTTGCTTTAAATATTCGATTATGATTATGTTTTATTATTTACATTTCAGTAGCTGAGAGTATTTTCTGTTCCTTCCTACACGATATTTGCTTAAAGTAATTATACCAACTGAGAACAGTGGCAGATTGAAATTAAATGTTTGGATTAAATATTTTGTCAGCAAACATGCAGCAACTGCTTTACTACTGCTTCTCTTCTTCTCTGCATACTGATTACAAAAAGATTAGCTTCTGTCTTGGCATGATTTTAAAATGCTTAGATAAATGCCATTTGATATTGCAGTTTAAAAAAGATCTAGAAAGAATCTGGATCTAAATAATGAGGAACATAAAATATGAAAATGAAAAAAATGTGATAATTCTGTCTCTTCAGTGCCTCACCCTATCCTCAAATGGGCCATTTTTATTGTATTTCCGATTAATCTGGGTTGCAGTTAGGACCAAAATATGATGAACTGAAGGTTTCCGCATTGCTGCTGTCTAAATATATGAGCTTCTCATGGGGCTTTTCAGAGAACTAGAATTCAGGACACCTACTGCTTTCTAATCCTGAAACACAGGAAAACATTTTGATTCTGCGCTAATAATGAAAAAGTCTGTTATCACCTATCTAACAGGAATTCTCATTAACCTTAACAAGACTCTCATGTGTAGATAAGCAAATATAATACAAATTTCCAACAATGGCAGTTTCAGAGCAGAAATTTAGAAACAAAATCTCAAACTGATGTATCACATCTGAAACGAAGATAGTAGCTATGTGTTACTTCACAGAGCCATAGTTCTCACTCCTGTAACTGAGACTCAGGCCACTTTCCTCCCTTCCTCTAGCAACCCTGCTACCCCTGTAGCATCTGTGTATGGAGAGAGTCACTTCTTGGGCTTCCTGATCCAAGAGCTCAAATTTCACACTGCTGCTTTCCCCCTCCACCTGGGCCCATTGCTCCTCCCTTGGAAAAGGCGGGTTTCCATCCATGATCAGCACTCTCTTTGTCCCGCAGATCAGCCCACTCATTTGTGTGGTTATGTCCATCTAGATGCTTTCACTTCTTCCCTATGAAAAGTCTTGTAGAACTGGATAAGATCTAACTGAGCAGGATTCTACAGATGTTTCTCCTAAAACTGCAACATTTAATAGAGAGAGAACATTTATTATTTCTAGATTTTTCTATAACTGAGCTTCACTTTAAAAATATTCACATGGATAAAGAAATTTTGTGCAACTTTTTTCCTTCTCCCTTGTTTTCTTTATTGGTACGAGAAACAAAATATTTGTGTTGAATGTAGCATGCTATGTATGGATGCATATTATCTTACACTTCTGCCTGTAAAATGCTTTTCCTTCTGCTTGGCTCCTTGGTAAGCTCTTGTTCTTGTGCATTTCAGCCTGTGGAGCAGACAGGGAAATAGTAACAGTTTTGTCTCTTCATGAGGATAAAGGGAGGTGGATATAACATCCTCTAGTCTTTCAAGAAAAGGCAATTTTTGCAAGGGTAACAGAAGATGATTTCTCTCTGAGGGACTACATTACCCCAGAGACTCATCCCATTTCATCTCACCGTATGTTGTGCCAACTTCTGGAGTATCTCAGCACAGGATTTTCTAGCCATTTCTGTGACGCATTTAAGTTCAATGTTTTCTGTATTTAGAAAAGGAAGATACTCTCCTTCCAAACCATTTGTTGATACTATTTTACTACTCAAGAAGGACAGAAGGTTTCTAGAATACTTTGTGTGTGCATTTAAAGGTCTTTGGGTATAGACTATACAGCATATTGCTGTTATAATTACTAAACAAGTTAGAAAGATGTTATGATATTGGAAAGGTTAATGGAAAAATCTTAACAAACAGATGCATTGTTAAGGCTTCTCTAGGGCAAGTTTGAGTAGTGAAGTTTGGAAAGCCATTAGCACAGCTGCACTGGCGTATGCTGGTACAAGCTGTCTTGAAATATTCTGCTGGCAACAGTGTGAGTAATACAGTAGCAGAAATGCACCTGACCACGTACGGTCATTTCTATTTTCGGTTTAATTGCCTGTTAAGGAGCACTAAGGAATTCCAAATAATTCTAGTGTGCTTCATCAGCCAGCTGTGAAATACACTATTGCAGCTACATAAAAATAAAGACTTAAAAACAGTAAGTATGTGTGCAAGCAGCTTGTGCTTTCTCACCCAAGGATGTTAAAGGCACTTACTTGTCGTGTATGTAACAGAGCATTTGGAAAGGCAGACCCAATTCATACTGGGCACGTGGCATGTGATTTCCTATTGAGCTATAAAGAGGAAAATAGGATAATCAAATGCAAAAAGTTTTCAGAGCTGTAAGCAAGCACAAAGCTGCTTCTGGGAAAACAAACTGCACTGTTTACAAATTGTGATATCATCAGGAGCTATTTATATAGTGACATAATTTACACTCCAATTACGTATTTGTAGATAATCCAGCCAGAAATGGCCACTTGTGTCATCTAGGCTGACCCCCAAACTAGAAATGAGGCTAAAGCTGGCTTTTTAATTATGAAATATACTTTCCTCAGTGAGGACCGCTTATTTCTTTCTTTCTTTATTTTTTATTATGGCATTGAAAATATCTTGGTTTTCAATAGCCAAGCACATTTCAAGAGAATCAAAAGAAAGTTATTAATATGTAAAGGGCTTTTTTGGCAATTAATCAAGGGCTCACAGGATACGCTAGATCATCACCTCTATTTCTTGCCAGAAGACATTTTTTTTTTAGAGTTTTTTCCAGTCAGATTTAATTTGTGGTAAGCCATTGGGTGTGTACAGTTTTACTCGGGAATTGATCTGTGCTCTATCATTCATTTTGAATTTTCTTTTAGCTTAATTCAATTATTCATAATTATGTATATTCATAAATTAGATTAAGCTGCTAGATTTATTTTCTCTGTCTATAACCTATTAGCTAGATTTGATAGGTAGAGATGTCTTGTTTAGATAACCCATGGATAGGTAACTGTTATAAGCTCTTTGATTTGGATCTGTAGGACAGGATATGGTGAATTTTGAGACATCCCTTGCAAAGAACATTTTTTTAAAATGAATTCAAACAGTTCTTCATGGCCAATGCAAATTATCAAGGAAAATTTGTTGCTGAAAGAAAAACAGTACCAGGGAGAAAGACAGAGAGGGCACCAGGTGTTTCCCTGTGCTTAGTAGTACCTGTAGTGAAAGGGCATGCATTTGCCTGAAAAATTACTTGGTTCTTCCTTGTTACAGGATTGAGATAACTGTTGAAGATTAGACTAGGAAGTGTATTTATCTGTTTAAATCATGCATTCAACAGAGACTTGTGTAATAAAGAGTTTTACTGGAGTCTCTGAATACACTTTCACCTTCATCTGTACATCTTGCACAAACAATGGGTAAAAGCAATTAAATGTGCTATGGGAGAGATTAAGTACTTAAAAGAATATGCTTGTCAAAAGAGTGATGACAGAGTTAGCTATATTTGCAAAGCCTGAGAACTTGGGCAGGTATAGCACCTAAAAACAGCACCAAAAAAATTCAAAATATTTTCTGGGCATTTAAAAAAAAGCATTGCTATAAGTAGTGAAGAGTGAAACTCAAGAGAAATGTGTATGTGTACTAGAGTGGGAAGCTCGTTAAGAAACATCACGTATGTAGTGTGCAATGAGTACAGCTCATGTAGCAATATACTGTCAGGAGGAATTAAAGAATAAGACAGTTGTTCAGTCTGCCTCTGAGTGCCAGATAAGAAACAGTGCAGATATGATGCCTTCCAAGTGGTTGAACTTTGCAGATGATTCGAGCAGCAGAACCTTGGTATTGAAGCAATGTTACTACCTCAGAGTGAAAATAATACCAATATTATTAACAACACCTTACTTTTTAAAGTGCTTTTCATCCAAACTTATCATGAAGACTGAAGGAAAAAGCTTCTGAAGTAATCTACGCTATTCTCTATCATTGATGAATTATTTATTTCTAGATATTCCTAAATATCAGCATTTCATTGTTAGATGTCTTAGCAAATGAGGGACTTTGCCACTTCTGCTGAAGAGGCAACACAGAGCTCAGATAATACAACGATTGCCCTGAGTGGCTCTTTGGCCATTTGAACTTATCACAAGATCCTCTCTAGTTTTTCTCTTTCCTTTCAGATCTCTTGACTCGTGAAAAAAAAAGAAAATTTCCTATCATGTATCATCACTCAGAAACTCTCCAGTCCATAACATGGATTATAGTATTATGAATGACTTGACCTAATATGATCTGCAAATGACCAAATTATTTCTACAGAAAGATACCAACATGACCTTATTTGTAGCTATGAATTCCTTACCTATCACCCTACATGTTCAGTGAATCCCACAATTAGGATGGGTAAATGTGATTTCACTGTTTCCTAAGACTGATGGGAACTCAATCTAGTGCTGATGAAGTTAATGGATTTGCTCTCTGGGCCCCCTAGAGTGCTCTTCATTTTACTTGTTGCCAACAACAACCTTTTTAATCACAATCACATCTGCTAGAAGAGTGAGCAAGTTGTAAGCTTTCATGGTTGAACCCTCTTTCACTGTCTTCCCCAGAGATGTAGTTATGCTGCATCTTTATCCCAAATTGTTACTCAAAGCTGTGTGCCACCTGGATGAGACTATCAATCTTCTTAGGCCACTGTCTCCTCTACGATACGTATTTAAGGTCTCAGTTTTCTTAAGGCAAAAAAGTGAAGATGTTATGTAGATTTCTAGTGTCCTCAAGGAACAGAAGGATCATCTTTTTTTATCCATTACCAACTACCTGGATTAAGTTTTATTTTAGGATATAGTTTGCATTACAATACCTGAGTGCCTAAATCAACTAAAAGAGCAGTATTTCAGAATGATCCCACATTAAAACTGTGTGGTGTCATCCCCTAGAGAGCTACATGTATAACTTAGGCAGTAGCAGTCTTTCAAAAGTTTTTATTAAAATATCTCAAAATAGCTCTTTAACTGGAAATCTCTAGCCTATTTTATTTTCTTCCTTTGGAATATTTGCATTGACATACATTATTTGAAGTGGCAAAACTAAAAAAACCTTACTGTATGCCCTTCTAGTCTACTCATCTACGAAGACTCTAGGTAAAGTCCCTCAAGACACTGGGACACCTTATACCCCTGTCTCCAACTCCAAAAGGCACATAAAATGTCCCAGTGGTCAAGACTTCTAGGAAGTTCCTAATGTTGAGTAGTAATGGGTTACTTGTCCAAACTGTACTAGGTAAGGAAGTTATTTGGTAAAGTTAGTAGTTATTTTAAAGAAGCCAGTCACAATGCTACTGTGTTTCAGTTTTGTTTTCTGTTGGGTTTTGTTATGGCATATTTTTCATGTAGGCATATTTTGGTTTTTATCTTTTAAAAATGGAAAATGGTTTTACTATTCATGTAGACTTACTGTGAAAAAAGGAGTGTATTTTCTGGGTTTTATGGACAGCAGTGATACTTCATTACAGCTGCAAGTGCCAGTATTTTGTGCTCATAGTCTTTTTGTTATAATTAATTCTACATTAAAAGATTAATAAGATAGTGGAAAATGGTGGCTAATTTTTCCAGCTGAAACTAAGGAGGGAATATAAATGGACAGAATGTAATTAAAGAGCCTGGCATTTGGCCAAGACTCTGGCATTGTTATTTTTGTTCTTGCAAAAGTACCATGGGATCTTTAATGGCCCTGAGTGGCCTCAGTTGTATGTCGCTTTTGAAAGACGGATGCTGGTGATCCTCTACTGCCTAGTGAATGCACTGCTAATGCTTGCCTGCCTGAGAGCTGAGAATAAGAGCAGGATGAAGAGATTCATTAAACAGTGAAAGATCAAAACGAATGAATGGTGAAACTGAGGACCCCTACCTCTCTAGGAAGTGTCTTATTGCTGCCTTGAGGAAGTGGTGGTCTGATCCACAACTCACTGAAATCAATGAAAAGCATCTAATTGATTTCAAAGGATTTTGGCTCAAGCACTGAGTTCCATTTTATCTCGCTCTTTGTTCTCTGGCAAGGATTAAAGTAACCAGGAAGTCTTGTATCTGACTACATCTTCCCAAAACATAAAATGAAATTGTCTCTATCTGTTTAAACAGACTTTCCGTAAGAGCAGCCTCTCCAGGTCAGGAGAAAAGGGTCCAGGCAGGTTCCTGGCCTGGAGCGCAGCCTCCCTTGGGTTGTGAAATGAATCAGCTTAGCACACGTGGCCCTACAGCACTCAGTTGTCATGTATTTGAATTGGTGGGGCTTTGCTTTTCAGTCTGAGTTTACAGGATATGTGTACAAAAGATGGGCTTTGGTTTTACCTCATTTTTCTGTAGCCATTCATGAAGGAGTAATGTATGACAGTAGATAAACCTCACACATCTGTCACAAGGCGCTGTGGTGTTGTGCTGGTTCATGGGTGTATTTTTCAAACTACTCTCATGCTTTCATCTCCTATTTGGAATGAATTTAAAGTACTTTTACTCCTAGGTAGTCAAAGTGCTTTCTCCTACCATTGAAGCTATCTGGAAATTTCCATTATATGCACTTTTTTTCAGACAAATAACTGCTTAAAAAGTTTAGCTTGTCCAAGCATTCATTTATTGGTCTGAACTTGTGTGCTGTCTCTGGAATATTTGGAGAGTAATGGCTTGACTTCAAATATCGCTATATTACAAAGTAAATTTTGGTATTTGTGATAATAGTTTTTGCACAAAAACTAGATAGATACTCTCTTGATGTGAAAGTACCAACATCTGTACGTTATTTGCATTTGTCTGATGAGTCGTACAGCTAACAGAGAAACCTCATATATTGATCCTTATAGATATCTGAAATGCAAAAGAAGTTCCACGCCAGAGTCCCACAAATGGCCCTGAACCATGCGTACAGTGTGTTGTTGAAAATATGTAGGCAGTGAACTTTAGGGAGGCAAAGTTAGAAACCAAGTTAAAGCTACACTTGTGTGTGTTGAAAAAGCATGGGAAGACTTATCTGCCACCATCCTACTGCTTTTTTCCCTCCCCTCCAGAAAACAGTAAAACTTTAAAAAATTAAATATTTTTCCTAATCTTGTTTTCTTTCCAATGAGTCATTCCTTTGTTTAATGTGACCACTCTTTCATTAACAGGGGAACACACTTAACAGTGTAAGAGTTAGAGGGGCTCTTTTTTACAAGGCCTCTTTTATGTAAAAATTCTTTTGAGAATGTAATGATCTAGGGTTTTTGCTTTTGCTTCTGCTTATGTGCAGCTTTTCTCTTGCTTTGGTATTTTAGTGACTGCAGAGAAATGACCCTTGAAGTTATAGTGTCAGGCTATTAATGAACTGACATCCAGGGGAAAAAAAACATAAACCTTTTCTTTAATTCTCCCTGCTTGTTGTATTGCCTTTTTTTTTTTTTTTTTTTCTTTTCCTGTAATTAGACTTGCCACCATCAGGGACAGTCTCAGTTATTAACAGCATCTTGCTCACCTTTGCAAAGGGACAGAAATGGCTAAGTGAAAGTACCAGCCTGGGAGGTGGACAGAAAGTGGCATTCACACAGTACAGATTTCTTCTTGTATTAGCCTTTCTATACTTAAGAGACCATGAATTTTTGTTTGCCTGTGGAACTTCTGCTTTTCTATTACTTTCATGATTTCTCACAAGTAGTCATGGAATTTGAACACAAACTTACCATCTGAGAGCTTGGTTCAGAGAAAGAGCCGTGATTCAAACCACTGCTACTCTATGAAAGATGTAAAATGTAAAATCACCATCCTTTTCTTCCTCTAAATGTTCCTGGCTCTTGTACCACTGGTGTGGGTACTGACATTGCTAAGACACTTGAAAAGAAAGTGCTTATGATATTCATGTTTCTGCCAGAGTTGCTACCCCTCCAACTAATTTATTTTCCTAGAGAATTGTGAACTGTTGCTGCTGTAAAATGCATAGAAACATTTTTCAAGGTAAAAGGGACCAGTATGTTACTATTACTGCAAGCTGAATGTGTGGCCCAAACACCATGGCTTTACCAAAGCATCTTGAGTGAGTGAGAGGTATAGGTCTAACAGTTATGCTGTACAGATAAGATCAGATTCTCTTTGTCCTTTGTTTCCAAACCCCCAGTCATCTAAGATTTGATCTAAAGAAGAATCTCTGTTAGCTAGCTGTAGCAGTAAATCACACATTTGGTGATATTGGCAAAGACACTGACCAGTCTTAAACAAGTCAGAAATTGTTTACTCCAGTTGCAGTTTTAACACATTAATCTTACCATGTGTGAAAAGAATCACACTCCCTCACATCTCTTACACCTGCAAGCTATGCATCATCAGCATGGAGACCGATGCTCTTGTTTGGTATCACATAGACTTGCCAAAAGCCAGTCAGTAACTTAGGCCTTCATTAGGGTGTGGTGCTGTCCCTGTGCCTATTAGGCATTACAAGTAAAGCAAGCTGTCGGTCTGCTGTGTTTACAGATAGATGGCTCAGGAGTAGAAGAAATTCTTTCAAATGTGAGCTGACCAGTGTGGAACTGGAGAGATTTCGCACATTTATAAATGACCATCTTCATCAGACATCCAGCAAAGGATGTATTACCAAGCCAGTTGCCTGAAAGTCTTTTGAGGTAAATCAAAGAATTAGAGTCAATATTATTTAGGCCTTTCCTCACTAGAGCATGGAGCTTTCACAATTTCTAGAAAGATCACATACCTTTGCTTGCAGAAACCAAAAAGTGAATATATACTATGGATTTCACATATAGTTCTTCTGCTCATGGGAGGGCTTACCAGTGACAAAGAATGAATGAGGGCACATATTAAAAATATACTTCTCAAATGAAACATTCTATCTTTATTCCCTAATATTTCTCATAAAGATGCTATTAGTTGTCTCTCTCATATTTTTCAGTGGGTTTTTTTTTTCATTCTAACAAGCCATCTCCCTCTATAAGCCATTATCTAAACCAAAATTTACACTTCTGATTTGCACACAGGGATGCAATTTAATGCCTGATATTCTTCATGACCAAGTCTTCACTTCATCTCATTTTAGAATAATGATAAAAGGAAGTTTGTTCCCTTCCTGCTCAATATGCCTTCTCTGAGCTTGCCTTTAAAAAAGCAAAACTCGAAAACCCTGTTTGAAACAAAGTATGCTTAATCCTTGGATCTGTCAGAAATGGTCTTAGTTATGGATACAATAGGTATGCAAAATTGCCCATATTCAATTTACACCTTGGCTCTGGCCAGGTGTAAATTTTTACTGAATCCAGAGCTCTCCAGTGTAAAGGGCAGCCGGGGAGTCCTGAAAGAAGGTTTTTGAGCACCTATTCCCGCCAAATCTCTTCAAGGACAGTAAGTATCCTAAGACAGGATTTCAGTAAGGTATCTTTACTGGAAGTTACAACATGATTATTTAAACTACTTCATGCCCTTTACTACAGCTGCAGAGGTACGGAGGCAATATAATGAGAAGGAGGGAGAGAGCAAGTAGTCTGCTTCATCTTTATAATCTGCATTTTTACCCTTACAGTTTATAGACCTGTTTGTTTATTAAGACATGATTCATTTTTTTTCTGAAGAGACTGGCTATTCCGTCACCTCCTCTTTGTCCAAATTTACAAAACATTTTGGGGGTAACCATGACACTTCCTAGGGACTTTAGGTGCAGGTTCTTTGGTGCTAGGGTGTGCTTCCACTGGCCATCTATCAAAGTCCGAGTCTGGTCACCTTGTACATTGTAGGGCAGCATGCACATTTATTGGTCTTAAGTGTTTGTCAGGAAGGTGCACTTTCAGTATAGGACAGAATTATGTCTATTTCCCACCTTCTTCCCCTTCTAAAGCAATATTTTAAAATTATGAACCATCTTCTAGACACTCGAGATCATGTTAGCTTAAGAAAGGATGGCAAAATAAAATCTTAGTCAATGATATTATATACAAACTAGTCGCTCATGGTCTTGTGTCTTGTCCTGCATCTCAGAAACAGGAAGAATGTAGCTTGAGTATCTTTCATGGTCTTTTAGCTTTGTTGTCCTTTCCTTCCTCTACAATCCTTTCAAGAAAGAAAAGAAGAAGAGCGGAAGAGGAGAAAATAGAGGGATGAATGACAGTGGTAAAATTTTCACTGCCACTTGATCTTCATCAAATGATAGTCTTCAACTCTCGGAGAGAGCATAAGACTAGTCCTTTTTGTCAATAGCACCTTTATATACAGGCTCATACTATGAAATCTCTACTGGTCTATACTCTCCTGATGAACAAAGCTGTGTCTCAGCCTGTTCTCCTGTCATTTCCATATGAATCGGTACAAGAGGTGCTCCTTTGTACCCTACTGCCTCAAGAGCTGTGGCAAATCTGTGGACTCTCTTCTAAGGCAGTTCTGGGAAGTCAGATGAGAAGAACAAAGACAATTTACAAGTTTTGAAGAGTCAGTGGACAACAGTAAAATAATAGGATAGCTTCTAGAGGAATTCAGAGTGTATATCCTCCAAGGTATGACTGAAACAAGAAAGAATTCTTAGCCATTTGTTTCCCAAGGAAAGTGATAGTTCTTTTAGTTTGAGTAATTAAAAATATATTTTTGAGAGGACATGGAAGACGGTATTGTCACGGCCAGCACTACATTAAGAAATTAGAGTAAGACTGGATTGGCTGACCTAATGGTCTTTTTTTTGTTTGTAATGACTGTTCATGTACTCAGTCCCTGCCCTTTTGTTTTTCAGATGTCTTACCCAGGGCCAAATGAATCCACTGTGTGCCTTTAATGCAGATGAATTTAACTCAAGAGCTTTAATTTTTTCAGTGCCAAGCTATGCCTAAAAATCTAAAGTATATGTCTGAAGTGGTATAATTTCTTTTTAGGATTTGAAATTTGTGCATCACAATGAAACTTATTTTCTGCAATCTATGTGAGCATAGTATTTTTAAAGCTAATATATAGGTCATATTCTATGCAAGAGCACTTTGGCATACTTTTGTAGATATCATCATCATGGCACACATCCCAACTCCCTTCTTCTGCTCTTTTTGACTACTCTTACTCTGGGGATTGTATATTGAGTTATCAATACTGAACTGTGTGTCTTCAGGAAAGAGAGAGTGCCTTCAAATGAGTGAAGTAAAAATACACTATTTTTACTGATGGCCAGTCAATCCTATCTAAACCTTGTGTTTTCATAGTTGAGGAACTCCCACTCTTTAACCTGTAGCATTAAATGACATTCAGGAAAACTGGAAAGGTACTAGATGCTGTTTTGTGACCAGAAAAGATGGCTTGGAAACATGAAGTTTGGATTCTGGTTTTGTTCCCCTAGTTTTTAATCTCTCTGGACTTGGTTTATGTCTTCTAGTGTGTAAACCCAATTCTGCTACACAATTCTTATGAAACCTGGTGAATGCAATTATATGTTATTTGCCTATATCTCACTAGCAGTGATAATGTAGCAACTGTAGAAACAGTTAAAATTAGTGTACTTATCTTATTTGGTTGTTTTTACTGTATTTTTTTCAAAATCTGATTGCTTACGCCCTTATCCCAGTCTTGATCTTATCTCTGCTCCTCCTTGTGAATGGAACACTTTCTTTCTCTTGAGCCACTCACTCACTTTTTTATATATTTCCCCTTAAGCCCTTCCTTTTCTATTTAGCTTATGATTGACTTCCTTTGAAAAGCGTTTTGTGCTATTGTGTGTTAACTTAAATTGTATTTTACATAAAAGGTATGAGATAAAATAAAGGAGAGGGTGGGAGATGATGCATTAGTGTGTGGGCTGAAAGATGGAACAAAGGGTTGTTTTTTAATTCAAGCTGAAAATAGAAAATAAGATACTTGCTATACTTCTGTGCATGTCAAGAAAACTGTGACTTTACTCACAGAATAAAAAGTATGAAAATTCTCCTTAAGCTACTGAGATATGATAAGTTAAGAATCTAACCATGTCATTTGCTGATAAAAATAATCCTAGGCTTCTTTTTAAACACTTGTTATGGTGTTGGACAATGTGAGCAAAAGAAAATAATTTGCATTATGAAAAACTCCTGTAAATATATCTGCTGAATTGCAATGTGCAACTCCAGCAGGATATTGCTTAGAGAGATTTTGTTTAAAACATTTATTGGAGGCATATATTACAGTATATCATTTACTGGCTGGAAGCCATGCAATATGTGTCTTAACAAAAAAAAATTACCTTGTAATATGAGCCCCTCCGAGGCATAATTATATAATAAAGTTCTTATTGGGAAAACTGGAAGAAGGCCAAGCCTTGTCCAAATATAGTGAATGTCAGAGCCAAATTTATTATCCTTAGCTATTAACAGGAGAAGGCAGGTTTTGTTTACCAAGCCTAATTCTCTCCTAATTACAGCCACTATAAAATAATTACTATCCATGGGATAACAACACAAGACAGAGTGACTAACAGAAGAAACTGCAGGGGTTAGAAAACAGAGTGCAATTCTGTGTCATTTTGAACAGCTTGTGTACTGCCATGAACAAATTAACGGACTTCATTAAGGAATTATGTTTTAAGAGTGGCTTTGCAGTGAAGCAATAAAGCAATTAATGCATCTTATTTGGTCCTACATCTGAGTTCTAGTGTGGTTTTAGACAGCAACTTAATTTCTTTTTTCTTTTCTTTTCTTTTCTTTTTTTTTTTTTTAATGTATCAGGTTATAGCAGAACGCAGCCATATTACTGAGTAAGATCAGTAATGAGTGTATGGAAAGGACTTTATTTTGGGCAAATGATACCCAGTCCCCATTGACTGAAAATGTTTTACTGAGTGCATTCATACTAATCTAACCTTAATTGAATAAAAAAACCAAAGACAGAAACAAAACTATGCTGTAAAATAATTTGCATATTCAAATATTTATTTCCACCATATTTTGGGTTACAACTCACAGCACTAAATTAAATGTTATATAATTTCTGTGTTTGTGTTTGAGCAAGGAAAGTAGGTTCTTACAAAAATGTCAATATTTTATTGTTATTCTCTGTAAAAATCAGAATACAATATTTCTCAGTTGAAATGCAATACTACATTAAATCTGCAGTATTTCCGTTCTCACTTTGCCTACCCTCTTCCATCTTGTCATGCAACCCCAGAGGTGCGCAACAGACCTAGGGCTGGATTTTTTGCACAATTAAAGTGTGCGTATCAAGATCAGCCTGTACACAACATATTCACAGTGTAAAAGGTTAGAGTTCAAGCTGTCTTCTCTCTGTAGCGGCCGCTTTGCCCTATAGCAGGGCTAACTCCCTGATTTTAGTGACTTAGTGGGAACTGGCAAACTCAACACACTTGGGAGTCTGTTTTAGATACTAGTTTTAATAGGCCTCCAGATGGCCACATGAAAGCAAAAGGATTATTATAGTAGCCTCCAGCCGTGCCATTATAGATAAAGGTATATTAGAGTTTCCTTTACAAACCCCCTTTTTTGAGGGTTTTATAACTCCTTTATAAAATTCTCTTAGCACCAGAAGTCAATATAAAGTTCTCAGCCCACACAATATGTCTTGGGGGGGGTTGCATAAGCTGGGTATTGTCTCTATTTATCCTATATACATAGTAGTGGTTAGATTACTTTGATGGGTACCTTTTGTCATAATTTAAAAAGAAGTTAATCATGAAAGTAAAATTTAAATGTACACGCCCTCAGTTGGGGTGAATCAGTTCATTGTCTTCTGTCTTTTGAGATCAGCCAAATGACCTGTTTATATCCAGCAAGCATTCTCTCCTCCAGTCATTAATCTGATTGTAAGTACAAGAGCAAGAAAAGTGGAAACTAAAGCTAAGGCACAAAACAGAACTGTTAGAAATCTTGTTGGACACTTAACGTAAATATCAAGATAGCAGCCAGGAGAACTGGGACAGATAAACCAAAACCCTTTTCTTACACATATGCAAAATTTAGAACCATCAAAATTCTGCGGTTTGGATCCAATCATTGCTAGTTCACACACTGGTATTAGAGACAGGACACTCTTTAAGCTATGGCAAAGCAGACTTTACTAGCTGTATTTGTATGGTTCCTGGTTTTGCCCTCATTTCCCTGGGCTCTAATATCAGTGGCATTAAGTTATTAGAAAAGACTCTTTCAAATAAAATCTCAAAATCTAATTTCACAGAACAAGTCCAAGCAAGATTTCTTTAAAAAAAACCCTCAAAGGAAAATGTTCCAAAAGGTTGCCATCAGTTAATTAGCTTCTTTCTCTATCTGACCATAAAACCAAAACGAGTTTTGCATTTTTTCTGATTTAATCAAAAAATTTCTCATAGTTTGACAAATTCTGAGCAATTTCCTCAACAGGGAAACAAGGAATCTGGACAGTAAATTTAATGAAATATTAAAGGGACTTCCAGGCATGGAATCCCTAATTGATTTATTTCCCTGGTTTTAGCACTGTTTTTCTGATGTTAAAACTGAAAGTGACTTATTATGACATGAATACTATCTTTTCTCTGTGTGTCACACCCTTTTAGGTTATACCTCAAAGACCTCATTGCAAAGACCAGTCCTGTACATTGGCATTGTAGAAAAGGAAGTGCCATTGTAAGATATTGTGTCAATAATTCTACATATTTATGAAGCCAAATTATGAATTGACATGATCTATCATAATGGTTCTGCCATGTCAATGTCTGCCTATTAACTGCTCCATTACAGGATGATACTGTGTCAATCACAGTTTTTCAGGAGTCCAGAATCACTGTTAAGATTTAGTCATTTATCTTCAATTCCATTAAAAATGAAAGGCTATCATGTTTGCAGCATATTAAGTTATGCTTCTAATTAATAGTAAAAGAAATAAGGACAATAAACATGGAAACATTTATCGTTTTGCCTGTTCCTAGTGAATAAAGGTATTTATGTATTTGGAAAAGATTATTGAGCTTTAAAAACATTTTAGGAATACTTTAACTGTGTTGCATGATATACACATCATTCTATCACATAAAATTAAAAGCTCTACAGAGAACTGCAGCTTAAATATTATAATAAAATACAACAGTTACAAATGAAATTATATCTAATTTTCCTTTAGATCTGTGTCCCATATCTTCTTAATGGTTTCCTGAAGACCTCTGGGTTGATAAGTAGTGCATTTGAATGGGATACATGTCTTCAAATATTGCAGAAAATTCAAGTGTGAGATGTCACGTACTGTAGCAAATTTGCTACAATACCTAGGCACAAAAGGGTGAGTTAAGGATGGACTGTCAGCATGGAGGTCGTGACCTGCAATGGAAGTAATGTACAGATCTAGAGCACTAATGAGGGAAACAATGACTTCCACAATAATGATGCGCAATGCTGTAAAACATCCCATGTATTCTTGTATAGCCTGTAAATGTCACAGGCCTCAACTAGAAATCAGAATTTCCTTGCTTTTGATGGCTTGTCTTCAGATGTTTGGTGTGTTTTGTAGCTGTAGCTATTGCTCTGCTTTATGTATAAGCCATTCTAGGACATTATTGTTGCATTGATGCAACGTCATGAACATTACTCAATGAAGTACTTGTTTCTTTTGCATATATTTCAGGTCCCAAAAAAACAATTCAAGGCTCTAATTCTAGAAGTTACATGAAATTTATTTTATTTGTGCTCTGGAAAGGTTTTCATATGTGCTTCAACAAGTGACGTCTTCATTATTATCTGAGTCACATCTCTATGTGCATGTTTACGTTCTCAGAGTTATCAGTTTCAGGGTAATCTTTTACTAGAAATGCACTTCTATCCAGTCCTGCTGTTGTAAAATATGATTCTTTTTTTGCATAGTTACAGATACATTAGTTTCCAGGCTACTTGAGTTATTCTTGATTACAGACAGAAAAGGGAAATTATTTGAAATGTTGCAAACACAAATATATTATTTTTTTCTGATTTCTAATTTTGTTTTTCTGTACATTGGAGCGGGCTTAGAAGCTTTGTAATGAGTAAAGCTCCTATTCATTGTGAACTGTATCTATGGTTGCTGTGCTGTAAGAGACATTTTAGAAAGTGCTTGTTCCCTGAGGAAACTTCACTTCCGAGTATTGCTTATGAACTAGGTTGAACAGACCTCTAACTAAAAAACTTGGCAGGCACCAACATGTCCAGGTACAGTGTTAGGTCTCCAGCACAATTGCTGGAGATTCAAGTTGTCATCAGTAGATATATTCCCAATCTTATTACTGTGATTTATTTTGAAGTATTTAAAATAAGAATAATGCAGAAAAGCTGCAAAAATTAGTGGGTGAAAGCATCAACTTTGCTGTTTTTTGAGAGCTACAACCTACAAGAAGCAGGCATCATTGTGGCAGAGTACAATTGACAGTCTGTCGAGGGATACTAAAAAAAAGGACTGGAAATAGAAATGGAAACTAACTTTCAGCTTTATCAAGTGTGATGCTTCAAGGTCAGAATGAAATTCAGTGATGGGGCAGCACAAAGATGCTTGCACGGCAGGTGCCCTGGTCAATCTATAAACTCAGAGGCCATCAGTCTCTGCTTGTGCCAGCCTGAATTTTAATCAGAAGAAAAAATATGTGGCACAGTTTAGCATGCTTAGTGGTTTCCAATCAAGTAAGTCCCAAAACCAGAATAGCAAAAATGCATCAAAGGAATTTTAAGGCACACTGGAGATGTAAAGAAATCTTGACTCTACAAGTATTGCCAAAGGAAAACTAGTTTAAAATTCACTAATATCTTGGATTCAGCATTCCATCCTCAATTCTCCTATAATGCTGTAAATTGATCCTTGTAAGGACACACTTTTCTATGTTCTTTTAATTTGTGTCCAATGCTGGTTCACAGGCTAGTGTGATGACTGAAAAGGCAGTCTCAATGATAACAAATGTACACTGCATTTGTGGACTTTTCCTCCTTTTAATTTGTTCAGTACCATGTGGTACTTTGCCTTGGAAGACCTGATGAGATTTGAACAGGAAATTTCTTAAATGTGGTCTGGTTTGGGGAGATGTGAGAGTGGCAGCAATGAGTCCTGCCAAACTGACAAGCACCCAACACTGGGAAAAGAGTACCTGTAGGAGGAATCAGAGGGAGACCCAGAATTAAACAAATCTTTGGGTAGTCACTTGCTCCTTTTTGTAGACAGAATAAACACCTGCTCATTTCATGATCCCAATATTCTTAATTTTGTTTTTCATAGATAAATAACAGGGAAAGAGTAACTCAGCTGAATAGTTTTCTAGTCGTGATCAAATACAAATTGGAATCCAAAGAAGTAGTTATGTGTGGCAGATGAGAATGATGTTATTTTCATTCTGGTCTGCAGAGTGATAAATTAAATGGCTTAGTGCTCAGCTGATTCTTTTCCCGCTAAAACACTCTATCATGTACGCTCTTCATAGAAGTTCACCAGCTGTTTCACTATATTGCTTCCTTCACACCATCTTCCTTCCTACCTTTCCTTACCTTTCTTCTGACTTTAAGATGTGGGAGTTTTGTCATAATTGATATTCCTTACATGTGCTCATAAATACACACAAAATGTGCCAAATAGCGCCTGAGTGATGAAGTGTCCCCCAGCACGGTAATACTTTACAGAGAACCTTACAAGTTAGACATTTTAGTTTTCCATGGCACCAGTGTAAGACAACCTAGGTGCTGTGGCATCTTCTGCGTGTCAGCGGACCGGGTTTGTACTTCACCAAAATGGCTTGTGGATACACAGCAGATGTACCTGGATTTTTCAGATATGCCACAGTTTAGTCAGAGGTAAAGCAGCTGCTTTTTTTAACAAGGCTGAAGGGCATACAGATAGAAATCCTGAACATATGTTCAAAGTCTCAGATTTTGCCTAGACAAGATTTTGAGACAGACAAAGTGAACATATCTAGTTCTTAATCTGTCCTAATCTCCAAATAGCCATTTCTCAGCATGATGTTAAAAGCATAATGACTTCTTCTGAAGCCAGAGGAACTAAGCTTGCTGGACAGACACTTTCCTCTCGGCTGTGTAGCATGACCTTCTACTCTGATGCTTTTTCACTGTGAAATATATGTAAAATATATAAGACATAGCTCTGTCTGCTGTGTACAACCGATATTGTCTGCTAAATTTCACAGGGAGAGTTTAGAAGCATTCTGGCTTCTATGTGATTGTAAGGGTCCAGTGTTCAGTGATGTATTTATTAGTTTCCTGACATACATGGCAGAACTTATCACAGATGTACAACAACATAATGATAGCACAGAAGTGAAGAAACTTGAGATTTATTAATATATCCTTGCTTTTAGAGAAGTTTTAAAGGCAGAGACACACCTAACTCCTATTTCCTGACAGTCCAGCCTATGGAAGTTCCTCATGATACTGCTCCCTTTCCTTACATCTTGGGTAGAAAATTTACTGTAATGACACATAAATAAAAAAGCTGTTCCATACCTGTCGTAACATACTATTGTAACTGTGGGCAAGGGAGGTGTTTTCAAGTATTGCATGGTTATTTTTCCTAATTTTTGCTCGCTCCATTGCCATTTTCTCTTTCTCTCTGTTATGTAGTATATAGCCAAAGCTTACAAGCAAAGTTCTTCAACAACTGTACATCTCTCCCAACGCAAACATACTTTTGCATGTAACTTTTCTGAAACTGTGTTCCTCAAACTTGTGTGTTGCTGTTTGAAACAGAGATGTATGAATTAAAAACCTCCAATTCCTTGAAAAGAATACAGGAGAAGCAGGAAAACGCCCTAGGAAAGCTTAGTCATCCTAAGAGGTCTTGAACCAGTGTCCTGAATTTTACACTGTAACACAATATGCAATGGCAGGCCAACGCACCAGTGATAATAAATGAGAAATTCTGAGGGCTACTGAGCACTGTGCACATTTTCCCAGTGGATCAGGACATAGTTTGTTAGCACAGGTGTTCCTGTAATTGTGATTCATTGGGGTAAATGCTCAGTGCTCAATGGCCCTCTTCCATCTTTTCCTGGGGGTGTATTGATCTGATTGCTACTGACCTGCACTAGTGGATAACAAGTAAGCCTATACAGATGGGGGCTCTATTCATATTCTAAAGGTTAAACCGCAGCCCTATAAAATATTAAAGGGGAGATTTTTTTTTCAAATGCCCCAGAATTTCAGAGCACAAATTGCAGAGACTTTCAGGAGATTACCAACCCTAAATTCCACATATGCTCTTTGAAAATCTCTCCCTGAACCACTTAAAGCCAATAGTCTGTGTAGGTACAACTCATGTCAGTTTCAGAGAAACTTGTAATATCATTTTTGTGTAGACTTAGCAGGAGTTTTTATTGCATTAGTATTCTGATGAAAAATTTCCTTTCTACAAAACAGTTTTGGTTTGTTTTGTATTGCTGTGGTGGTTTTGTTTTTTTTTTTAACTGGAAAAATCTGTTGGAGTAAATAAGTTTTCTTCAGGAAAATCCAGATGACAAGTCTTGATCTGCTTACTTGGATGATTTATCAATTAAATTTTCTGCCTGTAAGCTAAAAAGTTCTAAGTTGCCCAAAAGAAGAACTTGTTTTCAAATAATTTTCAAATTCCTTGATCCAAAATACTCCCTTTTTTGACTTTTAATGAGCTTGAATGAAACCATTTTTTGAATATGACTATTCACACAAGTACTTATGCACAAATATACTCAAATGCTCTCATATGTAAATGCACACACATACACTCAAACATTTAAATATATATACACATATATATACACAGATACTTGAAAAGGAGGGTTCTTCCCAAGCCAAGTCTAATTCATTTACTCTGGATGGAAAAGAAGCTGGACCATGATGCCCCATTCTTGAGGCATCTCCACTTTCCTTTTTTGCTCTTATGATCCACTTCTGTTCCAGGATCTTGAAGAAGGGCCAGCAAAAGTCAGCACTGGGAGATGAAAATTGATCACATTCCTTGTAACCTGCAATTAATGTGGCCTGTTGTACCCTTCTCCGCAAAGTTCGTGTTAAGGCCTCTCTGCTGAATACATTGCATATTAACTGAGCTGTGTGTCTGGAATGGGGATGTTTGAAGTACTGTCCCATATCACTCCCCCTTGTGATAATGCCACCAGAATTTACATCATGCTTTCCCAAAGCTTCTCTGTCTAGAGCTACAGTGATTTGTGGATTTTTTTAGATTTCAGCCTAAAAGAAATATACAGCAAGACTTATGCCTGCAAGCACGGACTATACATTGGATATGCGGGATTTTTTTTGTAAGTTCACAGACAAACTGTGCATGCAGCATATTATATATAGTATGATGTGTGCATACCAGTCCTGCTCCAGCCATGCAACACACCTTTAGCTGGTCAAAATGTAGCACTTCTCAATTAACAGCTTTTTCATAGAATATGATTTTAGATTGCATCTGTTTATGACAATGAACATATTTCTGTGTACTGAAAGGACTGGCTCATATACTTATCTAAAGCAGTCAGAACCTTCTGTGCTTTTAAATCACTGTTAGTTCATATGATCCATTAACGAACAAAAAACAATTTATTGTGAAATAGTTATAAGTAAAGAAATACCCTGTAAGCATACAATAATTGTGTCCATTTTCCCATCCCCAATGCTATGAAATAATAAAATGCTAATTGATGCAAATTATGCATGCTCTTTGATGCATGCTAAAAAGAGGCCATTTAAAAAACAGAGGTACCTTTAGTTAGAGATTACCAGTTACCAGTGGTAACTGCATTATTGTTTCCTGTTTTTATGTAGCTTCAACCACAATGTCCAGTTTCATTTTGGGGAATTGTGCATCTGCCTGTCTATTAACTGACAGGCTAAGCAAATATGAGCTCGTGATGGGTTAAAAAAATAATCCTTGAATTCAAACTAAATTCCACAAGGAAATCTTGGAAAGAGAAAACAAACATTGCCCCCAATAGGACAGTCACTGTGACTTGAAGAAAAGAAAATTGAAATACATGAAAAATCAATGAGTTAATAATTAAATTGTGGAGCCCACAGTACGCTGGCCAAAGCTCAGCATGCATTTGTTAATGTATACTGGGAATGGGGGTAATGAGCAGCTAAAGGGGAGCAAAGAATGTCTGTAACTCTGAAGCTAATTTCACGATCAGTGTCTTTAAAAACACACACCTCCTACTGTATACAGGGATATTTATAGGAGGTTAAAGATACAAATTAAAGTCCAGGAGACTATACATTCCTGATTATCTAGCATTCTTAAATCAGCCCCTTCTTCATTCTCACACCTGGGCCTCAGCTGCAGTGTAGCTGTCATTTACGCTATCCATGGCACAGGATTGATGACAGTCATTCGCTGATGAAGCTGTATACATCATTTCTGTCCAAGCTGCACTGGCCAGATGGACCCTGACCATCCATCGCCTGTCAGGGACGCATCTGTTCACACTCCTGCTAGAGGTACTAACAAGTCATTGGCTTTCTGAAAGGACAGTGTCAGCTGGATAGGGCACAACATAAAAACTGTTGTTGTTCTTGTATTTTAATAGGAATTCTGTAATACTTTTTAAAAAATGTGAAGATTATGATTTCCACTAACTTTTAAGTTCCAGAAGTGGCAAAAATCCTTCATACTGTTGTGAATGCTTTTTGAATTCAAAACATAGAGAGCCTGGCAAACATTTCTGCTAGATGGTTGTTTCTTCAGACAGATTTCTGGGCTAAGAATTTATTATACGTGACTACATGGTGATATATTGTTTCTGGAAAACCAGAAATATATGCAGATTTATTTGTATATCTAGCATTACCCATGAATATTCTTCATGTGAAATGCCTTTGATATGGATTAAACTTTCTATCTCACTGAAGCGAAGGAGCAGTGAAGGAATATTTTACAGTTCAATCCGTAGTGTAACCCTAGCCATCAGTAAGATAAAAACAAGCTCCTGAAATGATTGTTTTCAGCAGTGGACCTTATTCACCCACACAAAAGTGGCTTTTGCTGTAGATACAAAAAAAGTAAGAATGTTATTTTAGGGCAGAACCTGTAAAGAGATTCACAATTCAAATACATTCTCATCCCTCTGCTGTCTTAGGGCTAATATGTCCATGACTATATAGAATCACATATTATAGCTTTCTTCATAACTCAGAAAATAAAACTATTTTACCTTAGGAGAATTTGCTTGGGAGTGTTTTCAGGAATGCTCTTTCAGTAAGAATAAGAAATCTGTAAGGTGTCAGCTCTCCAAAATGGCATTGAGGGGCAAATAACATGTTGGTGTCCTGAACAGCAGATAAGAATAGGAACAGCTCCACCGTTGGAGGTGGGTTCTCCCGTTTCCCTGACATGCGTGCTCTGTTCAGGTGGGACCTCGTCCTTGCTTGGTGACTAAGGCAAAATATTCAACACTCATTATGTATCCAGTTTATTTTCATGTGTCCAAGTAATTATTTGCTTGCATTTTAATGTTCTCAAGTGTATTTTGAAGGAAATACTGAATTTCACACACATTTATGGCTTAAACAGTGGATTAAGAAAAAGATTTTAGTAGTGTATAGGAATGGGAAGAATGGTGAAGTATGGGTTCTTCTACAGGTGGTACTCTAGTATTGTCTATTGTGGATGAATGATACTTCATCACTCTCACAAGAAGGCCTCTTCTGAGGCCCTCCTTTGAGTAATACAATATTTGATGACTTCCTAGCAACACACAGGTGCTACCCATGAACTCGATCAGATAATGTACAAAGAGGAACTAAGAAAACCTTTGATACTTCAATACTGCTTCAATGTTGTTAGGAATAAGGGTTTCAATTCAATCTTTGCACTTTTGCTTCTCTTTCAAAGCCCAGCTCCAGTATTATATAAACAGAGTGAAGACTAAATCTTTCCTGTATGAAATGAAAGTTAAAGGCATGTAGTATTTTCTCTAGTTAGTACTCTGTGCTAACTTCCTTCTAGAAAACAAGAAAGCATAAACCACTATTTATCTCTTGAAATACTACATATGTTTTACACTTACTAGCCAAAAGGATTTTAATTTAGTAATCAGCAAACTACCTAAATAATTTTCAGTATTTTCACATTATCTTGCTTTGTTTAATATATATATATTTTTTTTAATCTGGAGATCAGGCTTGGTTGGATATGATTAGTTACCTTTTCATGTTGAGATGTATTCCTGCATAAGCATAACTAAAAAAGCAAGAGGAATTTTTGAAAGTATAATATAGAGCTTTGTTAATCCAAACGATTATATTTCAATGTTATTTCTAGTATTTAATGTAAAGTCTAATAAACTGTATCATATTTTGAATTTTAAAAGGGATATTTTGACAGTGAAATTGTTTTTTCTGAGTTACGAGGCTAATTATGTATGTGGTAAAGGAAATAGTATCTGGTGAATTGTCCTGGATGGAAATTTGTAGGAGGGAATCTGACTTCATGGTAGTCATAAATTAACCAGTCTCTGCTTCTGAAATAGTGCTGGATGAGCTATAATTCTAGAATGGTCAAGGTATCAGATACAGGTCTCGAATGCATGGACTACATAGCTTAAAGAAGGTTTAAACAGAGCAAGGACTGTAGATCATAGCATAAGTTAGACAAAGGCCATCAAATCCAAACCAGGCATAAACCTCCAGCAGTTCTGGAGCATAAAAGGAAAATAGTTGGATGCTGGGCTTACTCTGTGATGGGGAGAGTCTCTGATACACTGCAGTTCTGTTTGTTTTCTGCAATATCGCAGCTACCACAAGATCACATTACGGAAACGACAGTGGTATGAAATTCACAGTGCTTGCAAAGCAGATATTGGTATTTAATCAGTCTCCTTTTTGAAAGGCTGATACTGTGACAAATTATACAAATTATTTGAGGCCTAGATTTTTGTTAAAATTCTTGTAGCTGTGCTCAAGGAATACTGTTGTTGTTGTTGTTGTTTGGATAAGAATCTATATATACTACTTTTTTTGGTGATCAATGGCAGCATAACATGAACTGCAGTGTTGCAGAAACTCTGTAAAATTTCTCCCTCAGAAGAACCTTATGACCTTGTACATTTAGAGTGAGAACATGAGTTCTGCTTGAATTCTTTTGGGTGCTAAGAAGATGCAAAAGGAGCCAAGGCCATGAGAGTGACCTCATGTAGAGCTGGGACAAGTGAATTGACTATTGATGAGGGGGCGGGGGGAAGATATCTAACGGAAACACTTTCTTTCAATAGAGTTTTTTGTTTAGAATTTTCTATTTGTTACATTCTCTTTGTCACATTACTATTTAATACATTTAGACTAATATTTTAATACTGAAAAATAATAAACTTTTTCATATATGTATTTTATCTTTCCATTACATTTTATAAGAAAAGCAAATTCTTTATACTTGAACTTCCCCCTAAGATGGAAATATCCTTTTGTAACTTGCAGAATAACCAAGTAGAACAACTGAATGGTAGTTTGCTTCACAGAAAACAAAACTTCATGAATGCTATAGTAATGTGCCATTTTTGTTGAAGTTTACCCACTGTGATATTTATTGCTGAATTCTAAAAAGCTTTAATTATTGAGGAGGGTAATCTGTGACAAGCAAAGATTATATGAATTAAAAATATATTTTATTTATTTTAAAATAGAATATAGATTTATTTATATAATAGAGTATAAGTAAATATATAATTAGTTCATATATTAATATTTTATGGTATATAAATAAGACAGGCACTTAGAAGAACTGCTCACAAAGACATCTGCAGACAAATAATAGTGGAAACTGCCTTGATAGAGAGAGCTGTTTGCAAATTTTATTGCAGGACAAGTATTTTAATGTGCAGCCTGAAATGAATGACACATGGGAGTTAAAGAAAGTGTGCTCATGCAGGAGAAAAGTAGTGGGTGTAATGGCATTGATTGGTAAGGCTAAAAGAAAAAGGAAAGAAACACACATCAGTTCTTTCATGACAATAAAATAGTTCCTAATAACATATTGTATTGACAATGCTATCATATCATATATGATTAACTACTGATAGCTTAAACCACACCTTGTGGAACTGACTGCAGGAGAAAGACGATTAAGAAGAAGGATTTTCCCACTTATTTCATTTTGTCTAGTACAATAAAAGAAGAATAAATTCTACAGGCTAAAGTCACACTTATGTCCATTAGCCAAGAAATAAAAGCAAAGTCTTGGCCATATTTCAAATTCCTGCTTGATTATATGTCCATCAAAGAGCAGCTCCTACACCATGTGTAAGAGCCTATGTGCTGTATTTTAACATCAGAAAGGCAGAATACCATGTGGAGCATGTACCCACCGAGCCACATAGAAGATCCACAGGATACAGAAGGGCACATGTGTGAAAGTAAAAAAGATCAAAACAGGATCTCAAATACCATATATCTTCGTTTTGAAGCCCCTATCAATTAGTATGAGTTCATTTTTAACAGCCACAGCTTTACCATGCAAGCCACAAAGCTTTAGCTTTCTGAATTCCCACGTAGACAATGATTGTTTGAGTAGATTTACCTTGGGTAATGACAGTTTTGTAATATTTCTGGGTATGCTGACATTTCATTCCAGGATTAGACACTGAACTCAAGGTTATGATTTTCTCACAGTGGAAGCTGAGTTAGGTTTGGTCATTATTTTCACGAGACCTTGTCAAGAATAACCTAGATTGCTGGTTGGTGGTAGTCTTAGTGGGTGGCATACTACCTTCAGAAGCAGTTTTATAAAAAACCAACATCACATCAGCAGCTCTGTTGGCTTCTGAATATAACATAATTATGAGATTAGAGAAGCTGAGGTCTTGCCCAGGTAGGATGTTAACCTGTGTCAAATAATGAGTTTATGTTGCATATTTGTGGGGTAACTACATAAACTTGGACTTCCTTAAAAGTAAACTGTAATCTGTAGTCTATGCAGCAGGGTCAGGCAGCGTTTGACATTTCATTCAAAGGTCAATACTAAGAGCCATCAAAGCTGCAGTGTGAGGTATCAGCTGTGGGGACCAGTGGTCTTTTTACCTAGAAACCTTACAAGTGTGAATGATAGTTAAAATCAAAAGATGAAATTAGACTGTGATTCTTAAATTCTTTTTCAGTGATCTGTTTTCTTTTAGATGCTTTATAAGTATAAGAAAGCTGAGCTTATGTTCCTTGTTTTCTTGTCATGTTGTCTCAAACAGAATTCCTGCGCACTGAGGTAGGTGAAATGTCACAGCAGTGTGAGAATTTAAGCTGAGGAGATGAGCATTTAGGGAACCAGCCTCAGCAGGCACTAAAATTCACATTCTAAAGAGCCCTTCCAATATCTGAGAAGGTATCCAAGGCTGGGGCTGTGTACCAAGATCTGGAAGAGAGAAGCTGTAGTTTGACTCAGTTCCAAGAAGGCGGCATCTTTTGACAATGTAGTAATGGCATTTTCAGCCAGTGTGTTAACACTGAATTATGATACTAAACCTGTACGTGTGAAAAAAGCAGGGTTTGACCTTACCATCAGATCAGATTTGAGCTATTTCAGGATACTTTCTTGGATGAAAGGCGGCATTGTGTCAGACCAGATTTAAGTCCTTGCTGAGCTGGGTTTATTTCAAAACCATGGTAAGGGGTTCAGTCCCACAATTTTTCTTCACGCCATGTGAGCCTGAGGTGACTGAATGCAGTTCCACATGAGGACTCTGGTAGTATGGCTCATCTTGCATGTCATCCGTCTACTGCTTCTGTCACAAACAGCAACCTAACCTGTATGGAGATGTGTAAGTTGCTGCATACACTGTTATGTATTAAAATCCAGCAGTATCAAATCAGAAGTTAAAGATTTAAAAGGGTTTTAAATTTTTAGGGACAATATGATATCAAGGAAGTGTCTCAGAAATATCAAACGGCTACAGGAGTCTTTACTTCCCAGGCTGATGGAAGTATTGTACACGGGAAAAATGAAAAAAATGTATCTATACGTTAATTCTGATTTCATAATATTTAATTATTTCTGAGTAACTTTAGTTTCCAAAAGGTTACTTTATATGTTTCATACACGCACAGAGACACATGCATATATTGACCCAAATAGAACTACAACAGGTTAGCTATTATCTTTTTAATGCCACAGATCTGAATTATGTGCAGTATATAAGATAACTAATTTTTGGTTTTGTCAAAAAAAGATTTATACGGGAGCATATACTGCATATACTAATTCAAGCACATGCAAAACTGTTCTGTTACCTTATCATAAGCATTATTTATATTTCACTCCTATTGTAGCTTACATCTCACCTCTTTTTAATAATTTTTTCAAGGATGTCAAAATGCCATGATTGATACTCATAGCTCGGAATAGTAACGTACATAAGTTCTATTAAAAAATATGTTATCACTTCTAATTATGACCTGGGTGAAGAAAGACTGGATAGATGGCTCCAAGTCCCTGGGGAGCATGAAGATTTCTCAACAAGCTGAGCAAATGAAGGGGCTTAGTTTGCTGACTTGGGAGAGCTCTAGTTTGAGGCTTCAGTGTTCTGTGTTCCAAGACTAGCTATCCTTGGGTTGTTATAATTATTAAGAAATTGCTACCCATAGGTCCAGGGGCATTTTTTTAATGCAGTGGATGCAGAGCCACCTGTTTGACCTTGACTGCTCTCCTTCTAACTACAAATATAAACTGTCGAGAATGAAACATAGAATATTTTTTTCTTTTTTATATGAAAAAAATTGGATATGGATTCTTCTCTCATGAAAGTAGTAAAGTAATTAAAATTGAGATGACTAGGAGAAGGCCTGCATGGTGAGCAGACGTTGCATGAAAAGTAAATAACTTTTCAAACTTAATAATTTAATTAAAGACAATAGAGAATACTCCTTCTAGAAATACCAGCTCTTAAATGTTTTTGTTTTATACTCTATTTCCTTCGTTATGACATTGCCTGTGCTGTAGGTAACAATAATAACTTTGGGTTTTTTTAGTTTTTTTTTCTTTTTACATGACTCATCTCTACAATAGTATTTCCAGGTATAAAATACCTTTCAGTCATCCCCCAAATACTTTGTAAACTGACCACTCTTAACCTGTGAGGGAGGGAAATATTACTATGCCTATCTCAAATGAGAGTAAATTCCAAGTGTTAACAGGTCTAATGGTTTAAAGTTTGTGGGGAAAGGACGAGGCTATTCACAAAGTCCCCATAAAAACCAGCAGCTGATGCACTTGTGGTCAATGGGATAATATGGCTAAGAGAAGGGCTGGTTAACTGAAGATTAGTCCAAGTAAAAGAGGAGTTAAAATGTAGGATTC
Source organism: Eurystomus gularis (assembly GCA_013400335.1). NCBI lineage: Eukaryota > Metazoa > Chordata > Aves > Coraciiformes > Coraciidae > Eurystomus > Eurystomus gularis. The sequence goes on from VZZY01022822.1 coordinate 79,505, forward strand.
TTCTCAGAGAATGAAGGAGAACAACACTTGCTATCAAAACTAGTCAACAAGTCTTAAGAAAGTAGAGTAAAATAATCCTGATTGTATTATTGGCTTTGATTAGAAATGTAGTTTTCCAAGCAACTGCATGGTTGTACTTTTCAAGCATTCAGAATCACGTGACTTGATACCCAATGGTATTCCGGTTAAAAATCACTCTCTGTGCTGTCAGACAGCAACCAGGACCTTGCCTATGTTAACTATAATTGGGAAATTTATTTTTTAGTGGAATTTTACAAGATTTTATCCAAATCAATTTAATTTTTTTTTAATCAAGAATCTAAAATAAAATATGAAATAAAAGCTGTGACAAATACAAAACCTGGGAAAGTGAGGAAGCAGAAATAAATCAAAGAGCTGAAGCCATATAATTAGTAGGTAAACCGAGACCTGTTATTTTCTGAATGCAGGATGAGGGACTATGTCTTGAAAGCCAGGGCCACAAAAAAAGCACCGA